>OU744448.1:27689129-28289129 GCA_916610825.1 Haliclystus octoradiatus
TCAATAGTATTAGTGACATCAATGAAAATTTCCTCAACAAACTTGACAGAATTTGTAACATTCTCCAAAAATCCTGACACACTATCTGTAACAAAACCAAGACCATTTGAAATATTAAAACTTGTTCCTGTTATGCTTTTGATTGTTTTATCGATATTACTTGCAACACCATTTGCTTGAGATAATACACTTGACATTTTACTTGTTGCACGATTAAAAATTGTGAATTTTTCTTTCCATGGAGCAGCTAAGATATCTTGGAAATCTTTCTGGATTCCACTTGTTAGACCAGTAATGTTTGTAACACCTTGTGCAGTAAGACCAACTCCTTCTAAGACTAAGTCTGTTTTCTCCAAAACCTTGGATACCGATGTAGCAACACTTGTAATTCTTGACCCAAATCGTCTCATCCATGTACCATTCATACCAAGTGAGGTGCCCAACTCAGATGATTCTTTAAGTAGATCTGGGAATGTTTTCATTACTTTATCTACCCCATTGACAATACTTCTTACAACTTTGACTCTTGCTTCAACTGGGCCTTCATTAAGCTTATCAACATCTTTACCAATTGTATTAAATATATTTTGACATCTAAAACTGTCGAGTAAACATCAGCTACTTCAGTACTAACAATACTTGCTTTATCCATAAAACCACCAACCTGATCAACTAATCCGCTAAATTGAAGTTGTAAATCATTCAAATCTTTATCATCGTCAAATAATGCCTTGAAAATGTTACTTGATGCATTTTTAACCAGTTGGATATTTGTTGCAGAATTTTTCAAAAAAGTTGAAGCTTTATCAAATATCTCAGGGGTTATTTTACCATCTTTCAAACCTAATTTCTTGAAATCAGTTGAGATTGTTTTTGTCATTATAACCATTTGTTCCCAGCCTTGAAAACCTAGTTTAACACGATCACCAATTTTGCTTACCTTGTTACTTATATCTTCAAATTTATCACCAATTGTTGTTGATAGTTTCTTAGCAAAACCTTCACCAAATACTTTCTCTAGACTACATGTTGCACATACTCCAGTGATGTGTGAAATACTTTTTAAAATGTCACTTCCAGATTCAGCTAACTGTTGGAATTCCGATATTTTCAGCTTCAAGCTAGTAGGATCAGACAACAAAGCCTCTCCGATATTATAATCTTTAAGACCATCGACAAATCCTTCCACTGCATCTGTTAGTTTACCAATTTCAGAAATAGGACCTTGTTGAAGTTGCTGTAGCTTTGTAGCTGTTGTTTGATAAATTCCTTTAAACTTTGCTAATCTTTCCTTACCAATCAATGTCTCAGCAGCAACAACTAAATCGTTCTTTGTCAGATCTATATCAAACTCTTTGGCAGCCAGTGATATTGAATTGAAAGCGATATCAAAAGTTTGTTCAACATTTTTCAAAGCTGTATTTGCAACCAATAACTTTTTATCCCAAGGTGCTTTACCAATATTTTTAAAACTTTCTTTGACACTCGGTAGTTTCTTTTTGACATCTTCAACGCCAGTTACAGCGAAATCAGCAGCAGATAATACCTTTTCACTTTTCATTACCATATTATTGATTGAGCTAGTCATAGCTTCGATATTCCCGCCAAAATCTTCTATCCATTCTGTATCAATACCAAGTGATTCCAACGTCTTTGTACTTTCACCAAATATTTTTGGTACAGTAGATACCAATGATTTCAATTCTTTTGACATGACTTTGGCAATCTGTAATCTTGTTTTCAAACTTCCAGATTTAATACTTTTTGCGTGTGACTTGATTGCATCATATTTAGTTTGCATTCCGATAGCAGTTGCTTTAACGTTCTCGACATTTCCCAATACAATAGCTGACTTTTTTACCAGGTCACTAACTTTGCCAATCAAACTATCTAAATTACCATTGAACATCTGTAAGTCAACATCTTCATCTAATAAGATCTTTGCCAAATTTTCAGCTCCTGATGTTACATGGTCAAGCTCTGTTCTTGAATCTAACAATGCCTTTGATAAATCACTCAAAGTTTGTGAATTATATTTTCCTGATTTCGTAATTGCTCTGAACCGATTTCTTATTGTTGTAACAGCTTTTGATGTCGTCTGCAGCTCACCGATTGTATCATCAGCTACGATAGCTAATTTCTCAACCCCTCCAAGCATCCAATTTAGTTTACTTTCCATTTTTGTAGCCAAATCTTTAATAAAGCGATACCCAACAATATTTTCTATTTTACAAGATTTGCATTTCTTCAAAATATCATCAATGCTTGATAACGTTGAAGCTGAAAACTGTAGCAACTCTTTTAATTCAGCAACTTTCCGGTTAGCAACTCCAGGTTCAGCTGTCATTAACTTTGCTAGATTATAATCTGAGATAGAATCAATTAGATTTTCAGCGGCATCTTTAATTTCTCCAATATTACTTAAAGGTCCATTTTTCAATTCATTGACTGTTTTCATTACATCTTTATAAATCACTTGATATTTTTCCATCTTTTTCTTTAAAGTATCGAATTTAGCTTTCATATCTGATACAAAACCTGTCACATCTTCATAAATACCTTTTGCTTTATCTGTCACTGATGTTAAAAACGATTCACTCTTTTCAGTTTGGTCTTTCATATTTGTAGCAAGTTGTAAACGATTAGCAGGTGATGCATTTTTAATTTGTGAAAGTGATGCTGCAAAACCAACACTAGCAAATCCTTTCGTTGTATCAGAAGTTGGAACAGAAACGCCAATCTTTCTCATAGAATGTGTCGTTTCTGAGACAATTTCATCTACAGTATTTCCTATCTGCTGTAACTTTGGTCCCAGCTCATTGAAAAATTTTCCATTCAAAAATTGTTGTGCCGCGCTACTCAATTTTGTGCTTACAATTTTAGGTATTGTTTGTGTTAATGTTTTAATACTTTGAGCAATTTGTTTAGCTTATATCAAGACGTGACTCTAAAGGGCCACTTTTTAATTCATCAAATTTTTCTGGTAAGTTCTGGATCATTTTCTGTGCTTTATTGATTTCCAAATAAGCATTTCTTAAATCTTGAATTGAGCCCTTTGATTCTTTATATAGACCAATAACTAAGTCACCGATTCCTATGATATTTTTTTCAACTGTTTAAAGGTCTTGTTATCAACACCTGACAATGCATTATATAATTTTTTATATCATTTTTGACTTCTGTTACAGCATCTTTGGTTGTAGCCATAGCAGTTGAAATACGTTCAATACCATCCCGATTCATACCTGTACCGCTCTTATAGACTGTTTGAAATGCTGTTCTTAAACGTTCTAATGACGAATACAACAATGGAATACCTTGTAAATTATATGACATGTCATTAGCAAATCGACTTATATTCTTTGATATTGGTTTAAGATATTGATCAAATTTTTGTGATATACTTTTCAATCCTTCTTTACCAAATATTTCTTCTGGTTCACAATTTTGACATTTATCAATGACGTTAAGTATACCATTAAATAAATCATTTGCTGATGCGAAATAGCTTTCTACTGATGTCATTGCAAGACAACTAAACTTTGGTTTCATTGATAATATTAACGGAACATTGAATTGTGGTGAATTATCTATAAAAGTTTCCATTGAATTAATTAGTTTTCCAATAGGAGCTTTTGCACCATTTTTCAGATTTTCCATGGCCTTTTTAACATCATTGACCATATCTTTATATGTTCTTTTAGCCAAAGGTACAACTTTTTCTAAATATGATTTCAAATCATCAAATGGGTTTGTTGTTTTAATACTAACGATACATTTTAATGCTTCTTTCTTCAAACTATCACCAAGATGTACAGATTCTTTCAGCATGCTGCTGACCTCGCTGTGTATTTGTAAAGATATCATTAAATGATCTTGATTGGAATAACAGTTTGAGTTTCTAATTTCACGGTTCCTAATACCTTTGTGAGTAATATCATATCAGTATAATCTTTTTCAGGGCATATAGCTTTCAGGCTATCAATATAACTTTGTTTTAAAACATCAAATTGCGATTGAATGGTATTGATTTGTGCAGCTGGTATTGCAGATGCCAAGTTTTTTTTATTCAAGCGTTTCATTTCCATTGGTATATTATCAACTACCTTAATGAACTTCAAAATTGCAGAATAAACTGCACGATATTGTGTTTCAACTATCACCACGTTTCTGGATCTTACCGATTGTGACACATCATTAATGATTGATAATTGTGAAGGAATAGAAAGCTTTGACCCTAACAGGGGAATATAGGCTGATTGTATTGATAATGTTGCTAGTTTGTAATTTTGCAAGGCATTCATGACTATAGGTTGATTTTGCCAAACATCATCAAAAGCTCTAACAACATCAACACGAGTACTTTTGAATAATTCTGAAATCTTTCGCAATGGTTTAATAACTTGACGTCTAATTTTACTGCATTCGGCAGTGGTGACAGAACTCAATGTAACAATATAGTTTGCAATGTTTTTAAGCTCAACGCATACTGATGAAACGCCTGGGAGCTTTTTAGCAAATGACCATCCGCCCAAACATAATTTATTTTTAAATTCATTCAAACCATCTTGTAAATATGTTAAAATATCAGATAGTGTTTTTCCATCATTGCAATTTTGACCGCAAGACATACACAGCTTTTCAACTAATTTTGATGCTGTACCATACCAATCTTGTAAATGCTTAATACCATCTAAAATACCTGTTTGACTGCTCTTTAAAATCTCAGGTAGTTCAATGCGTGATATCACAGCAAAGAACGCACGGCTCACACGTTTTAAATCTTCTGAAACACCAGTTATATTTGCAATTGACATGGCTAGATCAATACGTTCTGCTAATTCTTCAAAAACATTACCACTTGTAGCATTACTTGCTGCTAATTTCTTTTGTAATTTTGCTAAATCATCTTTATCAATTGGTTTAATTCCATTTGTCATCTGATTTAATTGATTAGATAATACGCTGAAATCGCTACCATTAAAACCTTGATTAATGGCGTTTTTCACATTTTTCATTTTCTTTTCCATTTCTTCTACTGCTTTTCGCATTTGTTCTTTTAATGCCTTTTTAAGTTTTTCTGCAGCATCGGGATTTACTTTTTCTAATGCTTTAATGTCTGCTGGTGTTAACTTTCCCTGTTCTATTTTTTGTTGAATATCTTTCATAACAATTTGCAATTGTTGAGCTTTTTTTATTGATGCAGTGATGTTCTTAGCATATTCAGGATCTGTACTATTTAGAAATTTTAAATCTTTTTCTGTCAAATTTTTTCCAGATGCCAATCGTTCTTGAATTTTCTGTAAAATTTGTCCTTGTCGTAATTTCTGTTCAAGCTCTGGATCAACAGATTTGATTTTTTTGAAATCTTCTTCAGTTAATTTTAAACTTTGATTTAATTTCTGTGCAATTACTGTCAAAACTTTAGCACGTGCTATATCTTTCATTTGCTGGCGTACCTTGTCAACATATTTGGCTTTATCTTCTTTTTCATATTCAGCAAGTAATTTGAAATCATCTTCTGATAAAGCACCATCTTGTAATCTCCTTGGAAAAGATTTAAAGAAATTACGTTTTTGAATTCCTTTCAGCAATTTCGTACCAACCGTTTCATTAACTTGTTGTAGATAGTATGCATCTTCAAGAGTAAGACTTTCATTATTTTTCACTTTCTTATTAATTCTATCAACAACCATTTTAGCAAATGCTTTTTCTGGGCCTGGTTTCTTACAGTTACCAGTATACTTCAATTGCCTGTCTTCAACAAGATGAGAACAAACACCTTTTTCAGATTTTGCATGAGTATAGCTTCGATCTTCAATCATTTCTTTACATTTCGGTAATGTCTTATTAACATATACATTATTCTGGCACACATCACATTTCTCAACTTTAATACATCCAAAACTACATGTGGCCATATTGCAAACATTCTTTATTGAATTTTCAATTGTAGATAATTCAGTTTGGAACATTTTCAGAGCAGCAAAGTAGTTTTTATAAGTATTTTTTTTCTGATTATATCTATCCTTTGATTGTTTTCCTTTGTTTTCTGCATCTTTTGCTCGACGTTCGTCACTTTGCATCTGTCCTCTTAAAATTATTTTCTCTTGTTCCATTGAACGCAGAACCTTCCTCGCATCATTAACTCGTTTTTCAAGAGTATAATATTCATTAACTGTAAGAGAGTTGAGTTTGATTTGGATGGAATTTAAAAAATCACCTCCACCAAACGCACTACCTTGGACAATAACAGATGCTTGATTCCAATTATTTAAAGTTAGATCTACCGTTGCATTTAGACGAAATGCATACTTTCCAAACATTTTGACAGTTGTCTTCGCAAGAGGAATCTTTCGATCATTCATAACAAATTTACGTGCTAGTTTAGTTCCAAAAAGGTTTAATTTGCTATCAAATTGGGCTTTTTTCACACCATCCACGGCAGCACACAGATGAATTGCACTGCCAGAGTTGAAATCAAAGAATTTACCAGCATTCTGTTGATTTATAAGCCTTGCTTCAGTTTGCCACATATCAAAATGTCCCTTTGAGGGATCGTAACAAAATTGTCCCAAACCAATATTACTAGCCAAAGGATGCATATGAATGATTGTATTTTTAATACATGGTGGAAATAAACATACACTACCGTTGAATTGAAGTGCCACCGTTTGGAATACTTTAGGTGATTGTTTAACAGTTATCATAGGCTCAATAGTAGTTATCATAACTTCCATATCTTTTTTGGCTTTGTCTAACAAACTTATGTCACTCGCTGGACTTACATTTCCTTGATCAGCTTTAAGCCTTGCTGTAAATTTTGCTAAATCTACAACAAATGTTTTTGCTTGGTCAAAATGAGTTTTCAATTTATCTGATATTAATTGTGAATTATCTATATCCATGTAAAGATCATTAATATCATTTTGCATAGTTGACGACCATGAACTGATTTCGGTTTTGAAGGTTTCAAATTCAGATCCTAATGGCTGAGATGTAACTGTCATGGACATTGTTGTCCATTCTAAATCCATAACAGGGAAACTAAGCATTTCAATTTGTGTAATCTTATTAAAGTTATCATCTCCGGTTGTTGTTGTTGATGTTTTTGTTGATTTAAACGCAACACTTATGGCAACTGGTTCAGATGTTTTACGTAAAATGGGAGAAAGACCACTTTTCATTTCAAAAATAGCTCCTTTCTTTTGTAATATTGCCAATTCTTCCTTGGTAGGTGACAATGTTTCTGAAATTAAAACAAAATGTTCATTAAAACATTTGATGTTCAACAAAATTGTTTCTTTGTTTATCATAGTAATGAATTTTTAATGGACAAATAATTCATCATTTATGAATTTAAAATGGCACATTTTTGCATTTTATATTTTGAAGTTGCACTGTATTCATGAATTATTTAAAAAAGGAAGGGAAAGTATGCGATTTTACGTAAACATGGACTTGTTTACAAGGGATGCTACGCAATACCTTAGAATACAGATTGCTTTATATATGGATAAATCAATAGTCCAGCAAATTAAATGATTATTGTAGAAAGAAGAAGAGACAAGGAAATCATAAAATGCTCATCGACATTGTACATACTTTGCCTCACATTAGTCAAGAATTCTGGATTAACTCTAGATTCGTATTGATCTTTTGGTAAATTTGTTGTAAACCATGATGGTGTTTCAATTCTTGAGTTACCATCCATACACTGTTGTCTTGACAACATATTCTAAAAAAAAAGTGAAAGTTACTCTATAGAAACAAAGATCATCTGTGAAAAGATTAATGTGTAAAAAAATGAATAAAAAACATTCATGAACAGTTCATGAATAGTTGATAAATCGTTTCATGAACGCGAAATTGACCAAATTTTCATGAACTGTTCATGAAATTTTGTGAACAATTCATGAACTGTTCTGAAGAGTTTATGAATAATTCCTTGTGGATTCATGAACCTGAAACTGGCTAAATTTCTGTGAACACGTCAAGACAAGAACATTTCATGAACTGTTCATGATCAGTTCATGAACATTTCCTTGTGGATTCATGAACCTGAAATTGGCTGAATTTTTGGAAACACTTAAAGACAAGAACATTTCATGAACGAATGGGCAATTTCTTATTCATGAAAATATATTCATCATAAGCAATCTAGATAAATTGAACACCATAAGCAGGAAAACTTTACATACAAGACTGAATCAACAGAATAATGCTTTTCGCTTTTTGATGAACTGTTGTGCTTTAAAACATTAATGTGATTCCATAAGTATATTATTAAATTCGATTATAATTGTTGAATAAAAAATGTAAGGATGACATAAATATTTGTGTGTGAGAATTTTTAAAATTTGTATCGATTGGTTGGATTAAATAAAATTAAAAAATAATTTCATTTCATTTACATTACCTCAATTTTTGTTTTTGAGACTATATATCTTACAAGCTAGCGGGCCCCTGTAATATAGTTATGGCTTCAAGGTTAAAAATTACTGGCGTTGCCAAAGTCAATACAGAATATGGGACAGACTATAGACCAGTGGCTAAAATCTAAAGGAGACTTTTGCATATAAAAAGAAACAAACCTCTTTTCCATTTATAGTCTCAACTCCAACTGACATACTTCCAGTGAGTCTCCCTTTGAAAAATGATTTATATGCAGCAGTCATGGCAACACCTCCAAACACAATATTAGCTTGTGATGATGATGGTTGTTTAAAAGGCATAAGGCATTGTCTTGTACTTTCAAATGGTGATCTACGTGCAAAACCAATTGATTGAACCGTAACATGCCAACCAAGAGATTGGATTTCATGAAATGAAAGAACATTTTCTAAATGACCAAGACTGTCTTTTGGTAATGAAATATGAGGCTCTTGTTTACAAGTATCAATTGCTATACAGAATACACCATTACTACGTAGTAACACTTCTTTCCCATGTACATTAACAACGATGTGTTCTTTATGGTAATACACTATAAACAATGAATTCTCTTCAATTGACATTGTGGCGCATGCATCAACTTTCTTCAAGTCTTTCCCACTCATGATATTAGCTTTAGCGCTATCTTGTGTGAAAAATTTCAGTTCTTCTTTGATAGATATGGAAAACCAAGAAGGAGTAAGTTTGTTAAATTCTTCTGTTACTAGTTTGATAAATTTATCATTCTTAGCAACACTCTGTAATTGTAATTGAGTAAGAGGTTGTTTTTGACATCCAGGTCCACCTTGTACAGATGGAAATGAGATTGATGTATCAAAACGAGACTTTGTTAAAATATCAACAACATCTACGCCAGGTAATGCTAAAGGAAATGAAGATGTCCCAAAAGAAACAAATGAAGCACCTTGTGTAGATGCAAACCGTCCATTTCTAGACCAAGGTGAGCTTGATTTTAGATTAATAGCATCACAATTATATTGATTGAGATATTTCATTGATATTTTGAAACAATCTGAGCTGAATGATGCTAAATTAACTTGAAGTGTTGCAGATGCATCATATGCCAGAATTAAAGATTGCTGTGGTGTAAGATATTTCTCATCTGAACTTGAAACAACATAATCAACTTTAAGAATACCAGTTGAAGATGCAAGAACTTGAAAATTTTGCTGTGAGTTTGGTGAATTTATCGATATATTTGATGGTGTGAACGTTAACTCAGGATCTGTGACAGCAATTATATTTACTTGGTTTCTTGGTTGAGCATGTACTGTTAGTATGGATGTTATGTCTACTTGAAGCTTTGGAAATTGCGGTAATGTAATGATACCAAGTTCACATTGTTTACCAATATGGCCTGTATTAGTGCAATTACATGAATATTCTGTGTATGTCTCAATTCGACATTTGCCACCATTTTGACACGGGTTGGGTTTGCAAACAAGAATTTCTACAAAAATAAAATGGTTGTATGATATATCAAGAGGTTGTATCTATAACTATGAGATAGTAAAAAATCAATCACTGACCAAATATGGACAAGTTGGATTGGATGTAAAATGTATTGTGAGATTGTGAGAAATAAACACGATAAAAATATAAGTGAGGGCTCTTAGACATGGTGACGTCTGTTTCGATAAAATTAAATGACTTAAAGTTATATTAGCAGATTTTTATAGTCTCATTTCAGTATTTAATCAACCATACTTCTATGTAATTACATTGCAGCAGACAAGTACTTGTTTCTGACAATTAGATTTCATCAGTACTGCTCAGTGAGTGAACAAGGGACTGACTTTTTAGTATATAGCCTACTTAGGTCAAGATGAGTAATCAATGTGGTGAAAAATTCATCACATGAAAAAAACATCTGTGTCATACCAGAGTGTCCAAACTACCGAAGTAGCGGGCAATGCATATTGCAAATAGTATAGACACATCCCGAGTCGATAGTGCTCAAAATTGGCATGCACAATTGAGACACACATAGCAGCATATGTAATTACATATACACCTGTAAAAAATGAATGAGTTCATGAACACTTCATAAGAAAGTTGTACCATTCATAAACAGTTCATTAAGAATAACTAAAGTTTAACAGGCTGCTTTTATCAACTTTTCTGATGGCAAGACTGCTTTATTAGCAGATTAGACTTTACGCAAAATATACCTGGCAAAAATCCAAAATGATTGACAATTTCAACATGCCTGGATGATACATATTTCGTGTTTTTGAAAATGAAAGGACAGAACATAATACAATATACATACAGTAATTGCAAAAACATTTAATGGGTTTATGAACACCTCATAAACTGCATGCACAGTTCATAAATGTGAATGTCAGAACAAGAAATGTGAAAAGTTTATGAAAAAATGAATAAATGCGATTTCACATTCATGAACTCACAGTAGGCTGAAGGAAAACATATTCGCTAATTTCTGAAACCTTATTAACGGAGAAAATTTGGGAACAAAGCTCACCTTCACAATAAGTATGACTTGAATTCCAAGAAAGCATTCCATTTTCAATCACACAAACAAGAAGATCAGGTCCTCTTAATCGATAACCGTTGCTACACGTCACTGGACAAGTTGCTTTGTAACCAAGGTCACATGGTAATGTCACTTTTCCATTGAGAGGTGGCTTTGGACTGTCACATGCCTTAGCTGTAAAAATGGAATAAAAAGAAAAATAACAAATCCTACTAAAGTATGATTGGTCCCTAATACCACAAATACCTGACATCGCAATAATTTTGACTCAGGTTGGTGGGATGCTATAGTATAGAACTGTGTCTGGTAGAGACAGTATACGATGAATTCCTCTGCAGAAAACATTTCAGGAGTTCATGAACAGTCCATGAACGTTAAATGGCCCCAATTTTCATGAACTGTTCATGAACCCTTGCAGACAGTTCATGAACAGTTCATGAAAATTTAGAATTTAGGACCTTTTAACATTCATGAACTCCTGAACTATTTTTCGCAGGGGTTGTATCTAAAGTGATGAATTCAATTGTGAAGAAGTTTCTTGATGTTATTCTTGCCACTACAACCTTTATAAGCAAAAGCAATAATTTTAATATTATAGAATCAGTAGTTGTACAGTATAGATAAATAGTAGGTACTAGGTAGCTAATCCGAGGTGTCTCATAGGAGGATTAGCTCAGATGGCAGAGCAACCGAACTTTAGATCGGATCATATCTGATCGACTGTGGTTCAAATCCCCCTAAGGTCAACTCAGCCTTGACTTTATCTGAAACATCAAATGAGTACCATCTGAGGATGGCGGATGGAATGGTCCAGAGGGAATTGCATTGTGAGTAGCTGCGGCGCATCGTTGCGCATTGACAATCGAGACCTATCTGCCATGAAATCTGTTGAAATTGATCTGCAGTGTCGCGGCTGAGATCAACAAAGAGCGTTTAAAATCATTGCTCTCAGCGAAAAAAGCCACTCATCTAGAAATAGAGGAGTGGTACGGGTGCCTTCGGTAGGGCGACACCGTCTTCATTACTTATTTATTTACTAGGTAGAATCAATTTGGTGAAATTCCAGTTATTTTTTTATCTATTTTTTCAATGTATATCTCTATTCTATTTTTTCAACTTATTTTAATTTGTGTCATTTTTTTATTCTGCAAAACATGCCAATTACTGACAATTAGTTTTAGTTTACTTATAAATTGTGCTGCTACAATACAAGTTTAAAGACCTGTTTATCACTCCAGGAATGAAGTCTAGTTTTTCTGCCACCTGAGCTAATCCTCCAATCATGAAAGACAGTATGATGGCATAAATCATACATAGAAAAACAATATCTAGTCTTTTTCCAATGAGGATACTATGGTAACCGGTAACTGTTTATAAAAAGCCAATCACATCTGGGCTATTTAGCTTTGTTAACTTGATGTTTACGTGTTTAATTTGTCAAGTGATTTAGCAGTTCAGATGTGATTAAATATGAAAACAATGATGTTACAAACACATCTAAACCTGAGGTGTTTGCATCCTTTGGCTTGGCCTGTAGTTAAATATCTAAAAGATGGGCTAGTGTTGAACTACATTCCCCTATATTAACTGAAACGACTGATAAGCCCTCTGCATGCTAGGTGATTGATTTGCCAAAACCTGCCAAAACAAAACTTACGGTAGCATTTTGTGTCAACGCCAGACCATCTTCCACTAGCAAGGCATTTACGCATCATTGATCCTTGCATTTTATAGCCATGATTGCATGCAAATGAGCAAGTACTGCCCATTGCTTTACCATCGCATGAGATTGAGCCATAAAATGGCGGAAAGAGTTCTTGACAAAGCTGAGCTAAATAATAGAGTGTGATATCATGTAATTAATATTATTATAACTACAAAATAAATTAATTAGGTAAGACCCCCGAGATAATTCTGAGTATCCGAAAGAAAATACAATGATTGAGCTAAAACGCATCATAGATCGAGATATTGCTTTTGTTTGCATACTTCCTTTCATCCAAAGGAAATCAATATCTCATCCCCAGCGTGGTACAGTTGATATACGCATGACAACCCCCTTTCAAATAATTATGAACGCCAAAGCAAATCGTAAGAAAACAAGCGACAGAGAAAATTTGAAAAGAGACAAACTTGATAATTTATTAATCTCAAATAATGGAACTTAAAAAGTATAAATATAAATTGTAAGTATATTAAATTAATTGTACAACTATTCAACTATCATGATTGTACAATGTACATCTTGTAATGATTTTATTGATCAAAGTCTACATTGTATCATGGCTTTCAATTTCTATTATTTGGAATCATAAATTAGCAAGTATTTTTTCCCGACGTTTCTATTCTTACGATTTGCATTTGAAATTTTGAAAAAATAAAACATTTGTTGAATTTGGCTTTGCATAATATTCAGAATAATTCAGTCCACGGTTGATTTTGTAATATGGACAGTTCATAAAATAGTTTGGACAACTAATGCCATGAACCCTTTATATATGTGAGCATGAAACCTTGTAAAATTGGAAGTGCTGTCTTACATGAATAGTAGACAAACATGTAAAAATATAAAGAATATCAGGGTTTAATGGCTGCTGTCCTTTAATTAAAAAGCATCAGTCTTAGATCTTTAAAGCCTTGTTTTTCTGGTGTCCTAATATTATCTTTTTATTTTATTGATTTCATCACTAAACAGATTTGTCTCATAAGTCTGTCCCGAGGAGATGTTGGAAATAACAGATAAATGATTCAATTTTTTGTATATTTTTATTGATGATTGATCATTTTACTGCCGGGTAAGCAAGTAGCATATTTTCATTGGGTGTTTCATTGATTGGTTAGTACTTTTTTGGAGTATGTGAGTTTGAGGTATGAGCCCTTCCCGATTGGCATGGCTGGCACCAATAGTGCTTCTGCCAGGGATTAAACCCAAGACCATACAGGCCGAGGTCCAATTCTTAAGCACTACACCAAGGCGCCCTAGCAACTGCACATTGGCATTCCTGGGTATTGAATGTTTTTTAGACAGATGACCATTGTAATATATCTATCAAATTATAAGTAAATGATATAGATCTACTAACGTTTACAAGTCTTTCGATCAGCGCCAAGCAGGTATCCTTGATGACAGCCACAGCGGAATGAACCAACCATATTGATGCATTTTTGATCACATCGATTAACTTGACATTCGTCAATATCTAGACAAAGAACAAAATAGCAAGGTGAAATCAATCACATATATATACAAGTATGTTACTTTGTCCGACTGTACACATCAGCATTTTTATTTGCTGTATTTGCATCACATGTCGCATGTCGGGTATTGATTATTCAATGGTGCACATGCATTTTCGTAATTAACAATTTTAGTTGCATCTCATTGTTAATTCGAAATAACACATCCCTCAAATAAGCAATCATTTGTACACATTAATGCATTCTTCCAAGCAATTATTATTCACTGTTATGTCGAAGCACTTGAGTGTCATGACATGGGTTCAAACTAACTCTGTTAATATAATTCCAATCACCGCTGACCTGTGATACCGCAATACATCTAAACATATAAATCATACATCCCTGTAGACCTGATCTCAAAATCACATGGCAACTATGTTACACACTTACATAATAGACTTAACAGTGAACATACATTTACCTAGGAGCTTAATAGTAGAATGCAACAGTGGCGATGTGCAATTCTAGACAAAAATCAATCTGGTGCGAGTTCTAATGTTGCTGTCAGCACAGAAAGTCTTTTCAGCCACAACCATAATTTACTGTAGTGGGATACCTTATTCTACTAATACTTGAATAAAAGTTCTAAATATAAGTTGACATTAAGGAAATGAGATCATGTCATGTGTCTACATCATTGATCATCATCATTTATTCAGAATCCGATAAGCTTGGAGCTTTTTTTCATAGGACTGTACATAATATGCAAATATAATAACAGGTTATAATAAGTTAAATGTGGTATTGACATGCATTGATTCTTGAGATGCTTAAACTTAGCACCGTCACTAGTAACCACCTTCATCCCAGACGCAAGACAATTCCACTTTCGAGCACCAGCGGGTTTGAATGAATGTGGATGGCTTGGCTCAATGTAGATGTCGTTGTGGGAATACGAGCGTGTTCTTGTGGCATGCGGTTTTTTAAATAGATGGAGAAGCACAGGAGGGGCTATGTCGAATTTGACTTTGTGTGTGAAGATTAATTGGTGAGATGTTATTCTGTCTCTGACTGATAGCCAACCAAGTTGACTAAGCATGTCAGAGACCCGTGTACGATAATTGCAGTGAAGAACTGAATTACAGGATCCAATGCAATAGTGCAGAGATTATAGATGACATGTTTACTGTTTATAATTACTACCTGTATGTTCAACTAACTTGATAGTCATGTGAATGCTTTTACTATTTGTTACAGTTCCTATCCTAAGAAATCAACTATGATCTTACCTATGACTGTATTAAACTAATTTGATAACCCAGGATCTATTTGCTACAACTTTTATCTTAAGTAATTAACTTTTGGTGAAATGATCCTACCTTGACATGATTTACCATCAGGCATTAAACGGAAACCAGGGCGACATGAACATGTATATGCACCAATGGTATTATGACAACTATGGTCACATTTATCAATTGCTTCATCACATTCATTTCGATCTGAAAATAAAAGTCAATGTAAATAATAAATATTAAATAATAATAATAATCTTCTTTGATGAAGCTTATTATATCCACATCATTACACGAAAACCAGAAATCGAATTCCAGTAGAGTTAACTGAGATATTGCGTATATGAAAACTTCATCATCCTTGTCCTCCGCACATTATTCATCTTTCATCAGAAAGCCGACATTTTTCTATATTTTTTGTGGATAGGGCTTTACATACCGGTAGCTCAAATCATAATATTCTCAATGCCATTATGTGTCAGTTATCTATATAATACTCAGAGAACAATATAATTTTTCATTTTTGATCTGACCTTTGTATTCTCGATATTTCATGTGGACAATCCGAACAGGCTGCAAACAACTTTCAATAGAATTTCTCTTTATAACATTATAATTTAGAGAAGCAGTACAAGGTTATTATTTTATACGACATATTTTATAAATAGAAAAATAATTTATTTTTTTAAATTGCCGGTAGAAAGACAAAGTTGATCGGCCATTTGCCGATGGCCGACCGCTAATTTGTCTGATAATACTTAGTTTCAATTTTCACACTGAAAACTTATGAAAAATCAAATTCTTAATAATGGGCAGGGTATTCAACATCATTTTTATTCAACCTTTTCAGAGCATAAATAATCTGTGCAAACTAGGGACCCCTTTAGAAACAGTTTGTGAATGATTTAAATGACCTAATTCAATGAATGGACAACAAAAATCATGAAAAGGTTCATGAAAAGCAGGAGATTCAACAATTCAACATTCAGGAGATGTCAATGAACTGTTCATGAATTGCCATTAACGTGTTCATTAATAGTTCATCAGTGTTAATCAACCGTCAATAAACTGTTTGTGAGGTCAATGAATAGTTCAAAAAGTTCATCAACAATTCATGAACATTTAATGAACTCAGTAAAAAATTGTGTAAGGAGAAAAATGTATTTTAAATTTGCATTACATAACAAAACAACATTTTACCTTCACAAGTTCTGTTGTTGCTTGAATATTTAAATCCTTGTTTACATTTACAGTAGTAATCACCAGGTGTATTGATGCATTCACTTGTAGCAGTATCACATTCAGTCAAACCATTACATTCGTTAAAATCTGAAATAAAATTTATTTACAATAGAGTAGGAAATATGAACATAAGGACTTCTTCAGCTGTTACAAAAACAATTGACGTCTAACATTCCTCAACATTAATGCTAGAAAAAGTTGCCCAATATTGTTGATAATAAATGATAATATGCAATTGTTGAATAAGGTTTGGTCAAATTATTGGTCTTCTCTGCCTGTTTTGATAACATTTTGACACAAGGAATGAAAATATTGTGGTTATTTACTTCGACAACATGATGTTTAAACTAGCTACACATGTGGTGGAATGTGCTGATGCCTGACTGAAGTTTGTTCAAAATTGATTTATAATTCTGTGTGTGAGATTAGCAATGAGCATTGACCCATTTTCTCAGAGATAAAGGAATTAACTCAGATGGCAGAGCATTGTGAAGTTTCAGATGGAAATGTGGCTCAAATCGCCTAAGATCAATTCATTGATTTAAATCAATTCATTGATTTAAATCAATTCATTGCACACCTTCTTTGTGATATTGAACGGGGCAATTAAGAAGGAGTAAAATTATCGGGATATGTGAAGTATTGCTGTGTTAATATGCAATGATCCGCATATTTTGAACTTTGTTCCAAATTATGATTTCGCCATTTGGCTATTTGCACTGGAGTGCAATTTTTAAACATTTCCACTTTCTAAACTGAATTACCTCGAAATTGCACTGAATTAACGAAAAAAAATTAGCCTTCATTTAGCTAATCAGATCAGAATAATTTGTTATCACCACGTTATCTGAAAAAGTTAATCTAATTTGTCCAGTTAATCTACGGTATAAGTGGACTATTGACTAGAGCATTTAACAGCTACCACTCAAGATATCTTTGAAGGCACTTACCAGTACATGTGTACCTATCAGAAGACAAATAGAATCCAGTTTTGCATGCACAGACATTCCCTCCAATGATTGGAAGGCAGTGATGACCACATCCTCCATTGCCAATAGCACAAGAATCAATTGCTATGGGAAAAAGTTATAACTATCACAATTCTTAATTAATTAATAATTAACATTATTAAAATTGTTATAGAGACATTATACAATATAGATCTTATTTCTAGGTGTTTAATAGTCCATCAGAAGTGTCCATCAAACTTTAAATTTCTCTTTATTTGTTTCTGTTATTGATTAATTTAGACAGCTTAATCAATGTTCACAAAATTCAAATTTGTATTTATCATAGATTAAACGCACAACTTAAACTCATTTTAGCTAAATATTGAAGGATAAGAGTTCAGGAGTTATGTGAGATTATACATTCCCATGCTCACCATGGTTTGTATTATAGAGATGACACGGTGCTATAAAACGCATGCCTACAATGATCATTCTTTTTAACATCACATTTCCTGGTAAATCCTAACTCGATGGAATGGAGCATATCTCTCTGTTCAAATAATTGTCCAGCAAGTTGGATTAGAATCATTATAATGGTAGATTGAAGTTCATTGAAAAACAAATAATAAGAAAAAAAAAATCATATTGAAATGAAAGAACGTTTTCTAATGATAGGATTGTGTCATCACAATGAACCATAACCGATCTAAATTGTAAAAATCCTTCTTTTTTTTTAAACATTTTGGTGTGCGATCAATCGTACGCGTCGGAGTGCTTAGGCGTGCCCCTGCGATCTCACGCCTTATAATACAATCCATGATGCTCACGCATTAATCCTTGATCATAATTGTTAAAAACCCAAAAATACTTGCTACATTTGAGAAAAATGAGTTGAGTTCGTATCAAAGTTGATAATAGGGAGGTTTAGATTCATCTTTGACTTTGTTCCGAATCCAAACCTCATAATAAGTTAGTTGGTATTTCCTATTGACTCAATGGCAATTATTGATCTATTAGTCTTACAGTCACATTGATTGGTGTTGTTGTTCCATTTGAATCCATTAAAGCATGTACATTGGTAACTTCCTGGTGTGTTAACACATCTGTGTGGACATATATTAGGATCTTCAAGGCATTCATTGCGATCTGAAGAAAAATACATTGAAAGTAGCCAGTACAACTTAAAAACACAATTATTTTCTTTGCAGAAAATTCAGTTGTCCAAAACCGTTTAACAATGACCTTGACATTGATTTGTCAACCTTGAGGATGCTCAGTAGATTGAAACTCAGTTGAGAAGTAAAAAATTCTAACCCAGTTTCAAAATTGAAAGATTTCAATCTGGAACTTTTTGAAAAATTCAAGTGTTTGTGCAAATAAATCCAGAACTAAACGGCAAACCCTATGATTACCTTCTAATCACATGTATACTGTACATGCAAAAATCTCCATAAAACTCACCAAGAAAATTATAGAGTAATATTTGCGAAAAAGAGAAGCGATCACATCATGAATCAAAAATTGTTTTGCAGGGATGGGATTTAACTGTAGATCCTGTTTAGGCTATATGGCCAATTTTAAGTATTCACTTTTGAACGATGTGGATGCTTCATAATCATACTGGCTTTAAGAGAGGGTTAGAAGTTTGAATCTGAGATGAATTATTCAGATTGATTGCAGTAAAACCTGATCTATATAGTGGGCACTGCAATAATACAGCAAACCTGTAGATGTTATAGTGATCAGCCAGCTATTGAAATTTAGAGAAACTGAATAATATATGCAGGTGGCCTTTATAGACAGGGTTGATTCAATAGAAAATACAATTTCAGACATTGCCAAAGTGACCATTATAGACAGGTGACCATTATATATAAGCTTGATTCAATAGAAAGTAACATTTAAAAAATTTAAAAAATGACCACTATAGACAGGTGACTGCAGTATAGAGGTGACTGACATTATAACAGGTTTGAAGATATACAAAATTCTCACCTGTCTTACAGTGGTATCACTATCTAAATATTATCTTTACATGGGGTTTCAATATACTGAATCTACAAGTATTGCTTGCAAATATGTTTCAAACAATACCTGTGCAGAGGTTGTATCTGCTAAGCCGATATCCATTTCCACACTGACAACGATAACTTCCTTCTGTATTTTGACATGCACTTACGCAGTTGTCACCATAACACTTACATGGATTCTTTTCACATTCATTAATGTCTGCAAATAATAACCATAAGAAATTCATCAAATTTGAACTATTGCTACTCAATGTTAACAGTCTTTCAAGAACCAATCTGACATGATATAAGTCCAATCAGGGTCCGACAAAGTCCGGAAACTTGGAAACCTAGTTTGCAGAAGGCTAGCAAAATTCAGAAGGAGAAGGCAAAATGCTGGATATAAAGCTAAAATAAAGTTTTGATTTTACGTTTTTAATTTTTATGTCTGTAGACTTACTCAAAAGTTTATCTAAAAATTTAAGGTTTGCGGAAATATTGAAACAATTTGTCGGACCCTGAGTCCAATAAGTTAGATTCAAATCTGATACAAAATTCGAAAACCCAATACCATTTCTGATATAAGGAACAAAATCAATGCAATGATTTCCAGCAATTATTGCAGAAATCTAATAAAGTGAACCAAACTCTCCTAATGGGGTTATCTCAAAGGAGATCTTAAGCAACTAGTCTCAAGTATGAAAGCCTGGTCCCAAATTCAATCAAATCTAAACTAGTCATAATAATCCCCCTACGGATAAGGAAGCTTCATTGTCTTTAGGTGGAAGTCTAGAGCATTTTTAGCTTTTGAGGTTTGACCTACAGATCTGAAGCATATCAAGGTTTTTCTAATTTGCTTTAACCTTTAGTAAGGCCCTGGCAAAGATTGGCAGGATGAGAAATAAAAAGAAAACAATGGTCAATAGAAAAAAAGATTTTGCAAAAAAAGTTTATGAAAAGTTAATATAAGTCCTAAAGTTAATTAACTGTTTGTGAAACGTCCTTGAAAAATTCATCAAATCTTAAAAATAAAGTTCATGAACACACAATTCAAGAACAGGTTCATGAACTTTTCAAATTACTAAAAAGCAGCTCGTCTATAAATATTTGAGTAGTGATTGAGCAATAAAATCCAATATTAAAAAACAATTTGAAATAATCTAGGGTATACCTTGACATGTTTTACTGGCAACATCTTTTGCAACAAAACCTCTTCTACAAGCACATGAAAAAGTACCCGGTAAATTGACACATTGTTGTGTACAACCAGTCTTGATAGGCACAAGACATTCATTAACATCTTAAAAATAAAAACAAAACAAAAGTGAAAAATTATAATAGATGACATATGCAGATGGTTCATGAAGATGCACGATGCCATAGTTATTGTTTTACGCAATAAAATATGCTGATTTGAACGTTCCCAATTTATTCTTTTGAATTCTAATATGTATCTAGGCCTACCTATCAGAAAATTAAATACCGGGGGTATATCTATTCAGCAGAGTTTCAACATGTTCATTTTCAGAACTGTAATATGTACGCCTCTCCTGGAAAATTAATTCTGTCCATTGCAACAGACTAATAGGGTCGACTCATAAAGAATAAAAAATCTAAATTTTTACTTCAATTTGTAATTAAATGACTTAGGCTGCGTTTACACGACAAGTGGATTTACGAAACCCGGATGAATTTTAGTCTAGATTGCCCTCGCGTCTAGATGTAAACAGGAAATCCGACAGAAAATTAGTCCGCTTAGCGACTCTATCAAGACTTTTGAAAGTAAGGATTGGAACCCCGGGTTTCTCAAGCCAGACTTTGAAAAACCTGGGTCTTTTTGTCGTCTAAACAGAGATTTATGGAAAACCCGGGTTACAAAAGTCCACTTTCATTTCGCGGCGATACGGCCTGTAAATAATGGTAACCAGCCCTAATTACTTGACCAAATTTTTACGATAAACGGATAAAGTATTTTTGAGAATGAAGCATTTGAAAAAGTGAGAATTTCAGATCTTGAAATACGCAGAATGAAAGTTAAGTGACGTCATACTGTAAAAAATGTTATCACCATTAGTCAGCATGATAAGATCTATTGCAACTATCGAGCATCCGTTCGTAACAACAACACGATTTTCAAATGTTCCATTCTCATGAACAAACGCTTGATAGATGATGTGATCTTATTGTGCTCACTCATTGTGATAGAAATCTTTAGGCCTATAGTATGACGTCATTGATTTAAAATTCTCACTTTTTCATAATCAAGTCACTTAGTGCAACAAATGTAGGTTGAAATTTGATTTTTAATTTTATATGAGTTGACCCTATTATCAACACTGTCTCATAATACATAGATATTTGTCCCATAGAAAGTGTATTTTACCTATGAGGAAACAAGGGGTGATCTTATTGTTGTTATATGCAATTGCAAATGATGTATTCAAACCCTAAACTCACCATTCTGACAAAAGCGTCCTTCGTATCCATTCCGGCATTCACACTTGTTTGGTTTTTCACATACACCATTATTGCGACAGAAAGGTCTGCACAGAGCTGATAAAGTATAAAAACTGAATTAAAATCAGATTATCTACATATACCATCATTAGGTAATTACCGTTGTTCATATCTTCAGCTCAATATGAGAAATGATATGGAGTGACTACACCAAATGGTGCTATCAGTATCCTAGGCTAACTGATCAGGTGTGCAAATTTTCAAAATTTTCGTAACTTCCCTGCTTCGTAGTCTATGACCACTTAAAACATGCTATGAGAAAAATATTACTGCTTCTTCCATCTACAGGTAATATTTTGCATTACAATTGAACATGCATAATATCCCCCAATTGGTGGAACACTGAAGTGGGACAACAAATGAAAGTGGCTTATTGAGCTAGGCAAAATATGAGAGTTTTTACAGGAAAGAGTTTCATGTAAAACCAAATTCATGAACCGTAAATAGCCCAATTTTGTGAACTAATTCATGAACCCTTTAAGCTATATGAAATCTTCATTAACAGTATTTAACATTCATGAACTCATTAAATTGTTTTGCACGGAGAGAAGATGGAAACCTGACAATCACATGTGGGATATAAAACAAGTTTGGCTGTTATTGCCTTATCATTGAAGATTATTTGCCTGACTTTCAACAATTTATCTCCATGATAATTAAAGATTCAAAAAAGTCTAGGAAGTTTATCAAAACATTTTCCTAGAATTCATACCATAACCCATTCTTAAAACTTACGTGTGCCACAGCTTACACCAGAAGCATCAACAGTCCATCCATCACAGCAGTGGTATGAATTATAATCAACATTCTTGCTAAATGTTTGAAATACTTTCTTTGTAACAGGCCTATTATGATAATACAGTGAAACCTGTTATGACGGTCACCTCTATTCAGCGGTCACCTGTCTATAATGGTCACTCTTTCAATGCCTAAAATAGCATTTTCTATTGAATCAAACCTGTATATAAAGGTCACCTGTCTATAGTGGTCAATTTATCTACCTCTCATAGCTGGCCGTTATATACAGGTTTCACTGTATATAAAAAGTTATCATGAATCAATACAAGCAATACACTATATAAACATAGACCAACTATGACAATGTGGTTACGGAAATGAATGTTTATATCATGACATTTGAAGGCTATTGCGGAGAGCAGCTGTATCATTGGATCCATATCCTTTTTGGAAAAACACAAAATATTAATATTTAGCTGCAATCAACTTTGAATAATATCATCACTTTAATAATTACCAAATACGTTTTGGAATTCTAATCTTTAGGTATTTATTATATTATCCTTCATGGAGAGTCAGTGAGTAGCCTAAATCAATCTATGTTTGTTGCTATTATTCACTCTCAACAATTGATAATCAATAAACAACACCTATAGACGTAGTCCTCAAGAAGTCTAAATTTTTAGAAGATATTTCATTCAACGTTTGTTAAGCTTTTAGTGAAAAGACATTTAATCAACATTTACATTACGATCATTGAACATCAACTTTAGACACTCATTATTTTTGGCAAGGCAGAACTATTCCCAAAGTGTTCACAAAAGCGGCGCAAAGTCAACACATAATGTAGCCTATAGCTTCTGGAAAGATAATTCAACTTTGCATCAATCAGCCGGGTTCTTTTTGCTTAATTAGCATTATTCTCGCTACATCGATAAAAAACTTTTGTGTTTGCGCTACTTTTTCAATTAAACCTTCTAGAGTGAAGCGACAAGGCCCATGGTGTAAGCATATTAGTCAGATCCTACTTGTTGATACATATTACTCAGATCCTACAAAACAATATTTTTAAATTATTTGATTCAATAATATTCCTTAAATTACTTGATTCAGTGATTTATTATGCAAATATATTATCTCATGCACCAGACTTGAAACATTGCAATTGTAGGCTAGGCTATCGCTATGTTTGCTTGAATGATTTCAATTGTGCAACAAAAATAAAAATTTACTACAGCTACACCATCAATCACATTTAATCAATATGTTTTCTACAAATATGTCAAGATATGTAGACCTGATATCTAGGAGGTAGCATAGTTACTGTTCACGAGCACAGCATGGACCACATGGCTCCTCTGCCGTACTCACTTTGGTTATTACGCCTACGAGCAGAGTTAGCAGAAGTTTTCAGACAACATGTGAGCAAGTTAGTTTCTGCTTCACATCCATGATCGTATCCATAATTGATGGAATTTATTGTATATCCATAGTATCTGGCTTCATAAACAATGAAAATTGAAGAATATCTAATTCTGTCTTGAAATTATTAATCACACAACACAAAGCAGATACAAAACGTCGGCCATGTTTTTCTGCTTTCACTAAAAATTATTCCCGTGACCGTTTCCGTGACATACAAAATTCTAGGTCTAACTCTAACGTGTGCCAATTATGAAGTTGATATAGATATAAACATTGATACTTACACACTGCGATCACATTTCTTCCAGCATTTCAACCATTTGCTGCAGCACACTCGTGTCTTTATAAGCGTCGAAATTACAACTTCTTGACTTGTATAGACTGTTTTAGTTTGCTTGAAAGCACATACATTTGCTCTGAAACGTTAATCGCAATATCATTACCCACTAATCGACTCTCTAATACTGACAATACTGTACAGTTGACACTTGACAGTACAGTATTTACACATTGTCAGTTACTTTAATTGGAAATTTTGAAATTACGAACCGCCACGTGCACCAATAACTTAATGTTCAATATTGATTTGACAGCTCAGGATCGAGACTCCGTCATCTGATGACACCAGTGAATCAATGATGTATGATATTAATCACATCCCTGTACACCCTAGGGATAACGATTGTAATAGTAACCTATCACGACTAATTACGGTAATTGGACTGGTCACTGCTGTAGCAGTACGACATTCGTTCTTCCACACCGATTGTGGTATTGAAAAAAAAAATTGATTAAATAATCATTGAAGTTTGAAGACTTACCCTTGCGGATTCAATGATTGTGCTCTTCGTTGACGACTTGATGATATTTGTGTTTCGATATTATTAGCATTAATAAATAGAGTTACATATACCAAACCTAAGACACTGATAAATAATGAATGTATCCAGCACATTCTAAATATAATTGAACGGTGATCAACACCGATCTTAGAACAAATTAAGTCCAAATAGTATTATTATTTTCTTCCGTATAGAGAAAAATATGAATGTATGCAATACCGCAAAGCAGTTATCACTGACTGACGTATACTGTGTTCGTAAAAGCGGTCTACATGTTTTCTGTGAGCTTTTATGGAATTAGGTGTGAAAACCAAACGAAACGAGGAAGTAAATTTTTATGTAAACAAAAGCCGTAGCAATCTATTTAAAACGGTTGAGCGATTTCAGTTGGTTTGTCTTAGTTCAGTACTGTTTCCAGACTTTAAAATGATTGTTAATGCGTATTTGTGTAAAATTATACTTTAACATTGTAAATACCCAGCCTCCTGCTATGGCTATATAATCCCGGTTATATAGCTAGCATACAGTATTTAGTCGAGAGTAAAGCGGACAAAGCTATAGTATAAATCTGAATAAATACTATACTTCAAGCGAATTCGAAGATTAGCTAGATTACAGGCCATTACAGTTACAGGCAATGCAATGAAATGAGAAAATTGTTTACGTAATCACTATATTTATAAGTATATATTAAACTTGTCATTTAAGAATAACCTTTTAAAATAAACTGAAGACATACCACTTTAATTAAATATATCCAGCAGACATTTATATATTGTCTACATTGCGTAAGACAGTAAACATAGCATACAGCTGATTTAGCATCATATTAAATGCCATGTTTGAGCAGTTTGTTTGAAGATTTTTAACATGATTTCTGATCGCATTGTGTGAGATGTGTTATGAGATTAGTCACATTTCGTAGAATCACTTTGTTGTTAAGGAAGGTGTTGAAAATATGTCATCATTTGCAACCCGGAAGCGAAACTCATTTGTATGTGCTTTTGTGGGTAGATATGTAGAAACTCTTCAGCATGCATGCAGCGTATCAAAAATACGATTGATCCTTTCCCGTGCAAATTGCAATAAAAAAAGTAATTGCAGCAATAATGTTGGTCAAACAAAAATATTTACCATCAAAGCGCTGTTTCAAAGTTGAATAACTTTATTATATCTTACCGCATCTAAAAAAAAGCTTGCGGTAGATTAATTTGTAGCTATGTACAAAAAAGGTACCGCAATCAAAATGAATCTTCTGAGAAATTTATTGGAGAAGTTTGCACTTCAAGCCTTCCTGAGATGATCTGCTAAAGCAAATCGTATACACTTGGAACAATCTGTTGTTAACAGTGGCTTTAACTTTATCAAAGTTTTATTCATTTGTTAATTGTAAGTTGCATTCACATCCACAAATATCTTCACTTGAAAATGTCATTGGAATGCAGCATTCAGACAACACTGTCAAGTCCACTCTATTAAATCAATATTTTTCTGGCGTATTTTTTTGAGAAAGTTGCTTCCAGGGTTTCAAGTGATAATTTAATGGCCTTGGTTTTATCCAATTTTAAACTGAAAATACACTGAAAGCGCCCAAGAAGCTAACAAACAATAATTCAAGGAATCCAGATGGCTATCCAGTAATTTTTTAAAGATAAATTGCCAATGAAATAGCATTTTCTCTTTCAATGTTGTTTGAGATGTCCATGTTGACTGATAAATTACCTGATGTCTGGAAAATGGCTCTTGTTTTTCCAGTCTATAAAAAAGGTGAATTTAATCCATGTAAGAATTATCGACCAATTTCAATGACGTGATACTGTGTAAGTTGATGAAGTCAGTCATTGCTCAACAACTTCTTAACTATCTTTTAGATAATAATCTCCTATCAGATTCCCAGTATGGATTCTTACATGTAGACGCTCTACTTGTACACACCTACTTCAGTCATTAGGCCAAATGTGCACCACCATAAATAATCGTTGCTGAATTGATACTGCATTTATATTTTTCAGTAAAGCTTTTAACACTGTGTCCCATCAGAAACTTATGCTGAAATTAAAATCTTATGGAATTAATTTTGAACTTTTCAAGTGAATATCATCCTCTTTTTTACAAGATCGTACATGCATAATCTGTCGTTATTTGTGATCATTACTCTCTATCTGAACCTGTTATCAGTGGAGTACGACGAGGTTTAGTTTTAGGACAACTGTTATTCATCTTATATATTAATGATATCAGTTATTACTTGTCTTGAAGAAGATACTACTGTTAAGCTTTTTGCTGACGATGCAAATTTTCTTGTAATCGCAATCTAATGAAGATCATGCAAATGATGTATCTCAAACATTATGCAATCTATCAGAATGGGCAGAAAAATGGCAATTACGTATTGCATATAACTGTTCTGTATTAACAACTGACAATCTTAATTTTCTCGAATTTGATTTTTCTATATCTGATCATAGCCGAGTCAATGAAAATAACGATCTCGATCTTGGTATTACTGTTACATGATTACATCTTATATGGAACCATCCAATCATTGTTCGATGATAGCTGCAAAGGAAAACGGGAGAACACATCTTATTTTTAAATGCTTTTCTTCATCCGATGTAAAATTATTGGTTAGAGCCTACACTGTATATGTTCGTCCGTTATTGAAATCTTCATGAAATCCATGTCTCATAAAGAATATTAAAAAATTAGAAACGGACCAACGTTATTTTAAAAGTATTTTACACTTAATACATCTGACTTAAATAGACAGTAGTGTTAAAATTGATGAAAATGGCACCATTTCAAATATTCATATTACTTCTTCGGTGCACATGACATTTATGTGTGCCCCTTTGATTTCATTATCGGCTTGCGCAGTTCGTAGTTCTAATGATAATTTTGATTCCTCTTTTGTTTTTTCCTCTGCTGCTTCAACATTTTTATCAATTTCATGGTCTTCTCTTAAATTCTTTTTGTAGTACGGTGTTGTGAATGATATCAACATTACCAAAAGAAATCCTACTAACACTGGTCCACCTCCAACATAAAATAAGACTTTGTAATTTCCAGTTTTGTCAACAATGAACCCTTAAATATAATAAAGAAAATCATTAATTGTTACCGTTTCCAAATCACAATTAATCAAAACGGATTTAATTAAAGTTGTTGCATCATTATATTTTCACGCTATATATGCTAACAACTCCATAAAAGCATAGAATAATTTAATACAATGCTAGCCAGATTGCTCCATTCTTATGTTTGATGGATACAAGGAGTCTGAATTTTATACTATTAATTGTGTAGTTGTGGATGTCCTCAGGCATCAAACGCCCACCTTTTTCAATACCGTGAGATTGCAGTTCATCAAAAATAGTCGCAAGAAATAAGGATTCGACATCATTAAAACGGGAATTTTTGAAATCATTTCTAATCTATAGTTTGTATAGATACAATCAACTTTTCTGTGCAAAATGTTCGACTCCGGTTCGACGGACCATATATAAGATATATTATACTAGCTGAAGTGAATTTCAATAGATTTTGATGTAAATAACTCTTGAAGTTGGCCGCAGTTATAGCGAGAGGATGTATATACAATATTACACTTACAATAGACATTGATATACACTACAGTACACAATACATATCAGTGCACACACTTATCATATTTAATATCTCATTTTGTTGCTATTAAGTAGAATTAAGCATTCATGACTATATTAGAGGGTCATATATACATACCAACAAGAGGAGATGCCAGCAATGTAGGGATCATCCATGTAAAAACAACAACAGCAAAACCATCAGAACTAAAATCAGGACCAATCATCCACAATACACTTGGCAATACCAAACCATTATAAATACCAGCAAATGTATTATATATAGTTACTAAACCAACAAGTTGTATATAATTGTTTGCGAATGAAGCAGAAACGTAAGCTGCACCACATATTAACATTGAAAATCGCATGATATTGAACCCATTAAAGAGATTGAAACTTGATAGCAACGCACATGATAACCTTCCTACTGCATTACCAATTGCCATGTAAGTCGGTATGTTGGATGCCTTGTCATATGGTATACCCATTTCTACAGCGTACCTAACCTAAAAAAGATAAGAAAATATTACATAACAATAAAAACAATTTTCTCAGGTCTCTCAGTTTGATTTATTAGAAAGATTTCTCTTTTGTCATTATCCCTTACTTGAACATTTATACGAAGAAACTGCCAAAAAGACGGAAATTTATCACATAATTAATCAAAGTGATTACAGTATGTAAACATGATATAAATTGAGTTATAGATAGAAAGACAAGCGACACAATACAAAAGCAATCGCTAAGTAGAGATATCGTGCAACCATTTTTCAATGTGTTATAATATACAAAAATTTGCAGTAATGATAAAATAAAAGTGATAAATATATAAATGTTCCCTACAACGCTTTTATTTTATCATCATTTCAAAATGCCATAATATGTATACAAAGACGAAACCTCGCACAAGACCTCTCATTCAGTTACCAATTGCCTTTTAAATTCCAATATTGGTTGCTAAGGCATTATTGAGGTCCGCTGCATTATTGAGATTTCACCTATTGATGAAAGACGAGGTGAATATCGGCTGATAATGGCTAAGGTGGGAGGGGGTGTTAGCTTCCATTGCGCTTCGACGGTGGTTGTTCAAATGGAACTTTGAACGTCCCAGTAACCAAAAGTATTGAAGTTACCCCCCCCTGGGTCTGAGATCATTAACTGCTCTAATCAATGATATAATAAATAAATAAATAAATAAATAAATAAATAAATAAATAAATAAATAAATAAATAAATAAATAAATAAATAAATAAATAAATAAATAAATAAATAAATAAATAAATAAATAAATAAATAAATAAATAAATAAATAAATAAATAAATAAATAAATAAATAAATAAATAAATAAATAAATAAATAAATAAATAAATAAATAAATAAATAAATAAATAAATAAATAAATAAATAAATAAATAAATAAATAAATAAATAAATAAATAAATAAATAAATAAATAAATAAATAAATAAATAAATAAATAAATAAATAAATAAATAAATAAATAAATAAATAAATAAATAAATAAATAAATAAATAAATAAATAAATAAATAAATAAATAAATAAATAAATAAATAAATAAATAAATAAATAAATAAATAAATAAATAAATAAATAAATAAATAAATAAATAAATAAATAAATAAATAAATAAATAAATAAATAAATAAATAAATAAATAAATAAATAAATAAATAAATAAATAAATAAATAAATAAATAAATAAATAAATAAATAAATAAATAAATAAATAAATAAATAAATAAATAAATAAATAAATAAATAAATAAATAAATAAATAAATAAATAAATAAATAAATAAATAAATAAATAAATAAATAAATAAATAAATAAATAAATAAATAAATAAATAAATAAATAAATAAATAAATAAATAAATAAATAAATAAATAAATAAATAAATAAATAAATAAATAAATAAATAAATAAATAAATAAATAAATAAATAAATAAATAAATAAATAAATAAATAAATAAATAAATAAATAAATAAATAAATAAATAAATAAATAAATAAATAAATAAATAAATAAATAAATAAATAAATAAATAAATAAATAAATAAATAAATAAATAAATAAATAAATAAATAAATAAATAAATAAATAAATAAATAAATAAATAAATAAATAAATAAATAAATAAATAAATAAATAAATAAATAAATAAATAAATAAATAAATAAATAAATAAATAAATAAATAAATAAATAAATAAATAAATAAATAAATAAATAAATAAATAAATAAATAAATAAATAAATAAATAAATAAATAAATAAATAAATAAATAAATAAATAAATAAATAAATAAATAAATAAATAAATAAATAAATAAATAAATAAATAAATAAATAAATAAATAAATAAATAAATAAATAAATAAATAAATAAATAAATAAATAAATAAATAAATAAATAAATAAATAAATAAATAAATAAATAAATAAATAAATAAATAAATAAATAAATAAATAAATAAATAAATAAATAAATAAATAAATAAATAAATAAATAAATAAATAAATAAATAAATAAATAAATAAATAAATAAATAAATAAATAAATAAATAAATAAATAAATAAATAAATAAATAAATAAATAAATAAATAAATAAATAAATAAATAAATAAATAAATAAATAAATAAATAAATAAATAAATAAATAAATAAATAAATAAATAAATAAATAAATATATTGTATACTGCAGTTCTCAATATCATCAGAATCGTTATCATCATATTAATCATTATAATCGGAAATCTAGAATGTTTCATTTTTGACTCTCATTTTATATAAATGCTCTGATTAATTTCATTGAGCACTATACCAAGAACTGGTGTGGAACAATCCACCTATTAATATTATTATATTATTACTATTATTATAATATAGTGATATACCTGTTGTGCATACGAAACGATATATTCAAAATTTGCTAAAAGTATTGCCACCGTTAAGATAATATAGCTTGGACTTTTAAGGAAAGCATATCTTTTTTTAAATCCAACGTGAGTATTATTGTTCTTCTTGTTAATATCAACATCCTTTGGATCTTTTTCCAAATTTGAATGTGGTATATATACAATTGATGGTATACCAGACATAAGAAGAACTATAATTGCCATGATTTGAAATGTTGTGCGTAGAGAATATTGTTGTAACAGATGAGAATAGATTTGAGAATAGAAAGCAGCGCCACCAGGAATCCCACAGCTGAAAAGAACTAATTGTATGAAATATGTATTAGTATACCAGAAAGAATCTGAATGAGAGAGTAGCTTAACTCAGGTGATCCTAGCACTAGTTCGCTGGGTTGATTTCCCGGGGTATCAGTTGGCCTTCGGGTTACATCCCAAGTCCGGATGCTGTGCAGATTGAGTCAGCTAGTTTTTTAGAACATAAAATAAACTTTCGTACTGAATTCACCCAGACTTTACTGTATCAACAATTTCTTCTGTTACCGTAGAATATATATACATCAAAATTCCAGAAACTTACCAGTAGCGACATTATAATGACGTTTGAAGTAATATTTAGCTATGTCACAGGCAGAGATGAATATTAAACTTGCTCCAAATCCAATCAGAATGCTATACGTCAAAAATAAATGATTGACAGATGTAGTAAATGAGCTAGCCAATAGAGAAAGAGATGTAAGAATTGCTCCTATCCAGGCCACACGACGATGTCCATATCTATTAACGCATGATGCAGCCACTATAGAGAATGCACAAAGCAGAGTTGCAGCAATTGAACCAATCCATGCTGAAATCATCAATGAATTCAATAATAGTTATAAATTTGTTGAATGCTTTACAAAAATTGTGTTTGAGATGTATCACAAATTCAAGAACAAGTCGAATCATATCAATTATGTATCAAGCGATAAACTTCAACATTCCAATGGCTTTTAAAGAAATGTTTGTTTTTTAGCAAAACGAAGTATACTCTCCATTGTAACATGGTGCTAAGCAGCGTTTAATCACAAAAAATAAAGATCTGAGCTGATGAAACGCTCGCTTATTGCTGTATGTACTCGTCTGTGGGGTTATATCCCAGATGATATCAAATCTTTAAAACAACCAGTATAATCAAATCTAGAATTACCGAATATTTCCAAAATGGATTTACAGAGGATAAATTGAATCAAATATCTAACGGTATATTCAACAAGCATACAATATATCCATATTTACAAACGGAAAAACTTTAACATTGAATGAGCTTAATGTTTGAGAAGATAATTTAGCTATACAGTAGGTGATATATCTTCTTATACTAATAATATTGTCTATTTGTAAATAAATTGTTTTGATATTTTGATATTTGTATATTTCTTTGTCTGTCCGCGACTTATGTACGTCTTACTTGCGAAATAATACAGATAATCCATTGTCTGGAAATTATGCACACATTTGTGTCGAGATAACCATGTACAGTAACATATTTGTTGTATGAATATTGTGATATTCTGGCGTAGTTTTGAAATAATAAATTTCCCTTGATACTTTATTTGAAATAATTGTATTAACAAATTTAGAGATTTGAAAAGTTTCATAGGTTGATAATCTAACGGGTAAATAAAATCGAAGGTGAATTTAAATCTGCAGAGGGAAAGCGTTTTATTTTGAATCTAAGTTGGAAGAAAGAAATTTGAACAAGTAGAATAAATCAGATTTATGATATTAAAATAATACAAAATACTGAATTGCATCGAGTTACCAGAATAACTAAGCCAAACAAAATATGTTTTGAAAGCAAAAAATGTAGACCTATTTCAAATGGTTGTGAAATCAGTACTCTCCTTAATTTATTAATCGGAAATAAATTGCCGTCCATTACTTTTCTTAAAGTAGTACAAACATTTTACTTCTTTTAAAAGGGTTATTGAATATATATAATTTGTGGGAACATTGATAAAACAATCTGTTTTTAAATCAAAGCAATGTTTGGTGTTGCAATCTACAATCTATCGCAGGGAATAAAAATAAATTAACTTTCAAGAAAATATAAAAATGACATCGGCGTTCGACTAATTAATAAAGAATTCAAAGGTCGAAGAGATTATCAAAGCGTCTACAAAGAGTTCAAAGTTACAGAGTTTAGGATTAATCAAGGCATTGGACATGAGTGTTTCTATAATTTATAATTTAATATAAAAATATGAAACATTTGGTTTATGAGCGGGTAGGATTCGATTTTCATATTTTACTTTTCCATAATTAACGAGAGAGTTGTAAACGTTCATAAAATTAAAATTCATTATGTTGATTTGCTATTAAAGAACAAGGCACAATATTTTGCTACAGGTTTGAAACAAAAATAAAGCGTTCCTTGTTCTTATCGTTGATCAACATTTAATGAAGTTAAGTTTAAGTATATCTAATTCAACAAAATTAAATTGAATTGAACGTATGATTTGTGATATAATATTTCTAGCGTTCAAAAATATATTTCAACTTCATTTAATTATGAAAAAATAAGATGAATTCAAAAACATTTCAATACTTTGGAAAAATGTAACAAGCCTTGCGTTACAATAATAAAAAGCGAAAGAGTTTGCATATAATGATAGTCGATCATATTGTAGACATCTGTTATTTATTAAAATATAGCTTACCATTTCTTCCAAATGAGATCCAAATAATTATAACGAGCGGCATACTCTTCTAAAAACATTTATAATACATATTCGCAGGCTAATGGTGTCGCTATAATGGCAATAATTGCTGCACGATTGAATTAACAATTATCTTTGGAGGATGGTCGTTGTTGAAAAAGGCCCGGAAAAGGTTATCAAGAGTACAGTCTGCTCGTATATGAAAAATTGTATTATCATGAGCATTGTTTGAACTCGAATTAGAAGTGAAATCGTTACCCAATTACTCATTGAAAATGAAGTTGATTTGAAACCTCATTTCGAAAGAGGAAGCCGTGCTACTATGCGTGTAGCGAGCACAAAAGTTGTATCGAAACAGAAATTTCAACTAAATTGATGCTCAAAGGCACCAGGCTTGTCGTATTACAATCTAGTGGCTGCTATTTTTTTCAGTAAAACTGAAATTTCAACTAGTTTCGCGCTATATATGGCTTCTATGTGAATGCAAAGATGTTAATTGTAGAGTAGTGCGAGTGGAAGCAAGCCAAATTTTTTCGAATTTTAGCAGTTCCAGCCCATATTTGTGATTTTGGAGTTGTTTTTATCCACCTCATATGGATTTATTTATTGAAATTTTTAAAATTTGAAATATTTATCTATATCACATTTTTAAAATAATAGGAAATTTAAAACTTCAATGTTCCCTATCTCCCCGAATCTGTTCAAGATGTTCCCGTGCTCCTATCGCAAAAATGGCCATGTTCCCTATATCCCTGGGGGCCCTCATTCTACATCTGTAAAGTTGTATAAATAGTACGCCTAGAAACATTGACAACAAGATGCAGCATAATATCAATATTAAATTATTATAGCGATTTATTACAGTGCATTTTAAAAGAATGTTGATGCTCCCATTCTTGAAAATTTAATAACAAGAAACACTTTGAGGCTCATTTTTATAGTTTTTTTACCTTATAAAATTCAATTTTCAACGAACTCTTATTTTGATAGACGGCCATGAAACTTACACAGGCATATTTGCTGGGATTGTTAGGATCAAAAATATACAGGCACATATACTATGATATAATAATATTATCACTTCAGATGTCATATATATGTTGCAATAAAATTGTGCAAATCTGACTCGAACTCGACCCGATCCAATCAGATCGGATCGGATTCTGGTTGATATTTTAGGTCTTCGGGTCGGATCGGATTTGTAGTGTGCTTTATTCGGATTATTTCGGATTTTGAAACTTGACTGAGTATTTGTATTTTGTAATAATTAATGTGTTCTAGCTTCCTTTCAACACAGAAAATAAAGTTTCTCAATGTTAGATAGTCGCTTCATTAATAAGCAGTTCTCGATACAATTCAATTGACTCAACTGATGTGAAATGAATTAAAGTTTTATGAAAGAAATGATTATAATGTCTTGATTAATTGTACTTCGTTTCAATGTGTATTGTGTCTCATGTTCTCCTCCAAAGTTTGACTTGCTCAAAAGTAATCCAAGAAAGGGCAATTTATTGTTTCTTTGTGTCTCCATGGTGATGTAATGGATTTGATTTAAAGTCGATTTAAAGTGATTTGATGTCGAGAAATCGATTAGCCTCGTCATTGTTCGTTACTATGGCAATAGTGTCATCAACATAGCGTTGATAATAGCGAGGTAGCGACAGAGCCATCTATTTACAAGAGTTGAGACACGCTTTCATGTGCCGCTATCGTCTCCAATTGGACAGATGATAGTCACGTGATTTTTGGACGCCATCTTTGTTCTTTTGAAAACAGGTTCTCAATCATTTCAAGTGAAACGCGCGAAAAAATACAATACAATATGGCTGAAAAAAACACACAACATTCTCCTGCACATGCGCACTGTTAAAAACGTGCTCGGGTCCAGGCAAAAAGATACAAAAATGGCAGAAGTGTCCCAACTCTTGTAAATAGATGGCTCTGGGTAGCGATTGTCTTTCTATTAGTTTTTCTTCAACATGGCACATAAAGACATTTTTAAAGTCAATTTCTTATTCTATTTTATCAAACAAAAAATTTTGTTTTTTGTTCTTTGTTTTACAATTAGGTAATCTATGTAGTCGAAAATTAGAAATAAATTAATTATTTACAGTATAAAAGTTAACTTAATATAATAAAAATTTCTTTCACTCTTGAAAATGGTCACATACGATGGCCCAAACGTTGAGTTTTATCAATAAAACACCTTCAAAATTACTGTTGTCTTTGATTTTTGTTATCAAAATTGTTTAAACAGTTTAATTATTCCTGCTACCCAGTAATCCAAAATTTTTATCACACAAGGTCCAGTATACTGGACAAACACTAATTACTATATGTAATTATCACTCTATTTATAGATATTAATCACATACTGACAGGTTCAAGTTTTTCGTAAGAAATATGTGCTCGATCGTTTTTCGACGTTTGTATTTACACCTAACTATATAACTGTTTATGAGTTTATAAGAAAAATGAGATAAAGTTATGCATCGTGTGTTAAATTAAATTTCGCGTACAGATCATGATTTAAGAAAGACCTTTCAGTCGAAAATCGGGACAGCAATTAGAGCTTAGATTAAAAGAATTATGAAAGTCTAGAATAAAAATGGCGGCCGACGTAGAAAGTTTGCGACGATTGTTGAACCGAAAAATTAGAGAATTTGAAAAGAACTGTAATTCATTTATATCAACAGATATTTTGAAATTAAAATGTATTTGTGAGAAAGTTGATTTAGGAAATGATATTATTAGACAAGAAACGGAAAATTATTTAACATTCCTTGAAAATCAAAAGTCTTGAACGACTGATATTGAAGAAGATTTAGAAGAACAAGAAGATATGATTAATAGCAAAAATGATCATGTCATGAAAAAGCTAAGCATGAGAATTAAAGAGAATAGAAAAGAAGAATTGAAAGAAATAGAACATATTAACAACTGTACTTAATATACTGTGTTCCAAAGAACATATTAGAATCAAGTCAAATGGAAGAAAATGCAGATGAATAAACTATTGACAAATCTAGCAAAACTGTATCTGCTAATGAATCAATCAACAGTACAGATTCTGCTGTTGCACTGGACTCATTAGCAGATATGCGAAGTGTGTTAACCAGCAATGTCAGTGATATGGCAAATTGTTATTCGAAAAAATCCACAATCAAGCAAGCATCATACTTCAAACTAGCAGGTTTCACACCAGCAAGCTGGAATGGTGAAATTAAATCCTAGCCAACATTTAAAAAATAATTCACTGCAGCAATGAATGCAGCTGGGATAACAGATGAGCTGGTTATATTGCAATGGCTCAAAAAATCAATTCCCGATTCAAAAAAAATATATATCGAGGGAAGATACTCTCTAAAAGAGGCATGGAAAGCAATGGGTAAAGTAATAACACCTCACAGAATTAACGATGCTCTGGTAACAGAATTTAGAAAAATCCGATGAATCGACAGAGACGAAACAGAAGTTATTCAATCTTCTCTGGACACTATTAGTACGCATGTCCAATATTTAAAAGATTTAGGAAAGGAAAACAACATAAACGATGAAGATTTTGTTAGAGACGTTCATAGGAAAACTGGGATATTTGAAAGGGATATTGAAAACGAATTAGCTATTACGAATAAGTTAAATGAAAAACTGGGAGAGCCGACTGAAACAATGTCCTTAAACATCATATTACAATATTTAGACAGGCAGATAAAACTCAACTAACAAAGAAAAACTATGAGAATCCAAGCCAAAGCCAAAAAGGTAAAACCTTCATCAAGTCAAACAGTACTCAAGTTACAATAGAAGAAGGAAATGACTGTAAGACTAGTAAATCAACACCCTACCACATCTTGGAAAATTGTCCTGAATTTTTAAAGAAGAAACAACACCAACGATCAGCCCACTGCAAAGAGAAAGGGTTCTGTTTTCGCTGCCTAAATCGAAATCACATTAAACCAAATTGCAGTTCTCAAAATGTTTGTAAAGTATGCAACAAAGATAACCACGATATATTTCACAGGTATACACAAGTTAAAAGTAATTATGATAAGACAATAGAAGTACAAGAAACAAGAGAAAATACATCAAATGAAGCCGTATCATCTCAGCAAGCTAGCAACAACCATTTGCTGATAAAATCAAACGTAGCACAAAGTGACTCAACAAGACTCCCAGTCTTGAAAATCAAAGTGAAGACTGGAAAAAGAGCATGGAAAGAAGCACGATGCTTGATTGATAGAGAAAATGATACTACCTTAATACGGACATCCTTTGCAAACCAACTGGGAATGCTAGGAATAAGAGTAGAAGTAACGTATGAAGTGGTTTACGGTGCAATTATAACAGAAAAACATATTTGTACGAATTTGATATAGCCAGAAAAGATACTGGGGATTGCAAAGGTCAGATCTCAGCTTATGCTATAAAGAAGCCATACGGTAAAGTCTCACGGATGGAAAATCATAAACATCTTGGTTTAATCAAATACTTAGTTGATAAGGAAGGAGGAGAGCTTGACTTGCTGACCGGAAGGGATTTTCAAAACCTACACATTGAGATGAATCACATTCTTCCAGCACCATGCGATAGGAGCGATATTAGCATACCCATGGGCATGGAATACCCGCTAGGATGGTCAATAGTTGGGGGAAAGTCATCTGCAAAATCCCCTTCAACAGTCAGAAAAGTTAATTATGGACTTCAGATCATCAGCACAGCAATGGAAGACAACATCAAAAAGATCCTAGCAACTGACCTGGATGGAGTCAATACCTCAAAAAGATTTGTCTACTGTGACAATGAAATCGAACATGCTCATTTTAGCAAAACATGCAAGCGACATGTGAGATTCAACGAAGAAGGAAGAGTCGAAGTCAAGTTACTTTGAAAAGAAGGGTTTCCAGATGCCTTACCAAACAACTACGAAAAAGTAAAGAAGACACTACAAAAGAAAATATTTCGTTTGAAAAAAATTCAAACGCATATGACATGTACAAAAACACCATCACAGAAGTTATAAACTCTGGTTTTGTTGAGCAAAATGAGCGTAAACCGGGAGAGAAGCTCATTACATTGCACATCAAGTTGTCGAGAGAAGGAAGAGTACGCCAACGCCTCTACGAACTGTTTGAAATGCATAAGCTAAGTTCCAACGAGTATCTGTTTGTGATGGACTTGACAAAGGACCAGATCTATTGAATTCACTATTCAAATGTCTTGTTGGATTCAGAGAAGACCGATGGCATTTGTTGGAGATATCAAGAAAATGTTCAATCAAATAAGTATTAACAAAGAAGATCCTTATCATCGATTCCAACGGTGGCATGAAGGAGATGAGCATCCAATCGTCTACGAATGCAAAATATTAGTTTTCGGCTATCCACTAAGTTCAGGTTTGTCGCAAGAAGCATTAAGATTCATTGGAAGAGAATTTGAAGATCAATATCCAATTGGCAGTAAAGTCCTTCAAGAGAGAACGTATATGGCTGACATGGTCGATTCAATGAAAGAAGCAAGTGAAGTGAATGCCACAATTGGTGAGATACAGAATTTGCTTGCGAAAGTAAAATTCCATGTAAAAGAGTGGCACATAAATTCAGTAGATCTACACCAGGAAAACATCGTCTATAATCAAGAAGCGTCAGTTCTAGGATTGCATTCGAACAAACAAACAGATGAAATTGGATTGAAACACGAAGTAATGTCCAAATTGAGAAAAATTACAAGAAGGACATTGCTTGGTGTCATAGCAAAATTATATGACCCATAGGGATATCTGGCATCAGCCACCATTATCCTAAGAATTCCTTTTCAAGAGGTCTGGAGACGCAGATGGGATTGGGATGAACCTCTTCAAGAAGATCAACTTGAAGAACGGAAGCATCTTCTCAAAGAACCAGAGCCATCCTTGAAAATCAAGATAAATAGATGTGTCAAGCCTGAAGAAGCCTTAGGAAGGCCTGAATTACATGCATTTGCTGACGGAGGACAATATGGATTGGAGACGTGTGTCTACTTAAGATGGCAGAAAGTAGATAGGAGCTAATGAGGTCAGATTTGTGGCAGCCAAAGCATGGGTTAATCCAGTAAAAGGAAGAAAAATTCCTCGAACAGAGTTGGTTGATTGCCTGATAATGGTTCGTCTAATGAACAGCATACTAATATGTCCCTCTAAGAAAATCCATCATTAGTACCATATTGGATTGACTCAAAGGTGGTCCTACACTGGATAAGACAAAGTACTAAGCCGTTCAAAAGATTTGCTTTCAGAGATAACAGAAACGGCAAATAACGCATCCTTCAAGTATGTTCCATTATCAAAGAACGCAGCTGATGTCCTCACTGGCATAAAGGAAAGGTAGGAAACGAATCTCCAAGGATGGTACAATGGACCTCGATTTCTTTATGAAGAAAACATTGACGATTTCAAATAAGAGAATATTCCCGGAGAAATTGCTTTAGAATATCACACCGATGATATCCGAGCAGCAAGGAAGAAAACAAAATAGGAAAGGAAGGTGAAAAAATTTAAAACAAATGCCAGATTTACAATATCGACAACTGATATGGTAGAAGCTAATAAAAAAAAGAATGAGACCGTTCTAGAAAAGGCTGCGCCAGCAGACAACTGGGAGGAAGCCATCTCATCTATTGAAGAACATGCCAAGTTAGACTATTCTAATACACGATTGAATATCTTCCAAGCTATGCAATCATTGTATGACTTCAAAAACAAGCAGTTTGAAAGATTATGTCCAATATTAGATGAAGGAAAGAAAATATTTTGAGTTGGTGTACGACTAGACCATGCACAATCGTTTTCACTCGATGTAGTTGCTCCAAACATTTGGTCAATTCGAAACAAAAAGAAGGTCAAAAAATGCTAAGCAACATTATTTTGTCAAAGATCATCAAACACTACCATGAAAAAATCGCACACTTCGGACCGGAAAGAATTAGTTCAGAACTGTTGCAAGATGACATATGGGTCTTACGAGGTATGAGGTTGATCAAAGAGCTCCGTAAAAAGTGCATGTTTTGCAGAAAAAGAAACCGTCCTCTACTTCTCCAACAGATGGGACTGATTCCTAGCTTTAGGCTGGCTAAAGATGCAATTGTAATTCAAAACATAGCAGTAGATATGTTTCACTGATCCTGACAAAACTATCCAAAAATATTACCGTTAAATCGAATGTCGCAATTTCACCTGTTTCCTAGAACGATTCCTTTAGAACACTGTTTTGATATACAAGGAGGAGAGGGACTCTCGACCCAGAAATTTATCGCGGCTTAGTAATGCTTGAGGAATACTCTCTTCTAGTATTTCTAGTGATTGTGGAACAAACATGGTAGGGGCAGAGCCTGAGATGAGAAAACTCATATTAGACTGGGATGACAAAATCATTGAATCAGAATTAACAAAAATGAAAAGTGGATTTACTTGGAAATGGAATTGCCCAACAGCTTCACACATGAATGGAGCTGTTGAGACATTTGTCAAAACTGACTTTCAACTGAGCAAATTCGCACCAGACACGTGGCAAACCATTCTGAGTGAAGTTAATTATCTTTTAATTTCGCATCCTCTCTGGCGTAGTAAAAAAGAAGAACATTTGGATATGTCAAGCATGATTACTCCCAATTCAATCATCTATGGAGATAATTTGATCATTCCCCAATACTTGGAAAATAGTAATCCAAATCCAACGCCACACTCTTGGAAACTGGCCATTAATAATTAATGGTCATTCTAATCCAATCTAACCATGGTTATTCCTTGATTGTCTAATATTTTCTTAAATTTATTACGAAAAACTATCCTATCACTTTAAATATCCCTTTGGATTTTCCACTTACCTATTTTTGCTCTTGGTTCGTCATATCTTTCCAACAGAGCATTAAAGATAATACCAAAACTCAAGTGAAGACCCCAGGAACACATTAAATTACAAACATTTGCAGCACATACAACACAAGACCACCAGCTATCAGTTTTGTTATACGGGCCTTTCAAAAATGTCCATAATTTGCCGATGAAATTTCGTCTCACCGAAATCATTGTCGTTTGCCTAATATCCACACTTTTTGCGTATAGTAAATATATATACTATCTATACGTAGTTACTTCACTTGTTATTGACTTGGGTAATCAATTCTAATAGTTACTTGGAAACGATTATGTAAAATATTTAAATTTGATTATTGATATATTGTCATCTGCAATGTACATAAATTAAAGAAACCATTGCGTACGTTATTGAACTATGATCACAGTTGGTCTGTTGTGCACTATAAAACGTCTCCGTCGTCACGTACTGCATGCTCACTTTCACTTGGAGTAACTTTGCTTCGCTTGGTTGCTACTGCTATAGCTATATTATAGTGCCATATACATGTAACACATCAAATGTAAACCCTGTTTTGTCTCTATGTTATTGTCATATACTATTGTGGTAACTGTCTATAATGTGACTATTTTATAAAAGAAATCAGTGATCATGGCAAAACCAAATTGTGTTGACCAGGTAAATAATGACTTCGCTAAAAGTATTCGACCCTGATGTGTCAATCCTAGTCATACAGAAATATGTGTCTCTCTTTATAACTTGCATGTGGACACGTACATATTAATCTTCTACGAACTATCAGCTAAGTCGCAGCCGGGGGTGCGGTATTCCAATTATAAATATCTACAATTCAATTCTAATTTATATCTATATCTAAATCTATTATGTAATACGTAAATGAATGTTCCATTCCTGTATTTACCAGTCAAAATATTTTTTATGACAAATGTACATACATACATACATGCATACATAATATAAAAATGCGATCTAGGTCTACAGAAAAGCTCTGCTCGATTTTTTCTTGTCATTGCTCGATCATCATATTTTAAACCCTATATCCAATTTCAGATGATGGTATACTTTTTATCCATTCAATTTAATGATTCAAAGCACTAGTTGATCAAAGATCTTCCTAATAATGTAGTGATTTGTGGAAATATCTCAAGTTTTAAATCAGAACTGAATAAATTAGACCCGAGTCAATATTGTAGTTTTTACTGACTACTGTCTACTGAAATACTGTAGTTTCTCCTTCAATTTTATTTAAATCAGTTTAATAATTTAGAACTACTTCTCGAAAAATCATTAAAAATAAATAAAAATAAAAATTATCATATTATTCATTATACAAATCATTACAAATATATTAAAACACTTGTATTAGCTATATGTTATTCAGCGGCACACGTAAGTGAATGTACATTCCTGTGTGCTCGCGTCATATTTGACAAAAAATACACACATACATAGTTAATCAAAATTTATATAGAAAATGGTGGAACTCCTATGTGCATCCATGATACCTATTTAAAGATGATATATCACAGTCGTATAGTTGAAAACAAGGTCGTAGATTTTATTAGTATTTGAGATACTACTATTCCAGATCTAGTAATATTAGTCTTTCTTCATACTCAGCTATATACTCTCGTAATCGTTCCTGTATGATAGAAATTGTTAACTATGGAGTAGACTGGTCCAAAAAAATGAAATTTTGAAAGTTGGATTGCATTCTCGATTTTATTGTTCTAGTGGGTAAGAAAACCATATGTTCAAAATCTGAGTTCAAAAAATGTTGGAAAATGGGTGCTCAATGCCCCTCTAAATTAATACATAAAGTCAATGGGGAAAACGCTCAAAAACTTCAGAAGAATATAACTAAATATCAGGAACGTATTTTTGAATATTTTTTTATGTTTATGAAGGTATACTGTGTGGTTTTCTATAAAACTAAAAATAAAGGTGAAATAGAAAGTTGTTGACAGATTTGGTTTTCTTGAATTGCTATGCTCATGTTTTCCAACAAAAATGTACAAAACACCACTGTCCATACTAGTTTTTTTATTACAGACGGTTTCCAACAATTCTTTGACAAATCATAGTAAGTTGAAGTTAATATCTGTCAACACCCCCACAGAACAGAAACCCATACACTTGTAGGATCTGCCCAAGTCACATTGGAGCTAGGCTTTATATTCAAATGCATCACTTTGAAACACAAATTCTCAGTATACGTTCTCACCCAATAATAGACTTCCAAATGCCACAATAATATTTCTAAAATTAAAATATTAATGTCTTTCTGTAAACGTGGATTCCAAGCTGGTGAAACATTGGTCTCACATAAACTTTGAATACCTTGATCAGTATAACCTCAGGATCGCGAGAAGAAAAACATTTCAAATGAAATAGGTCCTACTGTAAGCTTTGGCAGATATCATAGAACAATGTGCCGAGGTTTTCAAGTCTGATGTTAGGATCACCCCAAGGTCCTTTACTCGGTCAACAGATTGGAGTTGATACCCAGATAAATAGTATTGACACGAAGGCACTCTCATGTTACCAACTATAAATGTGGAACATTTTTCAAAGGCTATGACAATTGCCATTTATCTGCCCATAAACAGAGATTGTCTAAGGTACGGGGTAAATCATCATTGTTGGAATCTTTGTGGCAACTAAAGATTTTGGTGTCATCAGCGAATAGTTTGATTTGGCATTCCTCCGCTAGGCAATTAGCTTACTGAGTAAATTAAAGTAAAATTGAGTAAACATATATTTTCTTTCAACATGTATATCAGCCATAAATCAAAAACACAGGTATTTGCGACAGTTTCGATATAATCTTATATCATTTTCAAGCAATTGAGAAAGAGATGTTTCACATATTATATATTATTAGACTTAATCACGTTAATTTATCACAGTTCTGTAACTTTTCCTTTGCCTGTTAATTATTTCTGATAACATAGTTTTCTTTATATATATATACTTTTTTTTTTAAAGGTCACATGTAAGTGAGGATACATTTAAAAATATCCTCCTTTGTTTATTTGCCTGTTAGCCATTGTGCTACAAAATACATACATACATACTTATATAGGAAAATATCTAATTTGCATAATAATCAATTTATTGTTCTTTTCGTTTGTAGTGGATTGTTTTATGTCTCTTGTCTTATCCATAATGTATTTCCTTTGTCAACTGTAAAGCTTCCGTTTGTAATCACGTATACCTTGTAATGTAAATCACTGTATGTAATTTATCAACCCTCTTCTCGTCTGCCCTTCGTGGCGACAACATCTACATTAGCAAAGCTGGTCCACCTTCATAGAGGCTCTGTTTATCAACGGTCATATTAACCCTCATTCATCCTCTCCCTGTTGGTGGCCAGCTACAACTATTACACAAATATATATATCTTATCAACGCCTATGTATGTGTGGTGGTATTAATCAATACTTCGTTCATTCCACCCGCTACACGTTTATTTAACATGCTAAAACTACACAAATTATGACGGAAGACAAAATTCTATGAAGACAACAATTACGGATACAATACAACAGCATATTATAATACTAACAAATGCTTTACAAAATAAATTATTCAAATACTGTTCTGAAAAGTAGCACATCTACACTTTACGTCTTTACATGTAATTAGACGCCGTTGGTTCGAATTGAGTAAAACGTGAATAAATTTATTCATGGGATATGGACAACTTACGATGTTTCTGTCCCAGTTTGGTTTTGCAGTGTGTTTGTATAATGTTTAACAATGAAATCTTTAGGGAACAGTTGTTCCTGTGGGAATAGGACTTCCTCGGGGAAGTGATATCCACACAACAACACCTTATTATATTGTATTGTTGGCTTAATTAAGAATAAAAAGAACTTGTTTATTATACTGATAAAGACATTTTCTTTTTACAGTAAGTAAAGTAATGTAGATGTAGACGGTGTCGCCCTACCGAAGGCACCCGTACCACTCCTCTATTTCTAGAGGAGTGGCTCTTTTCGCTGAGAAAAATGATTTTAAATTACTAATTTCAGCCACGGCAGATTTCATGCAGATAGGTCTTGATTGGCAATCCACAACGATGCGCCGCAGCAGCTCACAATGCAATTCCCTCTATATCTTTTAGAAGAATGGATCGTAATTATCTGTAACACTTATTGATACGTTCCAATGATATCGAGTCATTCATTGTCATAAATCGGTCATCGGAGAGAAAAACGCTGCAATGGCTCCTGGGATATGTTATCAATTTCAAGATGGCTGTCTGGCGGGAAACTTTTAAAAGATACTTACAGCTGGAATATAGTTAGTTGTATCAGTTTACGGCGCATCACCTTATTTGCAAGACATGAAAATTAAGTATTGTTTTATAGATTAATGAATATGCTGGCAAAATAACTGTTTTACTCGAAAACTAACGAAATGTCGGACGAAAACGCCGTTGAAATAACCAATACTTTTGATGTCAGAGGACGTGAATATGCGATCATAGGTCGATTTGAAAATGATCAACTTACGATTGAAATTGAAGACTCAATCACAACTGAACAATGGAAAGGCGAATTTAGTGCATCCTGTGAGTAATTAGAAACTTTCCTTAGCACATGATTGTAATGTATGCATTGCAGAGCAGAGCTCTCAACCTTTTTTGACGAAAAAGAGGGATATATTTCCGGATTCCGGGGAGGCAACCCGAAATGGTGGCTTGTTCTAGAGGTGTCTGGGAGCATGTCCCCCCTGAAATTTTTAGGCAAATAAATTACACCCGAAGGACTTCCTTGGCAATTTCAAGTTTGCAGAAATGTTCTCTTTTCAACGAGATCTCAGATGCGGCCACAAAATATTTGCCTGCAGACGTGGGCACTTCACCAAATTTTTGCCTACTTCGCGGGCTGCTGGAGATGCTTGAAATATTATCCTGGGGACTGCTCTGCCATTCTCTGCAGACTGGTGAACGCCTGCACTGCGTGTTGCTGAGGTCTGTCACTGTCTGTGACTTATACTGGCTGGCCCACTGAACTCAGCTGACTGAGCCAAAAGAAGACTGGGTGACTGGGTGTCAGTTGACTCTCTTTGTCTTTCACATCGACATCATATTTATGGTCATAGAATTCATATGTCTAGGCTACACAAGAGGTCTGCATTGGATCGGATTAGGCATTAGTAATCCGAATGTAGGCACAAAATCCGAATCCGATCTGACTGACTGTTTTTGTTGAAAAAAATCCGACAATTTCGGATTTTATATTTTCAAACCGATCCGATCCGACATAATCAGAATCCGACCATTGAAAATGGTGGAAATTTTGTAGGGTGTGAAAAGTACAAAGTGTGTGCTTAAATCAGCCGTGAATATGTAGCTGATCACGATAAAACAAATAAAAGTCGGTTCATAAACAAAATAAAGTATTTGTCTATCTAAATTAATATTTAATATGCTTGTTCCAAATATAAAGCAGCCTTTCGTGGATAAACTTATTTTTAGAATCAAATGCTCTTTTCGCTAATACAAAAGACGAAACAAAAACGCAGACGCAACAAATATTTCACAGCGACGTCTTTTGCATGTTTAAAGCTTTGGTCTATGGGACTCACCCTAGTTACCATAGCAAAGAAAATCTTGAGTTACGCGCCATTGCTTCTATTTCAGAATCTGTTTCTATAACAATTAATTGATCGAACAGACGGGATGAAACATGAAGCGCCTTGAATGAATCACATGAATTCTGTTAACTAATGTCGAAGAGAACTGAGGAAACAAACTATTGTATTTATGTATTCAAAATCTTTCAAAATCTATGTATTTTAATATTTAAAGATTTTTAAAGATATTTAAGTTGAATTTGATGTTTTTCAACACGTTTCTTGCAGTTGTGGAAAATGTCTTGTTTGTGTTTTCATCGTCTACTTGAACGGTAGTCATAGAACAAAAGTTTTCTTCAATAATCGATTCGAATTGAATAGTGAATTTTCGAAAGTAATCAATTACCGTTTTGACTCGATTCTCATCCCTAATTAAACAATAAAGATATACAGCAAGGAATGTGATTGAAGTAGAATAATGTTATGAACTACGAACCATAAATGAATATTGTAACATGATTATCAAACAATTAACAACATCCGATCTGAACTTTTCGAGGAGAAGAACGGTCCGATCCGATCGGACAAAAAAAAATTGATCCGAATCCGACAAAAAACCGATCGGATCAGATTCGCAGACCTCTAGTCTACACTGTTACGCTAACACAGTTGTGTTATGAATTAAAGTTGCTCTGACGCTGACGTTGGTTCTTAGCCCTTGCCTCAAGTCTAGTTTCATCCCTGACTGCATTGTACGTCAGATGCATATGAATGATATGTTGAATTCTTAACCCGCATGACTCACAGGGACAATGCATGATCTAGCAGCTTCTAGCATTATAGGAATCCTGGAATCCTAGATTCCAGAAGGTGGGAGGAAATTAAGTTTACACATCATAATCATTTGAAATGGAAAATGTTTTCGATTTTGGATTGTTATTTCAAAACTTAGGCCTACCTTTCTATTTCTGATTGTATATTTGGGAGATACTTCCAATAATTCAACATAAAAATCATTTAAGCTTCTCTCATAAACAATCTCACTGTTTTTTTAATTTTAGTTATTGAAGATCTTACTCACAAGACAGGAAACTTCAAACAATTTTCCATCTTTACTACTATGCTGGAATCAGCATTAAAAGAGGTAGGCTTATCAATCTGAAACAATTGGGTCGAGTCATCGAAATTGAAAACTCAAATTTTTACCTTAACTGGTTTTAGGCCTAGGCCTATTCAGTGCCTTGATTACTTTGCCAAACTTTTTCGATAAATGGAAAGTATATTTTTGAGAAATTAGCATTAGCTAATGTGCAAATTTCAAATCTTGAATAGCGGGGAATAAAAGTTAAGGGATGTCATGCTGTAAAAATTCAGATCACAACGAATGAGCGCGATATGATCAACACATCTATCAAGCATTTGGCAATAACGACAATATGATTTCTAAATATTTCGTTCTTATGAACGAAAGCTCGATGGCTTTTGCGATCTTATCATGCTCACTCATTGTGATATTAATTTTTACAGTATGATTTTCGTTCTCCGTTTTTTAAGATTTGAAATTCTCACTTTTTAAATGCTCATTTCTCAAAAAATACTTATCCGTTTATTGAAAAAGACTTGGCAAAGTAATCAAGGCATTTATATTTTATTATTACAATCTATATTTATTACCAAGGAACTATTAAGCAATTGCAAAATTGATCTTAAATAAGAGGTAATAGTTATCTTTGTGTTCAACCTTCAACCGCTATAGAAATTGTAATGATCTGCATAGAGCGAAATTCGTTGTGCCTTTGTAGACGAGTTTCGTCAACTCAATGATGTCAGTGTCAGATGTCAGTGCACAAATGAGAATTTAGAATTTATATGTAGGCTATAGCTCGAACAAAATGTAAAACTGTAAATTAAAACTCTGAGTGAAATACACACATTCATAAAAAGCATTATAAATGTTTAATCATGATCATCTGATTTAATTAGTGAAAGAGAATAGAGACCAATAGAATCTCACCTGATCTCCTTTTCAAAGTAAGATTACTCATATAGTAACATTTAGGAAAGCTATGCTTCTTTTATCACAACTTCAAAAACACGTTTGTGTTAAGCTTTATTTATTTAACCGAATACGTGATGAATGTGATAAGGATTATTCTACAGGATGTTCTTGTAACTTAAACTACTTACAGAATCAATTTTTCTAATATGTTGAATCCGATTCCCATATCAGTATCTTATTCATATTTGTTGAAGTTTAATCCGATATCATGAACTCAGAATAAAAGGATTATCTATAGACTAATCAAGATTGCACAATTGAAGAACAAAAAATTATGTACAAATAAATAATTTTGCCACTCAAATCTGTAAATAATGTAGGCCTATCTCTTATTATCTGACATTAATCAGTTTTTTGATATTTTTGTTTCTTACTCGCCAATGCTGTAGACCTAACATAGCGTATACGTAATATATTTACCATTTCAATCATAGGTTATCATATATTAATCATTACTCTTTGCACACTTATTGAGTGACGTAAGTCCCTCAAGCGAGTAAGCTATCATGCACATAGCTCTACAACACGCATTGCGTGAACTTGGTATTCTAGTTATATAAATACTTACTAGATAAACAAAAACTTAAAATATTTATATTATGGCCATTTATTTACAAATTATACATAATACTACAGTATTTACATTGTAATGAGTAGTTAAACATCATCAACAATAAGCCTTCTTAAAATGATGTGTTTTAGTTTGTTGTTTGAAATTATAGGCCTATAATTTCTTTAATTTCTCCTGTCTCATCTTACACTAGTCTACTTGCAGACTCACTGTCAATGCAAACTTGGTAAAACAGTAGGCCTAGACTAGATCTACTGTTTTACCAGGTTTACATTTTGAAACTGAGTTTTCAAGCAGGCTAATGTTACACCAACAACAACACCAGAATCCTCCCTGCGAAAAACAGTTCAGGAGTTCATGAACTCCTCATGAACGTTAAATGGCTTCAATTTTTCTGAACTATTCATGAACAGTTCATGAACCCTCACAGACAGTTCATAAACAGTTCATGAACAGTTCATAAACCCTCACAGACAGTTCATGAACAGTTCATGAACAGTTCATGAAAATTTGGGGCCATTTAACGTTCATAAACTGTTCATGAACTCCTGAACTGTTTTCGCAGGGGACAGCCTACAATATACATACATGTTCTTTTTTGCTCATAGTAAACACAATAGGATCTAACATAGTTATTTTTCTCGTTTTCTTTTATTAATTTTAGGAAAGTGATTCTGTTTCAATCGATATATTGACATTTTCTGATTTGGAAACATTAAGAGGACAAAAATGTAGTAAACCATCAAAACGACATACTCCACAGAGACATTCTAATTCTTTGAAAACAAAAAGATACTTGATATTAACATATGCAGTAGAATTTGACAGGTATGACCATAGCTATCTATTGTGGTGATATCATAATAGTCATGGTATAGCTTACAGAATGTTAGGACAACCTGCTTAAGCTTTAGGCTATTTATTGCATAGAGCTTAACAGTAGGACATACTCTGCGACAAAAGTTCATGAGTGAGTTCATGAACATAAAACTTCCCAAAAGTTCATGAAGTGTTCAAGAATCGCTTAAATGAATTCAAAAAAATAATAAATGAACTATCGCAGAAACAAAGGTAAGTCTGAAATAATTTATAACCTGTAGAAAAGACAATAGAATGCTGACATCCCCTGTGAAAACATCCATGAGTTCACGAACAGCTCATTTGATCAACTAATAAACAGTTTATGAACCGCTCACAAATGTTAATTGGCCTATTTTTCACATACATTTTGAACCATATAGCCTACCTTTCATGAATAACATTTATAACCCAATCCATGAACAGTTTATTGAACAGTCTGTTTCCAAAGGAAAGTCACACTTGGTTCTCAAAATCATATCTACTCTGTATACTTGTTTAGAATCCATTACCCGTTGCCCTTGATCTACTCTGGTAAACCTGATGTTCAAACTTTGCAAACAAATGTTTTACAATTACGACAAGAAGTGAAATTTTTAAAGTCAAGGGTAGGTTTCGTTCAATTTACTTAATACATTCAATGTAATTTTATACTCTTAGTTTAAATATTCCAGGCTAGTAAAATTTTCAAGTTGTGTTGGAGTTGTCATCCACATTAGGCCAACTTTGGTGAGTTTCACAGCCATCTATTTATAAGAGTTGGGACAGGCAACTTTAGGGATTTCTCAATCACCATTTTTGCTCCATTAAAAACAACGTTCTGCTTTTGAACAAAAAGTTTTTCAAATTTTGCAAGCCTGCGTTTGACGGAACAAAAATGACGTCCATAAAATCATGTGACTGGCATCTGTCCAATTGGAGCTGAGTGCGGAACATGAACGAGTGTTCCAGCTCTTATAAATAGTAGGCCTATGGCTGTGGGTATTCACCTGTCAATTAAGTTTCCATAAATGCATCCATGGAACTGATAATTGAGCAGTCGTAATTTTTTTCTTTCCTTCTTTAACATTGATTGTATTCTAGAATAATGACTTGCTTCTTCTTCTTAAACAATCTTGATACAATTTTTCTGTACTTTTTGCATTTTCCTGTACTGACGTCATTGTATTTTTTATTAAATGGCATCATTTGGGAAGCATACCATTAAATTACTTATCTTAATAGGCCTATCTTTTCTTCCACATAAGCCCACCATCCCCTCTAACAGTTCATGTACATTAAATTGTCCAATTTTGATTAAAGAGTTCATTAAAACAGGCCATTTAAAATTCATAAAGGTTTCATGAACTGTTTATTAAGTGTTAATGAATGTTTGTGCCATTGATGAACAGTTCATGAACTCAGTAGATTTTCCATTGTGGACATTATACGTTTAGAGCTAACACCTAGTTTTTGTTTCAGTTAAGGAAACTTTGCGAAGGTACCGATGTTGAAAGTTTGGAATTGGCGTAAGTATTTTATCATGTGACATCTAAAATAAAATGGGCATGTCCTTGTTCACAATGATTAGTATACACTAATACTATGGTAGTGTCATTTGACGGAGCCGTTGACAAATCAATTATCTTATCAACATAAACATTTGATCATCTGTATGATAATCCATTCAAAATTAGTATTATATGCATAAGATCAAGATTATATTGCTGTCCTATATCATATATGAGATATTCATCTATATACCCAGCTTGGAATAAATGATGATATTTATTTTAGATATGAGAAACTTTTAACAGAACGAGACCATTTAGCGTCAGATCTCTCAAGTTATAAACAGGAGTTCAAGACTATTAACAGTGCAAACATTTCTAAAGAGCTGAAAGTATTGAAGCAAGTTGTGCAAAGTTTAGAGGTAGGATTTAATTTTGATATTGTTTTATGGTAACACGTCTTCCTGGTCTCAGTTATATTATGTGTGAACTGTTGTGTTTAGGATGTTTTGAATGTATGATGTCATGTGGTATTCTAGGTATTGTGCATGTTGTTCACATGGTTGTATTGTTTAAATACGGATTTGCAATTAAAATGAAGAACTATTGTGTAAGTAATGCACAGTAAAGAATAATCAATAGTTTTGATACCATCAGAGCGATAAAACTTGCAATATTTCAAATATTTTTACTAGTAAAAAGAGTGCTCGGAAACGCACGCTTGGTCGCAATTGTCAGCCATCTTGCGGAGCTTTGACATATCCTCATAGTGGATACGCATGACATCACAGATTGGCAGTCTATGTGTCTATCCAAATACCATTTTCTACATCAACTTTATGACGTATTTGTAGAGTGATTTACTCAAAGAACGAACAAAATACCAACGTATGATAAATAAAAAGAAGCAAGAAATACAAAGATTGGCAGAAGAGGTAAGCTTAGGAGGGATAGATATAAACAAAATTTCAATCCAAGAAAATATTTTGGGGTTGTTGATGCTGGTTGACGTTAGTTTGCTATTTCTAGTTTCTATTACTATACGGAGACAGATCACGACTAGCACTGCAAAACATTTTCAATAAACATGGATTGCTCAAATAATAAATATATAATACAATCTACTTTTAAATTTATGCTGTTTTGATTTGTATGTCTGTAGTATGTAAGGTGGGAATTCACGATGAGCACTTATCAATGGGCTTGTCATTAATCAGAGGGGTACATGAACGGCATCATTTTAAAATAAATACATCCAAGTTGCGCAAAACCAATGAAAACTGTTTCCTTTTTCAACAACTATCCTGTCTCAGACTAAAGCGCTAATTATTATAAAACTTGATTGTTTTTCCATCGTCTCACTAATAAATAGTAGAACAATCCTTTGTTTTGTGACTTTGTCGTCGTAAGTCATTCAATATAATTTACAATATCATAATTTTCTGAATGAAATTCAAACATAAACAAGCAAAAACACAGCACATATATTTACAGGAAGGTGAAAACAAAATAAGTTGTCTTATCATCTGATCTGCAATTAGAAATTAATTATCAGAAATTATTTTTTGAATTTGATTTGGAATAGAACAATATCAAGTTTGTAAACAAACCGGCATTGTGGAAATTAAATTACAATGATATATAACATTTCTTGATAATAACAGCCAGTAATTGTACTGCAATCAATGAAACGAAATAAAATACATAGACTAATAGCAATACCAACTTTCACTTCATTTGTGACAACAAATAAGAAAATTATATAAGAAAATGTGTGCGCTCTGGAAATCTTTTTCAAACTCGATGCAATCTTCAACTTATGACTATATGACTGTAATTAACGAAATAAAGTGTAACCTTTTCGAAAGTTAATTGAATCTTATGTTGAATAGTCATATTGTTGAAAACATGAATTTTCCGGGCTGTGTTTGATGTTAGGTGAAACGGAAATAAGTTTAGACAAACCCCTCAAAAATTGTTACCTTACATTTATATGACACTATGTGACACTAATAGTAATGTTTCTTAGATGTCTTTTTTGGATATGGCTAGCTACTACTTCCACATGTCATGCTTTGTGGTTTCCTATCTGTACCTAGTTTTGCAAACAATATCCAGTGTGTTTCATTTTCACTTCTTTCAACAGCAAAAAATTAAATAGAATATTTTGTCAATCAAATTACTGAATTTGATCGGCTTTTCTTCATAGATTTCTTCATCTATCTATATTGAATCAAGCCAAATGATTCACAACTCAATATAAGCTTGCATTTGCATGTAGCTCAAAATCTAATTAAAAGAAAAACATGTTAAAGAATTTTATATTACAGTACTGAATAGTATGTATCTTCTTTGGATCATATAGATTTATCGTTTGCATATTTTATAAAAATGTTTATGTATGGCTTTTTTCTGCTATATGTTAGCTTGAAGATGTGAAATCGAGTGAAAGGAATCTCAAAGCACGCTGTAAAAGTTTAACAGAAGAATTAAACATGCTAAAAAACGGGTAAATATTCCAGATAATAACATCTACATAATAGGTCTACATGATATTTGTTTGGAACCCCGATTTTAAAATAAATTTATCCTTCCGGAATTTTAAAATATTTCCAACATTTTCTTCTGAATTTTTTGTTAAGGTTTCGCCTATAATTCAGAAAATTATCAATTAATTTCTGAATTTACTAGGATCTAGGATCCTAGGATCCCCATTTTTGTTGGACCATGTTTTTAAGAGATGGTTGAACCGCCATGTAGCCATGATTTTGAATGGGTTGCCAACAATTTTCTGAAAAACAGGTTTTGTGCGCAAATGGATTGTGACGTCACTGAAAATGTTTCATAGTGGTCTGCATCTTTACACATTGCCTGATCGTTATCATTAATCATAGCAGTTTGATTATTCATAAAGAAGAACATGAAAATTAGATCAATAACTTTTGAAGTAAATAACTCATTGAAATAAAATGTATGCTTCTGCCTATTGATTTAACCCTGTATATAAAGGCCATCTGTATATAGTGGCCAATTTATCTTCATCTCATAGTTGTAACTAGTTTATCTCTGTAATGGTGATTTCCAATGTAAAGTTTCCTAAGTATATCTGTTCTACCAAGTTTTTCAGCAATATTTCACCTTAATATTGCAGAGTGTCACCATCCGTCCGAAGTGGTAGATATTCAGGCAATAGACCCATGACTAAAAGCAGGGTATCTCGTGGTAAACCAGTCAGCAGAACACCATCACCTATAGGTATGCTAACATTTATCTAGGTATATGACAGCTATTAAACACGTTTTCATTATTTTGTTGCCTCGTTTTCATGAACATTTAATTTAATTTTCGTAAAATATTTATAAACTGTTATTACTGTGACATTATGATGAACTTTCAAAAAGCTTCCAAGTTGTGATTAGCTTTCCCTGTATGTTACTTGACACTCCCATTTCAAAACTTACAACATCAGAATACCGGCATGTTACCTCAAGGTTGCTGCCGATTGGGTATTCTGCTTTCGAAAATACTCATCAAATTATATGTTATCATCCAACATTCAACATACAGCAAATATATCAAAACCTTCAAACAAATATGATGTCAATGAAGTTATTGAAGGCATAAAATATGCCAATCAAATATCGAAATAGCATTTCAATTTTCAAAGGAAAACAAATTAAAAGGGCATCGCGAAGTACTGTAGATGTAGACAATGAAATTTGCAGAGAATACGACAAAGAGGAAACGATGAGTAGTATGGACTAATAGGCCTACATAGTATAGGATTATATTAATATTTCGAGTAATACGACTCCCGATACGATTTAAATCCCAATGTCCTTCTTAGTCATGTGACTTTTATCCAATTAATAGATCCTAGATTAATTATTGATGCAGCGACATGTTGTAAGATGTGTATATGTTATGATTCATATACAGAAATACACTTTAATAATCTGTAGAGCAGTACTATTCATTTATTAATATGATATAACATTATATGATTAACAATATGAAATATAATATAATTTGGATGTTTATTGCTTTATTATAGGTCAGAGATTTGATCCGACAAGGTATCCTTTCATAAGACAAGTCACCTCAATTGAATATCTCGCTACTTTCTATGGAATGTGAATCCAACCTTGTCAGATTGATTTTTTCAAGATAATCTTTCTCTAGGAGATCAATGTATATTTATTTATAATATCATATCAACCGTCAAACAATATGTTTTTTGAAACTTCCTTAATTTAATCACAAAGTTATATCAAAGAAAAACAAAGAAAATTAAAGGAAGCCGAGTTATCAAGAAGGTACATTAACAAAGAAATAATTATATAAGATTCGGAATTAGATACAATATTTCTGATATGAAAAGAATCCATGAGTTCATGAACAGTTCATAAACAGCTTGTGTATATTATTTTGTTGGCTCATAAACAGTCACGAAGAGTTCATGAACACTTAATGAACCGGTTCATGAACTACTTCTTGAATGTGAATTTGCCTGAAAGTTCATGAACAGTTCATCAACAAATTATGAACTGTTTGGCAGGGTTTGGCTGCACATTAATATGCTAATGCTCCTAATGGCTCATTCCATATATATATATATATATATATATATATATAAATTTATATAAATGGTAGATCAAAGATCACGAGTTTACTCCGACTCAAATTGATGTTTTTCCCACACAATTACTTTATATATATACATTCTGTTGTACTAGAAGAACTAAATATACAACAAGGTATGCAGGGTACCTAACAAGCAGGCATTCAATTGCTGCAATCAAAAATTAAAATTAAATAAAAGGAATAAGCTCACAACTAAAAACCAAGATTAAAAACTAAAGATAAAAAGTTTAAGATACACAGGGATGTTAAAGTTACTTTTTAAAAGTAGCTAGTTACAGTTACCGTTACTTGGGCGAGAAAGTAACTACGGTAGTTACTATCAGACGTTACTTTTCAGAAAAAGTAACGATTACAAGTTACAAGTTACTTTTAATTCGAAAGTAACTAGTTACAGTTACTTTCCCGTTACTTTTTCTAAATAAGTCCAAAAATATCCAACAGAAGCAATGAGACATATATGAAGTATTCAAATAATGTTTCTGTATTTTAATTTGTTAATTAATCAAATGTTCTTGTCGACAATATAAATACAAAAACAGACACCCGACGACTATTTCACAGCGACGTCTTTTGCGTGTTTGAATAGTCTAGGCGATCCCCCTAATTTCCATAACAAAGAAAATCTCAAGTTACGCGCCATTAGTTCTATTCCAGGCTTGGTTGCTATGACAATTAATTGATCGAACAGACATATCAGACATGAAACGTTCGTTGAATCACTTGAATATCATAAACTCGGACAAACAGATTGTATAATAGAATGTTACTTCCCTGAATGTAATTTTCTTGTTTGACATCCAAATTTATAACAGGATTTCCTGCAGTTGTTGGGAACTTTTTGTCTGTGTTTTTATTGTTCTTGGATGGTAACAATGAGAACAAAAGATTTTGACTAATTAAAACACAATAGCGATCGAGAAGCTGCTAACTTTCAGCACTCTTTCGTGAAAAAAGTAACGGAAGAAAGCGAAAATGCAGTGAAAAAGTAACGAGTAATCTTTACTTTATTTTTAATCCTAAATGTAACTAGTTACAAGTAGAAGTTACTTTTACAGAAAAGTAACTAGTTACAAGTAGAAGTAACTAAAAAGTAACGATTACAAGTAACGTCGTTACTTTTGTAATCGTTACTAACATCCCTGAAGATACATCAAGTGAAAGTGTGGTAAACTCTTCGACTGATGCCGCGACGGCTCAAGTTGGCAGTCGTCAAGGCAAAGATGTTAAGATTGCCACAACTTGATTTAACTATAGTGAAATCAGCATCAAAAAAATTTCAGGCAGATAGTTAAATGTATGTTGATTGATGTTTATGGCAGCAAAAAAGGAAATTCATATGTTACACTGTTTTGAGGTGAGGACATAACCGAGGATTAATATCAGTAACTCTGGTGACACCAGGAGGGAGATAGGCATGGCCAATTGTTGTTTTGTACATTATATACAAGTTGTATTTAGTTATCTGTTGCCATACAGGGTTGATTCAATAGAAGGTAGTACTATTTTAGACATGGCAAGAATGATTCCTGTAGACAGTTGGTCACTCTATAGAGGTGATTGTTATAACAGGTTTGACTGTATTTCTTCTAAATGTTTTCAATTCAAACAAGGAAGCCAACTTATGTTTTTTCCAATAACAATAATGAAAATTCACATTCTCAGTCTAGGAATTAAAGAAAATGTGAAAAAAGATTAAATAAGAACGTGAGAATGGCTCCACCGCCAGAGATCTAAGGAACCTCAATTTGCTTGACTATTATATCAGTATCAATGCCAATGTCAATCTAAATTAACCATTCTGTTTTTATTTCTTTTATATTCAGTCGCAAAAGATACCCTCAAAATATTTCGATTCAACAACGTTCTCGGTCTGTTTCATTGGAAAGACGAAACATTTCAGGGGGTATTGGAAATAAAGGACAAACATCTCGTTATCCACCAAGATCTACTTATAGAGGTTTGCTTGATATATTATATACACAGTGGAACCCGCTTAAAGTGCAATTCGAATAAGTAAAATCCACGCTTATTCGCAACCTGGCTTTAAAATCTATTGACTATTTTGTAGTCATAATGATGTGTTTGTTAAAAAATTTTGGACAAGTGCAAATTGTTGACAATTTGACTTGCACTTAAGCAGGTTACACTGTATTTATAATCAACATTACTCCTCTACAGGGCCTCATCCTCGTCATCATTTATTCCGAAAACCTTTTAACTTTTACAGTATACATACCTTTTTCAAATGACTGATACTCGTACCTAAAGTATCAAAGGACTAGCTCACAACCTTGAAAAAGTTTTTGAAGGGGAGGTTTTGTCTTATCTACACCAAAGGGATGGCCCCTAGGGGGTCTGGGGGCATGTCCCCCATATTTACTGTAAAATCTTTTTTACGCCACTTTGACCAACATAGGTACAATTTGTCCAATCAAGAACTAACCTCTCGTTCAAATTCAAATGACAGGTAAGCAAAAGGGGTTAAAGTTCTTTAGCTAGCATAGATCTAAATGCCTTGTAAATATTTTAGTACAAATGTCGTAACCTTTAAATTTTATCTTATAACCTTTTTAACTTAGCTAGATAGTTCTAAATGCCTTGTAAATATTTGAGTAGCAATTTTGTTTGTAAAACTTTTATCTTAATAACCTATTTTAACTTTTTTTAGCGGCTTTACATAAGTGGGAACCACAAGTTTCCCTGTATTTGCCTGTCACCATTGTTGACAAAATAAAGTACATACATCCATACAAAGTTTCGCAAAATTTGAGCACTGCTCCTCGTTTTGTAATGGTTTACAGTTCCAAAGTTTTAACAAAAACGATGACAAGGCCTATAAATATAATTATAAATTTCCATACATGATATAAAGATAAATTTGCATTATTAGAAAAAGAGGGAGGACATTTCTCAAAGTGGAAAAATGGGAGAAGACCCTGAAATGCGGGAGACTCCCCCCGAATGTGGGAGGGTTGAGAGCTCTGACTGATACATAGTTTTACCAATATAAAACATACATTTACCAATAGTGCTAAGCAACAGAATAACTTCTACAAATTAGATTACTGTATCTTAAGAACACAAATGCTTCTCAAAGAGAGATTTGTAAATTGGCCTGTTTTGAACTTCCTTCACTGCAGACAGTAGATTGTTACACTTGGAGCACCTGAGTCATCTTGAAATGAATGGTCGTTGCTTGTCTTGATGTGAATGTCATCATTGTGAAAGCGAGATCTTGTTCTGATGGTATGTGGTTGTTGGAAAATATCAGAAAGCAAAGGAGGAGCTATGTGGATTTTAGTTTTACAAGCAAATATTAGTTGATGCATTATTCCGTCTCTAATGAAAACAACCAAATTGACTTTAAGACACAAGCGCGATTTACAACAGAGCACTTTCCTAAATCTAGATGTTTGGTTTTGCAGTTCCCCATAGAACAGTGCAGTAGTCAGAGTATGGCAAAACAATGGTGTTATAGATAGTTCCCGCTGTTTGTGGTTACATTAATCAGATTGGTTGAAGGCCACAACGCCAAATCACAATGTCAGCGCAAACAAACACAATAAATTCAATTAATCTTGCCTTTCGATCTTGACATGACAGATTAGAGTTTCAAATTTGATCAGTAATTTAAAAACCATTATGGTATGCATTAGAAAATTGATCAAATTGGTGCACAGTTTTTCATGGGCAAGCCTAATGGCGCACTCCTGGAAGAAACCACTAACGGTGGCTCATAGAAGCTGTTAAACCAATGAGTTACAATTTAGTAAATGTGTAGAAATAAAGAGACTTTCTGATGATATAGTAACATTATCTAACAAAGCTGCTATTAATGTTGTTAATCACGATGCCTTTTACTAGGTTAATGGCTGCTAAGAATTCCCAATCTTTTTGATCAATATTTTATCCAGCAAGAATTAAGGTCAAATTTTAGGATAATTGTTTTTTTTTCAGTTGCCATAATTAATATGAATAGTACTACCTTGTCGTTAACCCAACTAACTAGTCTGCATTGAAATTCAATTCAATTCCAAATCATTGATATTTTACTTCCAAACTTTGATTTTGAAATCATTCTCTTCAAGAAATAATCTATTTATCCAATGGATTTTAATGCCAATTAGCAATGTCACCAATGTAGATATCATAGTAATGAACATAGGTCCATTCTGAAAGGCTTCTCCATGTCCATTCTGCTATTCCATTTAAATGTGGTGTGTATTATGTATTGTTGGTTTGATACTGACATATATTCTCCAGCATTTTGCTGTGGACTATCTGTTAAACTTTACCGATTGGACACAGCATCTGCCAGAAACTTTTTCAGTGCATAATGTGGTTTGTCTTTGTTTTTTAACACGTATACGAAAAAAAAATCAGCAGAATGCAGTTTACTATACATTTATTCCCCTCTTTTGAATGTGGCTGAATTGGTCTAATATTGTCTGCTGAATGAAATTGCTTCAGAGGTTTTATTGCATATATGATTCTATCATCAGCGCTTTTTGGTAGCCATTTGGCGGATTTGATTCTTTGTGCAAGTAGAATAACTTTGTTGTTGATTTAGTTACGTAATCTTCATGTCAGTTGTAACGAATTGTTATCTCATAATGTCTGCATCATTCTTGTGTCCCTAAACCTGTTGTCAGTTTCTAGTTGTATTTACAGTCTCTTGATACATCCTCCTCCAAGTGTAGCCTCTTGCTGCATCTACTTTTCTTCATGCTCTCTTCCATTTTTCAGAATTGTTCCATTGTGCACTATGAACCGGGAAACCATTTATATTCCCTTTATTTAATCGAATCGTTAAAAAATTTCAACTCATTAAAAACTTGTTTAAATTCTTTAAAAATATCCAAAGAAAGTTTTTGGAAATTCTTAACTCGTTAAAAACTTATTATAAATCATTACAGTATAATAATATTTTACCCCTGTTATCACCCACCAGTTGGCAGTATACTAATGCCTTCATCATTGAGCACCACAAAAATACAGATATAAATGATAAATGATTGAGAATACTATTAAGACGTTTAGGAGTACCCCTGCAAAACATGAACTTTAACTGAGTTCATGAACGTTAAATGGCACCCAGTGGGCAAAATTAGTCGATATCATGTCAAAATTTATTCGATATCTATGTATAGAATTAAGTTAGATTTGCAAGGCGATCTGACGTCTAGACATCGTCGTCAATAAATCGACAAAAATTCCACCCTTTCATTTATAGTAAACTGAATGCTGCGTCGTGACCTCGTTTTCCTCACCCTTCAGCCTCTTATCGATTGTGAGAAGAAATTTCAGTACAGATGGCAATAATATAAAGTGTTAATAATATATATAATTCAATTGCTACAACAGTGATTTAAATAACAAATTGATAAAATAATTAAAAATATTCGTAATCATCAGTTCCATTGATAGCTTCATTGTTTCTTTTCTCCTTCCAATGTTCCTCCTTTCCTATCAGGGGCATATTTGAGGAAGCGTGTCACAATTGCCTTCACATTACTTTCAGAGGCACCATTATCTTGCTTTATTGCGCTTTCTAAAAACATATCATCAACGCATATGATTCAAATTAAATATGGAGGTGTTTTATTTTTTTACGATTAATTGTGTTTCATATGTTGGTTTTACTCACGAAGAATCATCCCATAGATGTTCGTTTTGTTCAATCCGAACTTTCCGCCGGTGCCATCCATATTCATTAAAGACATGACACCATTGGTCAGTAATCTAAAGTAGAAATAATATACCATTAGTGTGTTTATCGTAATGTAAATATCAATGATTTTGGAAACATCGTAATTGGTTTAGTTATTATTTTGATTCAATAGCGTACTTTTTCATTATTCCTGTCACTATTCCATAAAGGTCATTGCCACCGATCTTTGCTAAACGATTTGTCTTTGTGAAAGAATAAATTAATTAGCTAAATACTCTTGTCTTTATACAAATTATTACGCTAGAAAATGTGAAAGATAATTTACCATTTGAAGATGAAATTCAGGGTCATCGAGGTCACAGTCTAGTTTTTTGATTTTGTCTAGATCATCCAGTGTCTCTATTTGCACTCCTTCGACCTGGTTGTTCTTCACTAGAGACTTGATCCCATCCCGAATTTCAACTAATAATTTTAATACCCTTACTTGAAATTTTGCAACGATTTAGGAAATAGTTTTAACGACAACATATCTGCAGTATAATGAACTCATTGTGTTATAACATTTACCTCTCTCTGGCATCGGAGCATCATCTAAAGCTTTGGAGGCTGGTCTTGAATGATCTTTCGAAAGAGGGTAAACGTATAATGCTACTTAATGTACATAATTGCATCATCTATACAGTTATGACATTAATTTACATACCTCTTTCTAACACTTGGGCATCAACACAAGTCATTGAGGCAATGTTTCTTCTTGAATAACCTGTCCCAAAACAAGTTTCTATCATACACATGTTCATAATATATTTAATGCAATTCTACACAGTTCGTGAATTACTTGTCACTCTACTGACGTACCTCTCTCTGGTACTTGGACATCAACTCTATTTTAATAATAAATTTCACAGAAATGACTAGGCTATGAAGCAATATAATTATTCAGAAACCATTACATTTCAAAACAAATACACATTAAAATTTGCATCGATGAAACAAAACAAAAAGAAATCTTTCAATGCTGTCAAGAATGAGAGACAGCTACATGTTTTAATGATTCTTGATTGGCTCACATTGTATTGTCTCCAAGGCAACACAGAGGACGTGGTTGGGTTTTCGCGCTGGTTTTTGATTCAAAGTTTATATTGGAGACGCGTTGATCTCTCTACTAATGTTCAACCACAGGAGACCACTATCTATTATAGGTTGAGGAATCGACGATAATAAGAAAGGTAGATCTGATCTTTTGGAATTTCGAGGAGAATTCGACATAATTTCGACCAGATGTCGAGGCATCTACCTCAATTCGACATGATATCGACTAATTTTGCCCACTGGGCACAGTTCATGAACGTTCATCAAAGTTCATCAAAGTTCCTGAATTAAAATTGGTCCCTCTGTTTGCCTTGTATTTGGCATTTGGTTATTTGGTTCTTGACTGACGGGGGTGATCTGTGTAAGTTGTATGTAGGCTGAGGCCTGTCGTTGGATGCCGTCGCCCCAAACTCTGAGTGCTTCGATTGAATATTGTTGTGTATCGGTTTTATTTGTTGTTGTTAACCGACTTGATCTCACTGAAATGTTAGATCAGACTTGACGATAGCAGGAGTCGCATGAGTGTGACTGAGATTTTGTAGACAAATACTGGCACTTGATAGTAAATGTCGTACAATATGTAATTCACTGTAAATATGAATATATACATATCATTAATTACTAAAGATAAGTTAGTCACAAATTTAATATTGCACCTTGCTTTAATGCTTACATCGGTCTGCTTTCCACGGATTCAGGTTTCTTCTTTCTTCCTTCTACTGATGCTCCCTCGATGATAACTTGTATACTGGCTTGAATTTACTGTTTAACATATATTTATACTTACTATTCAATTTCTGAACATGCAAAAATCTTTGTCATGATTTTATTGTTTACAGGATTGAGATTATTGTCTATGGATTAATTGCTCATAAAGTACTACTTAAATACAAAGGATATAATTACGCGTGACGAGATAAACAAACAAAGTTGCACGCAATTTTACATGCTAACTGTTAAATAAATTAACCGGACAAAATGTCTATTAAAGTTGCGCAAGAAATGTATGCAACTGCATCTTGCACAACATTATAATCACGGTTATATTACAATTACGTTATACTATTTCTATAAATGCTAAATTGTTTGTAAAATATCTGTGATGCTGACGACATATCATTGTATTTCCAACACTAAATATAAAGTATAATATACTAAATATGTCTGACAACATTTCATTTGTCATGTTGTGACTTAAGCTAGGTAAGTAGTAGCTCATCAGACACACTTAATTTTATAGAAGGACCAGCTTTTTTAGGTGTACATACAAATGCTCTTTTTCTTTTCTTTGTCAATGTTTTCGTATCCCCACTCCAATATTTTACTTTGAGGCATGCTGTTCAAAATAGTTACACATTGAATTAAATACTTCTAATGATCTCTGAGTCCTGTATACGTTCTGACCTTTTTCATCACTCTTTAGGAACATTTGAGCAGCGACAGAGGTAGATTTATAAATACATGTATTATTATCTTGATCATCAATTTCAGATTTAGCAGATTTCAACAAGTCTTCAAAATGTTTAAGACGAAGATTTTTATCAGCACTATTATAACAGTCTGAGTCATGTAAACATTTGTCGGTGTAATCATGATCTAGATCCACGCTTACGTTTTTCGATGATAAATTGACTTCTGCTATATTGCTATGATCACTTGGCTGGTCGATATACCTCTCCTTAGGCGGTGCTCTTCATTTTTCTATAAATATACAGAAGGAGAAGGATAGTTTTCGGTTGGTTTACCATCAACAAAGTGTAAAGAACACACTCTAGAGTCCTTCGCAGGATGCCAATTCTTTCCAGATTTAGTATCTTGCCGATTAATAGCTTTAGCCTATTCTAGACGTTTTTGAGAATCACGTTTTTCAGTTAGAAAAGCAAATAAAATGAACGGTGGTGGACAGCTACAATCCAAGTGAATAACATTGTGGGTTGTGCACACTTCTTTATTCCATATACCAAGCGTGTAAGTACTATTTGAGCAATGTGTAAACGCACAAATCCTCATCGTTGGTAAATACAAATAGTTTAAAACATATGTTTAAAAGTAGGAATATTGAAATCCAACGATACAAGCTTGTACGGAATATTGCGCGTTATTCTGAGACTCCGAACAGGCTTATTAGTATGAAATATAATTTATAATAAATTCGTTAAAATACATAAGATAGCAAATGACGAGGAATGGACAAATTAAAGATGTTCTGAAGCAGATTGATACTCTCAAAGATGTCCAAACTCAAATCAACTATACCCAATATGTCCACAGCACAGGAAAAAAGGTTTTAAGAGATACTATCTTCTTAAAACCTTTTGAACATTGGAAAATATCCCTTTAAACATTTTGCGGTCAATTCCCTTCTGCTTAATTGCAGCTTCTAGCTTCTAGCAGGTCAAGTTTCTTTTGAGGCAGGGCTGGCCGGGAAGATCCTGTGCTCTTTGATGATCTTTACCCAGTCATTGAGCAGTTTCTGAGTTCCTCTACTGTGATCATATTGTGAGCATTGTTCTTTTAATTTGAGGTTGAAGATCCAGGGAGTCATCCATCTGCTCTTGGATATCCTTAATTTGTCCATTCATTGTTGTATTAATGGCAGATGATTCATTGCCAGCTTCAATTGATGTAGAGGCATTTGAGATTTCTAGATCAAAGGTTTTTGGGGGCAAATCCATGCTACAACAGCAGGTGGTGGTGAGTGATGCCATCATATTCAGCACTTTATATGAGTATAAACAATCTTCAACTTTTTTAGTCGTTTTTTTATTGCTACATTTCCCTCCTCCAATTTCTTGATTTTTCTGTCCTTTACAGTAATAACATCAATAAGCAATTAAAGGAATGTAGGCCTACAATATAATATAATACAACACAATAAACTGCCAACACTTTTCAAAAGAGCATCTGGTATTCTTCCATTTGCAGCCATTAATAGTTGATCCGTTGGAAAACCTGAAATTCAAGTTAAGTAAATAAATTTGCAAATTTATTTTATAAAATAATATTGTTTTATTACAACTACATATATATTGATTTTACATGGTATGTTCAATCACATTTGCTTCTGGTAGCGTACAATTTTTTATGTGCCTTGAAATCCAGCTGTTGAATCTTTAGAAAGAAAACATCCATAACGTCTGAGCAGGACCATTTCTTTCAATCTGTCGTATAATATGAAAGGAAATGTTCAGCAAAGCTCTAGCAAAGCCATAGTTCATCGAGTTTGAGCTTTAATGTTGATATACTTCCATAAGTGTACGGATCTGCTACTACTTCCGTTAAAACATCAAGAAAGCGGAACTAAGTAGACTGTTGTGGCTCAGGCAAGAGGCCATAGACAGCAAATTTCAATAAACCTTTTGTACCATACTAGATATTAGCTTTGTAAGAATGATGTTGGTAAACCAGCATGTACGAGTTGAGCCAATGCTATCTCTTGTAGAGTGCGATTCGTTCTTTCTGCTACTCCGTATTATATGTCTGTCTGCTTTAGAAAGTTTCAGAAGTCTGCAGAAATGTATTCGCCATCTCAATCACTCCTTTACTGCTTTGGTACTTCTTCCGCACTTGTTTGTTACTTGTTTGTACTTCAAACTCTTTGAATTTTGATAAGGCTTCTGATCCATCTTTTAAAATATAAACTTTACAACAGCTGCTATAGTCATCAATAAATATTATAGAGTATTTGGCACAACCTGTTGATGACACCGGCATGGGACCACAAATATCAGTATGTACCAAATCAAGATAATCTTTTGCCTTGATTTCATCATTTGATTGGAATGGCAAACGGTGCTGTTTTGCCATAACATATCCTTCGCAAAACGATAAATTCTCACCTGAAGGTAAGTCCACATCAATAACAGTATCTTTATTCACAGCTTCTTTCATTCTATTTACACAAGCAAAGAGGCAAAGGCGTTGATGCCACAAATCTAGCTTAGATGATAAAGAGTTCTGGATAAGTTACATGATTCATCAATGAAACATTCTAGCTAGTTGATGTATCTGACCAAATTGTTTAGCTTTACCAATAAGACTACAGTCAAGCTCAGTTAATATCTTCCCTGTTTCCCTGTGTGCAAGCTAAAATCAGGACATTGACGGAGGTGGGACATTAACCGCCTAACCGGACTGAGTAACACAGATTATAACGACCAGATACGGCACTGAAAGTCGATTACTGACAACGATGAAATGCGTCAAAAATAGGCAACAAACATAATGGCCGTTATTTGACCAATCACAATTTTCGAACGTTCAGTGCCGTATCTGGTCGTTATAATCTGTGCTGAGTAAGAACAAAGGAAATTTATCAACATAAAGGACATTTTGTTTTCTTTCATATGTCTTGTCGTAAAACTTTCAGAAGATTCAATGATAGGTAATACGTAATACTTTGTTTGCAATATGTTTGCGATAATGAGCTTTAATACATTTTATTATTCTTTGATCGCAAGGCTAAATCAATGATGTAACATTTTGTGGCAGAAATATAAGTTTGATGTTGCTCAAATCTACATCAGGATGAGCTGAGCACTTGTCAATAATTACAGCAATTTTCCTTTTTTAATAAAGCATTCCATTCTTTTTGTCAGTTGGTAAATATTTTGGATGTCATCCAGGCATTTGGGTAATCATAAGTGTCAATAAACTACATATATATTAAACTCAACATATATTAATAGAATATTTATTAATGATTTTCACCCATTACAGGGTAGACAAAATTTGATTAGAAAGTATGGTGATATGTACAGGGTATAGATATATATATATATATATATATATATATATAATTGGTCTATTTTGAATTACTGTTAATGAATTAATGATTAATATAAGGTTGTTATGATTTTGATTTTACAAATCGTATGTAAGAAGGACTTAACCGGCAATGTAGAATGTGATACCTATCATTGGATATTAAGCCACATTGTTTACATATGCAGTTTTTTGATGGTTCATAGAATTTGTAATTGTTACAAATGCGATGGTGAAATCCATGAACAGATGGACGGGTAATATAGTTTCGATTTGTTTGATTGGATGATTTCCATCCTTCTGACAGAAATGCTAGCGATAAGAAGAATCCGGAGTGTTGTAAATTTGTAAGTTTTCTCCTTTAATCGTCCAGCATATTCTTCAAGTAGATTTTGTTGGAAGGGGAAATGAGTTTTGATTTCATCAAATAATGTTGATGTGCCAGCCATCAAAAAGCACAGAGTATTTGATGAACGTGGCGGAATGCCAAGAACACGCTTCAAAAAGTTTGCTTTTATGTTGTCTAGCTCCTACGTTTGATAATGATAAATAAGGTGAAATTAAATTTAGACCATATGTGATAGCAGGTTTGATTTTCATGTCAAATATTTTAATAGCTGTCGAAATGGATACAAGCTGTAGATGTTTAATAGCCAATAGTTGCTAACAATTTATATTTTTAGTCTGTGATATGTTGAGTGAATATCAATGAAGTTTGTAGAACAATGCCAAGGTAAATGTAGCTTTTAACAAATTCAATTTCAGTTTTTCGATTAGTATAGATCGTATAACGTTATCAAAAGCTTTCTGATAATCAACAAAGGCGCAATCATATGTTCCTTTGAAGTTTTTAATTTTTCATTTACGTCATGTATTAATATTGCCAATGGTAATTGTTGCTCTTACCTTCTTGAAAACCAAATTGTTCAGGTGGAATGTTTTCGAAAACATTTAACTTTAGGCGTTGATTTATCATTGATGTCAAAACTTTTAAAGGGCAACATAGAAGGGCTATACCTCTGTAATTTCCTGTAACGTAAATACTCCCTTTGCCTTTATATAACACTTTAAAAGTGCTTTCTAGCCATTTGATAGGTAATTTGCTAAATTTGAGACAAACATTGAAAATTTTTGTCCATACTGGCAATAATGTTTGTAATGAGTACATTAAATGTTCATTCGAAATATTATCATTGCCAGTCGCTTTATTCTTTGAAGTTTTCATAACAGAAAATAAAACTTCATCTTCATCAAAGTCGTAGTTATACCACATATCCTCTGTAATATGAACATCATTCTTAGTAAGGTCAAAGTTGATAGTTATTCCAGATGGACTAAGCAAATTTGTGAAGTGATTGATGGATGGATGGATGGATGGATGCATTGTATAGCATAGCGGTAGGAGAAATATTAAGCTAGATTATCTCAATTATTTCAAGACACAATAATAATAGTAACAATATAATAATATAACATTTTTATAGCGCTTATATCAAGAAGTTCTATGCGCTTTACAATATAATTGAGATTCGTAAATTAATACATGTATATAAACTAGTTAAAAAAGAAGTGTCAAGAATTATGAAATCAATATATAATCTCTATAAACTATACGTCAAAACTGGGTAAAAAGGAAGTGTCAATTAATAAATTAATGCTACATAATATCTATAAAACTATGTATATGCAAACTATGGGTAAAAATTAAAAAGAACATTTAAAGTTAATCATTAAATCCAGCATAATTGCTTCACAAAAGAGATGTGTCCTTAGTTTGGTTTTAAAGATTGTCAAAGAAGAGCAAGATCTGAGAATATCTGGAAGTTTATTCCATGATGCTGGAGCAGCTACAGAAAACACAATGAGCTCTGACACTTAGGTGACATTTTGTATATCCTTATTTGATAACTATGATCTGTGCCTACAAGATGTGGAATGCCTAGTGAAACAAATTTTCTCTAGAGAAATTTATTCTCGGGACAAGACTTAATTGGCTAATTCGTTGGGTAAAAATCACGTCTGATTCACCCTTTGTAGTGTAAAATTGTTTGACACTTATTTAGAGAGAATACCATATAAATATTGTATAAATGATGTATGTAATATATTTGTTTATAAGTAGCTGGCCACCAACAGTGAAATGATGAATAATGAGTATCATATGTATGTTGTATAACATAGCCTCTTTGACGGTAAACCAGCTATACAAGTTGTCTGTTCAAACAATAACGGTTCAAGAGTAGGATAATGAATACAGATAATACATAACTATTTACAAGGTAGAGAATACGTGATTACAAGCGGAAGCTACATTATAAAGTTAACAATGACACAGAGCTGTGTATTCAGTACACGCACATGAACTTTAAAATTTTACCTTTCGCTGCTTTGCCAAATGATGAATTCAAATTACAACTATAAGTGTTGTGTCTGATCTATAATAAAAATAGTTTTTGGATGCTTTTAAGCAATAAAATTTCTTATCATTTAATGTCTTTCTTTGCAGATACTACACGTCATCGTCATCAAAGAACTTCATCAATTGGGAGTGTTAGTAGTATTGGCTCAATTCCATCGTCACGTGATAGTGATAGTGATGTTGGATCATATAGAAATACATCTAGATCAAAAGGAAACTCAAGGTAAGATCAAGCCGATGTGTATCTATTTTTTGCAGGCATTCTACTTGGCAACCTTTCAAAATATACTGAGTTCATGAATTGTTCTTGAAACCTTCATGATCACCTTATAAACAGTTCGTTATTTTCACTGCCAGTAGATGCATTATGTAGCTCACTAATGACCTAAGTGTGTGGTTTGCAGGGGCTATTTGCCTTGCAGGTGCCACCACTTTAGAAGCTTGCTCTTGCCCCAACCAAGTACCAGTCATGCTGAATAACAGTGTAAATAGAACAATGCGTTTTTACCATAGTGCTATGTCTGATGATGACATTTAAATTTGTCTAAATATATATATTTAGCTACAATTAAAAGTTCATGAACTGTACGTTTTTATGAACCTTTCATGAACTATTTTGACAGGGGAATAACTACTTTTTGGAGGGCTTCATTCTAAATAACAAATTATATTTATTCTAATTGATGCAATTTGTCTAAGATATATATACTGGTTGTTCATTTTTCTACTTATAATTTTTACACAATTTACGCAAGACTGCGCAAATTCAATTGTCTGTTCATGAAAATTTTATGATCTACTCACGATCTGTTCAGAAAATAATGTGTGCCTTTAGATATATTAAACGTGTTGTCCCCTCCTGTGATCTATTATGTGAATTCTACTAGTTGACTGCAGTACGGCAGATCAGTGATGACTGTTTTATAAATAAGATATTTTAAATCTTGTGCACACACTCGCGTTTTAAATTTCTTTTATGTCTCTCTCAAATTGACCGTAGTCTTACATAATGTTCATAAATTTCTCATATGATCTTCAAGCTTTATACATCAAGTTGGAAAACAATGTCATTTTTTGTTTGGAGCATGCTTGTGTTCATAATTCTGATCTCAACCGATTAGGCTTTCTCACTGAACATGTCCTATGAATGATTTCATAAACAGAACGCAAATATTCATGATCAAGTTCAACATAACTGTTCATGAACCCTCAAGGAATGTGTATGTACATGAATTCCCCTGCGAAAATATTCTATGAGTTCATAAAAAGTTCATAAGCTTCATGAACAATTCATGAACTTCATGAACATTTCATGAACATTTTTTTGTGGGTTCATGGACCGGTTCATGTACGTGAAATTGCCTGAAAGTTCATGAACTGTTTATGAACAGTTCATGAACTTTTGGGCATTTCCACGTTCATGAATTTCATGAACTTTATTTTGCAGGATTTGATAACAGCAGTTTTTCTAAAGCAAATTTATCCTGTTTAAATATTCGTTTTAAATAAATAAATAAGTGCCTGTCTTGTTATTTATATAGGCGTATTGCTCCTAATAGTAATAATACAAGAAGAACAAAGAAAGTTAGATTACCATCTGCCTCTGATTGTTCTGATAATGTAAGTATTTACCTCATGTAAACAAACAATTACAATATAATTAAATCAATTGCAGCACTTAGAAGATTTTTCCAACTATTCTAAGGTTCAGGAATAAGCCTAAAATGAAACCTTATATATAACATCCAGCTAAAAATTGTAGAAAAGTTTAGTGATATTTGCAATTTGAACACTTCTAGATTGACCACTATAGACAGGTGGCCACTTTATAGAGGTTGTCGGTATAGCAGGTTTGACTGTAGGCCCTCTAATTTAATTTCAGTGAACAATGAACTCTTGCAGATGTAATTTCTTTCTATCAAAATGAACCACTCTGTTATAGAGCATCCTTGTTTCCCTCCAATTACGATAACGGTTTGGTTGCTTGTGATTGTGCAATATAAATACCAATACCCAATTACACAACTTACCGCATTGTATATTTCTTTAGCACTTATTTACAGTGAAACCTGTATATAATGGCCAGCTACGAGAGGTAGATAATTTGACCACTATAGACAGGTGGCCTTTATATACAGGTTTTATTCAGTAGAAAATACTATTTTAGACATTGCAAGAGTGACCACTATAGACAGGTGGCTGCTCTATAGAGGTGGCCGTTATAACAGGTTTGACTGTATTGAATTCATTTTTCTATCCTTTGTACATTTTTTTTTAACTTTGTAGGAGAACAGATCACATTCTATATCAAGGGGACTAAATCACAGCAGAAGCAACGGGCAAAAGAGAAAGACATTATCTCAAGTGAATAATAGATCACCCCTTCATTCAAATCATGCAAATAAAAGTGAGGAACATTTTTAATTTTTACTGGCTTGTAATTTACAGTGGAATCTGTACATAACCGCTAGCTATGAGAGGCAGATCATAACTTGACCACTATATGCAGGTGGCCTTTATATACAGGTCTGATAGAAATATTATGCAATTGATGCATAGTTTCCTAGGAGCTATTGATATTTGGCGCATGAGAGGCAGACTCCCCCATGTCTGCCTTTATACATCTTAGTACAGTTAGTAGTAGTTTTTATCAAGCACTTCCCACCTAGGTTAAAGTATTCTATGTTAACATTGTGTAGGATATAGAACAACCACTCATTGAGGTTGAATTATCTACGATCAAATAATCAATGATGCCTGCTTGCAGAAGTTGACTTAACTTGTGATTTTTTTAAAGTTTTGTCTGCAAATCATAAAATATCAATTTTCTTCTATGAAGCCTTCCGGAATTGAGGATTGCAGTATTCTCATTTTTTTATCCGCCCCTTGTTACTACAAATTATAATGCACCCATCAGTTAAGTTTCACTTAGCATAATTATGAAATTGTGAAATGGTTTTGGAGAGGTGATTGATTATTTGTAATATTTAGAAATTTTTAATATTGATAATACTTTGCTTTTGTTTCGACAGGTATAAATGGTGACAGTTTTGATAGAGCGTTTGGTATATCTGAAATTGATGCAAGGCTTGATGCATTACAGAGGTTTATGAAAGAAAATATGAAATGAATGAGACTCTATTACACATTTCACAAGTACAGACACGAAAGTTTTTATAAAAAGGTATATTTTATATTTTGGTCCCTATTAATTATTAAGTCACATATTCAACTCTTTTATCAGAAATCTCATAACAAGGAACATTGAGCAATGCAGCAAGGCTACAGTGTAAATAAGTATGCAATGATTCTGAAAATGATGCCACTGTATGGTATTCTATTATCGATTTTAAAGTCTTTTAACATTTAAAGTGATGTTATATTCTAGAAGAAGAAATTGTTTTATTTTCCTATGAAGTAGTTTTAAACGAAAACAATGTTTGAAAATATATGTAAAACAGTTTTTCTTTGTCTTTAATTTCTGATATTTCTTGAGGCAGACAGAACTACGCTCAATAACAATGACTAAGACGCCTACTTCGAGTAAGGTTTGACAAAAGCAGGAATCCTGGAATCCTGGAATCCGGAAGGTTACAGCAAATTCAGAAGAAAATTGATTTATTGGTCAAACCTCAACAAAAAAATTCAGAAGATAATGCTGAAATGCCTCTAGGATACCAGAAGGCTAAATATTTTGTCGGACCCTGACTACCAGTAAAAGGGCTTGCAGCTGTGTTGAATCTACAAAAAGTTGGATAATTTTCATGTGTAGTAGGCATATCAATACGACAGAACGATTGATGTTGTTGTGTTTATGTTTATTTGCGCAGTGGATCTGTTCAAATGCCCATGTTTACTACTTGCATAGACTTGTAATAACCAGTGAGGCGTGCCACAATCAACAATGTTTTACGCAGGAAAAGCGTAACTTGGTTTCATCAACTTAAATCTCAGTATAAGACCTCCGCTTAAATACGTTCAGAGTTTAGCCTTTAAAGTTGTTTTTGATTATTTTTCATTGGAAAAAACCTATTACCCCCAAAAATGTGTTGGTTGTATGCAATAACATCCCATTTTTCAAATAATGGAAATTATCTCAATAGAAATCAAGTCAACTACAAATACTGTATCTAAATTTGTATTATTTCCCAAACTTTATCAACATTGTCAACAGAAAAGTACCAATTATAACTTCAAAGAAATAGGCTAACTATGGTGCCATACTAAGCAATATTTACAAATATATAATCTCAAATTAACAGAACAAAATTAAATCTGTGTTTATAATGCCATTGTAACTTATATTAAGAGGTATATAACTAGTAGTTTATAATCATAAATGTATGAGGCAAAACATCAATAGAAGTGCTAAATGCATTGCGATATAGAAAGGTTAACTCAAAGATTACGAATTTAGTGCGTTACTCTGGATCTTGCGTAAGTACGCTCTTCAGACGGTTTACTCATAATCCGGATAAACCGTCTGAAGAGCGTCCTTACACAAAACTCAGAGTAACGGACTAAACTCGTAATCTTTGGACAAACTTTCTAACTAGTAGTTTATATTTACACTATATTAATAGATTATAACATTTTTAAATAACAAATTTCAGAGATTATAATGGTGAATTTAAATATCTAAATTGTGATTTTTAAAATTAATATATCTGATTGATATCAAATGGCTCTAATGAAGGAAAATGTTTTATTTCAGATACTTCTCGACAAGTTGGGAAATTAGCACATGGAAATATCCAAGGATACAGAGGCATTTCAAACTGAGAACTCCATCGATTCTTGCGATTTGATACATGATCTTCTGATAAGCTCAATGCTATTTGATAATATTTTTCCAAAGTTGAATTTGATAGTTGAGTATGTTTTTGTAAAATGTCAACTATCATGCTAGACAAATTGTTCCCTGTAAAGAAAAGAAAATTACATCTGATGAAAAGCTGGATTAAAAACATTTAATTTATATTTGTGATGTACCAGTTTAAGTTTCAAGTTGATCCAGTGTGTTGTTAATTACATAACTCAAAAGCTTTTATTCTCTGTATATGAGCAATAGTAGAAACTTTTACTAATATGCCATAAGATCTACTAAACACATGGTTCTTTGAAGTGCACATGACACCAAAAATTGTTTTTTCCGGAATCGGGTAGCCCATGAAAAATAAATAGGAAGGCAGCAATAATTTTTCGATTTGAACTCTTACAAGCTGAGATATTTGATGTTGAAAGTACCATATTTCAAATATAGTGCTCAAATGACAAGAGAGCTCACTATGGAAAAATAACAAAGTCTAGACTTCAAAAAATCGTAACTTTTCTCTCGCGGAAAAGAAATTGTCCATTTCCCAGAACAGATATGCCGATATCTTTGGGACACCTTGTTGGCCATGTATGACTGAAATTGAATGTGAATTGTAGAGTTTAGAAAGGTTTTATTAGACTTCGATAGAGTTTTTTTGTCAAAAACGTGTAAAAACACTGGATCAACACCTGTCATGGAACAGGGTGTTGAGTACTTGAACAGCGGCAAAACGCTTTGTACTCACCGGAGATCAACCAAAATAGAGCAAGGAGTTTAGAGCGTCTTGATCATCATTTGCGGCAAAGAGAATATAAAGCATTTTGCAGCTGTTTAAGTATACACCTTGTTTGATGACATGTGTTGATCTAGTGGTTCAACACGTTTTTGACAGAAACTCCATCGAAGTCTAATAAAACCTTTCTAAACTCTACAATTCACGTTCAATCGCAGTCATATATGGCCAACAAGGCGTCCCAAAGATATCGGCATATCTGTTCTGGGAAATGGACAATTTCTTTTCCGCGAGAAAAAAGTTACGATTTTTTGAAATCTAGACTTTGTTATTTTTCCATAGTGAGCTCTCTTGTCATTTGAACATGAGTTCCGACTTTCGAAGGAGCACGATTTCTGAAATATGGTACTTTCAGCACTAAATAACTCAGCTTATAAGAGTCCAAATCAAAAAATTATTGTTGCCATTCCTATTTATTTTACATGGGCTACTCGATTCTGGAATAACATTTTTTGGTGTCATGTGCACTTTAATTACAGCATGTTAAAGTCTAATATAATTCTAACCCAAGCACTGCAGGTTCAGCAGTCAAGTCAAGATTGGATAAAAGTTGGAATCTTGCGATCATACATGTTGACGGCTGAAGCAAATCCAAAAGAAAATTGTTAATTCATAGGCCTATACTTGACTTTTAAGATAAACGTTTGAGTACCTTTAATGACATGAGCTTGACATTTCATTTCCCCCCGTATTTTTCTAATGTTTATGTAGCCTGTCTACAAACTAAGTTTCCAGATTTGCAAACTTCATCAGACCCCAGACTCATATGATTCCTCCAGGCGAAACATTTTGTCCAATACTGAATTAGGTCGATAGAGCTTTATTGTACAACAGTTGAATCATCACATAGTGCAATTACTAAACACTGACGGTGTCACCTCTTAAGCAGTTGCTTGTTTGCCTTCTTGTTTGTTTGTTTGACAGAAGGTCTAGCCTTCTAGAACTTTTTCAATATTTTCTTCAGAATTTTTGTTGTGGTTTGGATCTAGAAACATTTTTAATATTTTCTTCTAAAAATTTTTTGTAGGTTGCCCTAAGAATTATAAACTTATCAATTTTCTTCTGAATTTGCTCTAGCCTTCTGGGATCTAGGAACATTTTCAATATTTTCTTCAAAAAATATTTTGTAGGCTGCCCTATAAATTATCAAGTTATGAATTTTCTTCTGAATTTGCTCTAGTCTTCAGAGATCTACGATGCCAGGATCCCCACTTATGTCGGACCCTGCTAATCTGTTTGAGGGAAACAATAATTGATTAGTAGAATTTTACCTGTTGACCTCGAAGACATAACAACCCAATATTGACCTTCCAATAATACAGCTGACGGTTTAACAATATTCTGATAAAAATACAAAGTCCGATTTCTTAACTGATTGTTCATAATTGCATAATTCCGTGCAGCAATTTCAAACTCTTGTTCTATAGTATATGTTTGACAAGACATACTATTATTTGTGTTTATCTCTTTCATTGGTATTTCACCAAATACACTTTTGATATAATTATTTCCACGTTGAAAATATGATTTCACATCATCTTTAATGATTAAAGGTAAGAGAGAGTACCCTGTGGTTTGTTGAATTGATGGGACATTAGCAATATGAAGGATTGTATTAAAAACATCAGTCATTGAAATAGAATGAGATATGGTTCGTCTTTTTGCTTTTTGCCATGATATTAGAAATGGAACAGAAAAACAATTCTTTAATGTTGATGATTCTGCAGCTTAAATACAAAACAAAAAAATTTCTTCCATATCATTTTACTTGATTATCAATTATTATGTAATTATCCAATTTAAAAATTGGAAAACTATACACACTGTGCTTTGAATTTCATTAAAAAACTTATAGAAAAGGCAAAAAGCACTAAAAATTAAAATCCACTGAATTGGACACACTGATGTCACTTTGAATTCAATTTTCCCTTATTTAAAACAGTTACATTTTCAAACGTTTATTTTCCCAAAAATAACCAACCACTCGTTGAAAAGTACTTGACAACTTCATCAAGGCTGAAAACAACAAGTAAAGGTATAAATTTGGAATTTTAATAATTGCTTCCTATTCCAAAATGTGTAACTTCAATAAAGAGTGATGCAACTTCATTATTTTGTAGAACACATAATAAAAGCAAAATATTCCATCCAATGTAGATGCAATCGGGGTACAGCAAAAAGTAAAATCCTACATTCCGGAAGGAAAAGAGCAAATTTAGAAATATATGGATATTTTCTAATGTAGGCTATATGCCAAACAATAACAACATATTCTGAAGATAAAAATGACAAATATTTTGGGACGAAGGGCGACAGCTTTTGTTTGTAACTGCATGTAACGCCTCAATTAATATTTGTACATCAAACTGCTTAGAGAGCTAAAATATTGTTTTATGTTGTGTAATTCAAGTATTCCTCATTGAAATATTCTACTCACAGACACAACAGACATTTCACTGGTTAAATCAGTTTAAAAATTCTTATGAAGAAATGATGTATCACAGTATCTTACCTTTTTTCCATTGATAATCTACAGCAGAATTTCTATGATAAACCCAAGTATTTTTAATATTATTAATATGTTCCATCTCATCACAATCATTCCCTCCACCAGTTAAAATAATAACAGTATCTTTTAATTGATTATTATTTTCAAGAGTCTGTAATATCTTTTGTATACTCCAATCTAACTCGACTGCACTACTTATGAATTTCTGTAACGGATCAGATGTATTTCCTTTGAAAAAGTTTGCCGAGAAATACGGTTGTCTCATATGTAAATAATTAAGATGAATATAAAATGGTGTTTCTTCTTTTGATACAACATTTAATAAATTAATTGTTGATGACGTTAAATGTAATGTTATATTTTCTGCATTATAAGGCTGTGATAGAATAGATGAATCTTGATATAAAACACATGAAGCTGGTTTGATAGCTACAAATGCTTCAAGTAATAAATAAAATATAAACGTACAACAATAAAGATATAATAGACAATCAAAAGTACCTTTAATTGATAATTGATTAAATGCATAAAGTAATAAAATCCCACAAGAAATCGATAACCATAACGGTAACGTTTTATACATAATATCAAGGTATTGATACCGGAAGCCACCAATTTCTACTTCATCAGATCCGTTGACACCCTTGCAATATCCACTGTGGGGAGTAGCAACTCCTGTCCAGTAATCAAACCCGTGTTCAGTAGGGTCATTTGTACCATGATCCCCAAAACCAAGCTTCCAATAACCAATATAACTTGTTGTATAGCCACGAAGTAAATCTGCTATTGTTTTAATATAGTCTGGAATTCCACCGGTGCTTGCTAAGCTTGGTAGTTCTTTAAAAGGTAATATCTTTCCTCGTATGAAACCTGTATTCACTGCCATAGTCCCTGTTAGCAATGCAGCAGTTGTTGCGGTACTACTTACTTCAGCTAACATGTTTGAAAATACCACACTACGGTCGAATAGTTGCTTAAAACCTTTAAGATGACCAATATCAAACAAATCACGAAGCTTTTGATTGTGCTCTAGGAGTTTTTCATGGTCAGATAAAGAGTCAGCTTTGAGAATTACATTTAGCATGTTGATGTCTTCCACAAACAATATTAAAAAGTTTGTTTGAGTTTCTGCTTGGATTGATATTGTAAAGAGATGTATCATAGATAGAATAATACATGCTAATGAATCCATATTCCTTTAGTTTAATTCGAGATCAATGCAGAACGCAATTATAAGTACATTATTAATTAGTACTATCTCAAATAGGCTATCTACTCTTTTTGGATAACTTTTCACTCCTACATACATACCAAACTATAGAAGGATATTCTGGAAAACAGATAAACAAACGATACTATTCTATTGAAGAATTAAGAGCAGTATTCTACTTAGACCATTGAAGTATTTCTCAAACGTCCGCAGTATGTATTAATATACTATTATACCATGCACAAACAACAACACAGCATTCTTCTGAAATGTTGTTAAGAAATGAAAATTTTGAAATCAAATGCCCAATTTGCAAACAACCGCGTTTCTACGAAAGGAGCGAGACTTCCCACCGAACATCAGATTTCAGATTCTGATCTGATCATGATCTGATCTGTTCTAACAATGCACGTCGATCTGTTGATCAAATATGAGATTTGAGGCTTGAGCGTACTGTATCATTGTAGGAATTACTTTCGAAACAGACCTAATTATAAGGAGAAGAAAGTTGCGAATTCGTAAATCAGTCAAGTCATATGTTGATAGTAATTTTATAGTAAATCATAGTTTTATCTGTAGACGAGCTATTTATACCTTTTTTATCTGTCGTTCTGCCTCTTGAGAACGGCCACCTGCCTATAATGACCGTTATTTAGAATTCCATATATTTGATCTCATATAGGCGTGCTACGGTACCCCATGTCTTCCAAGGTGTCTTCTGATCCGGTATGGAAACCAGGTTTTAGTCTTTTTTAATCGGCAAGCATTGGAAGGCGCAGTGACAACCGTAAATGCTAACGCAGCAGTTAGATCCATTCATGTAATTTAGATGTCCTACATTCCAGACTACTTTTGAAACTTGAATTTTCATGTCTCATTTAGGGCAAATCAGTGACTGCGACATGGTCATTTCTATAGCTATGTTTAGGTTGACTCAATTCATTCATCGTCCATAAGTTCTCTCCATAGCCTAAAAAGGCTTTGAAGCACGTTTATGCATAACATTCTTTGAATACAATTCAATTATACAATGTAACCCGCATAAGTGCAAGTCAAATTGTCAACGATTTTTATTTCAGTTATCCGAATTTGCACTTATCCGAAATTGGTTAACAATAATCGACTTCACCACATAATAGTCAATAGAGTTTTAAAGCCAGTTTGCATATAAGCGAGGATTTCATTTATCCGAATTGCACTTAAGCGGGTTCATGCTACTGTATTACAATACCGATATTCTTTTCTTTTTTATTAATGAATCAATTAAAACAAACCTATAATAATTCAAGGCTTCAAATCCAGTCAAATAAACCATGAATAAACTAATTCTGTATAACGTGATACTGTAAATATAAATTATAAAAGGTCTTTGAAAAATTGAAATTTCTATCTTAAAATCTTTACATGAATTTCATACTTAATTGGTTTTCTATATTGTCATAAATACAGATATGTAATGTACATATATCTGATTGAAACAGGCATCCTATATTAGATGTAAATAAAGACTCTTTCTTCTTCGGTTATAACCACACCAATTTCTCGTCGCAATTCCTTCACTTCCAGTTTTACAGTGCAATACAGTTAAAAATATATCTATTATTCAAAATATGCTAGATATGATAATATATTCTGCATTTGAAACACATTATATATGTCTGCACTTTTCTTTTTGGCAAATATGTTTTCTCCAACTTCGCTAGCATAGATGATACTGACGCTTTTGTAGCAAGTCGTATTTAATTATAATTAATTATAGATACCATATAGTTAATTATACACTATAACAATAATTTGTTCATAATTTTGTCTTTTTATCTATATTACATAATGTTTCTCCTTGTTTACCCATCCATTTGCATATTTGCACATATTTATCAGGTGTGATCCTTACAGCGACATTAAAATTACGTACGGATAAGAACCAATCATCGTAATTCTTCCATCGATTACCAGAGAATACACCGATGACTTTTCTTTCCCACACTCTTTTCCTTTCATTAAATTTCCAGGAATAAACTCCTGAGCCTGATGATCCTCTTCTAGCATCACAGAAATGGTACAAAAAATCTCCATCTTCATCTTCAATACTGCATGATCTAAAAATATTAAAATATCAGAATTAATATCTCCTTTTATGATTTCATTCCGATTTTTTATTTGTTTTTTGCTTTTCTCTCGCAACATTATCTTTTTCTTTTAGTCTTCGCACGACTGCAGATTTTTGTTTCTGATAAACAAGTTATGAAATCCTATAGTTTAGATAAAATTCAGCAGGTGGCGAATATTTTCACATCAACATGAGGTCATAAACATAACCAATACATAGATAGAGACAGAGCCATCTATTTACAAGAATTGATACACACTCTCATGTACTGCTCTCAGCTGCAATTGGACAGATGTCAGTCACGTGATCTATGGATCGAAGCCTTTTTCGCTCCTTCAAACCCAGGCTCGTGAAAATTTGGACAAAGCGCGCGAAAATAATATCTGGCACGAATAGGAAAAATTATTTGGTCAAAAGCAAAGCCTTGTTTTCAATGGTACGAAAATGGCGATTGCGTGCCTCAAATTTGAGTGTCCCAACTCTGTTATTATAATTATTGCTCTGGATAGAGAGACATGAGTGACCAAGGCCATGACGTAACATTCATATACAGTCAGTACTCTATATGTATATGTGCATTGGCTGAGAGGAAAATATATTGAGAAGTTTCTTTTTATCAAAATCATATAATTGAATTCTGGATTACACTCTTAAAGTAACCAGCCAGAAGAAATTATGCTACTGAATTCATTTATTATCTTTGCTCAACTTATCGTCCAGATAATATCGTCCACCCAACCTGCACTTCTTCAGACATTTGCTTTTGTACATGACTTTGACCACATAGCATGAATATTCTTATTGGTTTTTATATTTATTTATTCGAGTAACATATTGAAATATTCTGCGCTACAAACTTTCATATTCTAAAAGCAGGATATTGATAATCAAAGCACTGCTCACAGACAGCTGATTCAAAACAAAAATACTTTCCAGTTTTAACAATGTACAGACAATGTCCATAAGAATACCTGTGGCAAACACCAGTCTTTTTCAATAGCGGCCTCCGTTTCCATGTTTTTCTCCAGTAAGTAGTAGTAGTAGTATAGACAGTCACATTATAGGAATGTGCCGTCCATCCAGTAAAGAAATGAGGAAAGAGGAAAAGTGGGTCAGGGAAATGACATCACATTATAACTGCCTGCAGCAATGTATACTATTATCTTTGACTGCAAATGTGAAAAGTTGAATCACGATTAACGCTCAGTATATAGTATATAGGAGTGTGTCTATTGATTCGTTTGGCCATTGTCAGGCAAAAATCGTTTCATGCCAATCATTTTTGATTTATCTATGAGTCAAACCATTACGAGTGTCATAACTCAAAGTTAGGGGATTAAACCCATATATCCGTGAGTCACTGTTTTTAGATAGAACATATTACACCAGGCATATATTTACTTCAATCGTTGGGTAACAACTTAACGACTTGATATTTGTATAAAAATGGGGTCTACGAATGACATGATAAAACAAATCATTTATTTCCATGGATGAAATTCTGATTCCGTCTCTGATTGTTCGTACTACAGTATTATGTTTTTACTTTGTAGAGAAAACCCGAGAGAAAATTATTACAGTGAGTTGACCAGGAAATGGATTACATCTGCAAGGATTTACATGGATCAGTAAGGGCAATAGATAACACTTAAAAAGTCTTTAGAAATCTATATTCATAACGATTAATCTTATTTAATAGTCAATATAAATGTCGATAACCTTTTTGTGGTCATATATATATAATATAGATAATTTCTTTTAGTATAAGATGTTTTCTAAGTCTGCAGTCAACCCATGAATGAAAATCACTCTAGATGAGATTACATAAATATTGACTAAAATATAATTATATTAATGGTGAAATTATTTATTATGGCGCTGGGAAGCTATAACTCCCGTACGAACAACTTTGAACTAGTGCTCAGGGTCACTTATGACGAAAATTTTTAATGTGTCCATTTGTTTGTACTACAATAGTAATCAATTTCTATTACAGTAAAACAATCAGACACCATGACCAAATAAAGCTATTTTATTTTAGACCGTGAATAAAGCTGCAGGTTCTCCTATGTTCTAGAACGATCTGGATGGTCCAGGAAGGTTCCTACATATATAAAGGTGCTAGATCGTGCATGGTCATTGTGAGTCATGCGGGGAGTCATGTAGGTTCTAAAATGTTCTAGATGGTTCAGGAAGGTTCCTACAAAGCTATATAGATTGGGATTATTCGATTCTCGTTTGTATTGAACAGCATGTATTGTACGTATAACCCTCTTATAAATATTAACACCTTAATTTTATATCTTCGCTTTCATCCTATGCGCACATTGCACATTAAGCTCTTATATTGTGGTTCATTTGTCCTATGAAACATTAGCCATACGATGACACACTTCAAATCAATGTCGCCATTTTGTCATTATTAACATATATGCATATACTTGCGATAAATCTATTGGTGTATTAGTGGCATGTAATAAAATCTTCATCTGGGGAAACCGCATGTGACCCAAATACTTGAAGTGTAAAAATGATAAATGACAATGCATGCAGGATTGTGCAAAAGGCTATATAGCCTTCTGTAATCTTTTATTCTGACTTATTTAGTTGCAGTTTGGTCTTTCCATCATTTTTTCTTATAAATTTTTTCTAGCCTTCTGTAATCTTTTATTCTGACTTATTTAGTTGCAGTTTGGTATTTCCATCATTTTTTCTTATAAATTTTTTCTAACCTTCTGTAATCTAGGATTGCAGGATTCCTGCTTTGTCAGTGACGGTGAACCCATAGCGCATGCGTAATTGATGTTGAGTATGATCGATTGATAGCTATGGATAAATCTATACACAGTCTTTGACCCTAATCCACTTTAGTATTTTTATAACATTATTTTCTTTCAATCTTTTTTTGTATTTGGCTGCTACTCATTATTTTCAGATAAACATGTACATTTACCGATATTATATTTAATAGGCCAACACAATATGCAATATCTCCATTGATTTACCGCGGGGACTTATTTGCATGCAACGCGGGAATTATAAACCCTGTTGAATCACTGTTCATACCCTAGGGACCACAATGATATCAAAGTAAATTATTCAAAAGATTCATAAAGCTACACAATGATCAAGATGAAATAACAACCACAGAGGTACGGTGTACGCCCATGGGCATTTTACAGATTCACGTAGACAACCACATGATGTCAACACATTCTATTTATCTGCAGAAAGCAATCGTATCTTATCTAAAAACTAATTCGAGCATTTGTGACGTTATGCGGAAAAACTCAGCCTTACTTGTGCCAAGGTGATGACTATGGAATATCGATGACCTTTCAAGTTCAAAATCGAATACATTATAGCGTACAGTAATTGTACTGTAATGATTCATATTCAATAGAAGTTGCCGTGGTCAAAAGAGATACTCTGCAATGAGCTTTATAGTGAAATTAAGCCTTTATGTGTAATATTGTTATTATTTCCCTCAAATTTCTATCTAAAGTGAATATACTGGACCGTAATAACCAACGATTCCTGCCCATAAAAAATTATCAATGAAATAAATTTCATTTCACATTTGCTCGATAACAAGAGGTCGATCATCATTAAATAAGATTATAAGAGGGCGGCAGTATAATTGTCCAAGCTAGGTCAAGTCAATATCATGCAGGCTTTGTAGAAATTTTCAAATACCATTGCTACGTCACGATTGCATAACTAATTTTTAAACCTAGTCAGTCTAGTCAGCAAATTTGAGTTCAATTTATTTTTTAATTATTATTCCTTAGATGTTTTTTTAATAACATATAATATTGTTTAACCAAACTGAATTACACAAACAAAATATAGCTACTTAAACAAAATTACAAAGTAATAACTAACTCAGGGTCCGACAAAAGGTTCAGCCTTCTGGAATCCTAAAGGCATTTCAACAATTTCTTCTGAATTTTCTTGTTGAGGTTTGACCAGAAAATCATTAAAAACATCAATTTTCTTCTGAATTTGTCTTGCCTTCCGGGATCTAGGATCCCAGGATCCCCACTTTTGTCGGACCCTGAACTAACTATAGCTACCTATAACAACCAATAAAGTTTTGAGGAAATTTAAAAGTACCTCATAGATGAAAATGATAACTATAGGTTTATATTTTGAATTGATTGGAATTAAGCCAATTATTATTTATCATAAACAATAGTTACGTGTAGCACATTCCATTACTTTATTCGATTCGTTACTTTATGCGTTTAATGATGATAAATTAATAACTGTATAATCGTATAGCTAATTTGCACCTGTAGACGTTGTAATGTACAAGTAGTACATTATATTATATGATATATTATATAATATTATTATATTATAATTTCTAATCATTTATTAATTGATTCAGAAATAATTACATGATTGTCACAGTAACGCCTAATAATAGAATCGTACTGATTTGAATATATAATTTAGATTAAAATAGATCCTGGTTTATCCCATATGCTTATCCTTACTTTAGTTAATTGGATTGTGTTATATTTATCAAATATTGAGTCTATTTTTCATAAGCTTAAATCTGAAGCTACAAACATTCTTATATTTTTTTATGGGCCATACCTTTTATGGATCGGATCAATCATAAATCAGATGAATTAGCGAATAATAAATGAATTCTAATCAATTACTGTTTATGATTAGATCAATTGAAAGCTTGTTTGGGTAAAGTCTCAAAGGATCGATTATTTGCGTTGAACGGGAGATGGGACGTTACGAATGCAATCAAGCTACTAGCAGAGAAACTATTCTTGAGTTGATTAATATAAACTCGTATATTGACTATAGTATATGACCGTCTGCGTTATAGAATGTTAGGAATTATTTCTATGCTTTGCGATCCCAACAAACAAAGTGTTTTTGTAACTTCTATTTGAACAAATTGCTTGAAGATGTTATTGTGTTTTACAATTCCGCTACAATCAATGCAATTACGTCGAATATAGTAGACGTTGTTCAAACAAAAATATAAATCGTTTGAATAATTAGAATTAACATTCCATTAGTAGACATGATAAAGCCGAAATTGGTTGATGGTATAGTAAGTGCTGTATTTTAAAAATTTCAGGAATGCCTCAATCCCACTCAGTGATGTCTTTCCCTATTAAAAATCTAACATTGCATGAAAGTAATAAGTAAAATGTATTAATACATCGCTTTAATCAGTGTTTGAGTTGACTTCCAATCTGAGAAAAGTTGTGATCGGATTAAACTTACGGATTAATCATGTAATTACACTCATTTATCTCGACATGTGTTCTCAAATCCTAATATAGCGTGTCCTTAATTCTCTGCGATTCAATTATCATTTCAAATCCTACAGTAATCCATTTGCTTTTCATTGTTTGATTATTCGATATCCTGATAAAAAAAATAACTAGATCCATTTATAAATTCACAAAGATCTATTGTGCACACTCCATTAAGCTTCGTTGTAATAATTTTTAATCGATAAATCAAAATCTGATAAAATAAATAGATTGTTTTATTTCCCTATTACTGTATACTGTATACACATACTAATTCTACAGATAACCTTTCCTTTACATATAAACCAATAAGTTCATCGTGATATCATAACATTGAAAAAACCACAGATTTTCTTTCGAAAAGAAACATATTGTTCTCATTGAAATAAAGTAAAATAATATTTGATAGGACAAGACAAATGTTTTCTTTACACGAAAGAGGGGCTTCCGTGAGAAAATCAAGCGCGCACATTTTGAAAAGGTTTTGAAGAGTTTTTGAAAACAAGCCAAATCAAACTATTAAGAAAATGTCTGTGGCTGGTGCAGCTATAAATCACACTAGGAAATAAAAGGGAAACAAATTCATTATAAATTATCAAAATGATAATAAGAATATAATCTAGCAAAAATTCAAATCGGAAAAATATCGGATGAAAAATCGAGCAATATATATAACACCTTACCTGTACCATAATGTATTAGACGGTTTATCATCTTCAAAACTTGTAAAATAAAGTCTTTCTCCTATAGCTTGTGTCTCTTCATCACTTGGACTAATTTTAATATATGGACGATTGTGTCTTTGTTTTAATTTAATCAAGGCATAATCGTAATGTGGTCCTAGAACATTTCCACCTTCAACCCATCCCTTTGATATTCTAACAAAATGTGCAGATATCCAATCAATCTTCGATGATGTATTCATAAAACCAACTTTTAAATCTTTTAAACCTTCAATATAATCAGTTTGATTATGAACACAATGTGCAGCAGTTAAAACATGACGAGGTGAAATTAAAATGCCTGTGCAACCCGTTGAAATTTTTACAGAACAACTAAAGGGTTCTTGTTGACCAATTGTATTCGAAGGTACAAAATGTCTATCATCAAAACCAAATACTTCTCTTCTGCCACGATGTCGTCGACTTTTAACCTTTAATGTATTCTTTTTTAATAATGCTTCTTTGAATGTTTGGGGACGATTTTGTTTTGATTTTAAACGATTCAATGTTTCATCTTTCAATTTTACAATAGTGGTTTTACGTTTACCAGACGATAACCAAGTTGTTTCCCATGATAACAACTCTGATTTGCTATCAATATTATTAGCCAATCTCTCTAATGTTTTATCATCGTATGAAGTTAATAGCCCACCATCAAAATATCCAGAAAATTTTGTTGATTTTTCACGTTTATCTTTTAATTTTTGTAATGATGGTAATTGATTAAACCCATGGTCTGATGAAGATATTCTTAGACTACCATATAAATAATGTGAACGACGAATCAATTTCTGAGCTTTGTTCCCAGATGAAATACAAAATATAAACAAGAAAATAAATCGAAACAGCATAGATGACGTCATATCTTTCTAGGGTTTATACAAAAAATAAAAAAAATCATAAATACTTGTATATGTCTCTCCTCGTGTTGCACACTTGAGATATCTTATTACCGCGATCTTTATTTTACTTTATATAAACAGATAGCACATATGATAGTACAGAGATGAGAAAATACTACAACGTTCAGTTGCTCAATAGACAACAAACAAATCTTTTTCGTTCTTTTGAAGCGTAACGACTTGTACTTGAGGATGTCATTCAATGAATTTGAACAATGTAAATGAGGATACAATCATTTCGCTCAAACCCTTCTATAAAAATCTATAAAAGGTAAACTCTCATAAATTTTCAAACAGAAATATATTTATATCAAACAATGAAACAATTTCGGCTTTTCTTTAAATAAATTGACACGAGACACACCTAAAATTGCTCATATAAATTTCCGTTCATATCTATATGGGGATTATTGAATTTGTAAGAATTCGAATTATATCTACAAATCTGCAAAAAAATTTTGATCAAATTTTTGCGATTAAATAAGTTTAGAATTTTTATGAAAATGACGTTTATATGACCTTGAGATTAATGGCTGCTGTTAATCTAAAGATCTGCTTATATGGATTGTATGTGAAATATTGCAAGCAAATATTATATAGAAAACTAAATAATATTTCAACGTTCACAGTATAACATATATAGTATTTATGGTTCTTTATTTGGCACAGCATCAACGGTGGTGACGATTATCAAGATAATAACTAAACGGTCTCACTTCAAAAGCTTCCAGCAAATCGGATCACAAAAAAATATACATTTCAAACTGAGAATAGCTTTTGTAAAATAACATGAACCCTTTGGTGTATATTTCGAACCCTTTGGTGTTATATATATAGGTTCACTTTCATGAAATTGTTCAAGTAAATTCATTAAATAGTTGATGAAAGAATCATTCATTTTCAAATCGTGCTATATATAGTTAGAAATTTTCAAGTACGACATGTATCTGAACAACAACTCAATCTGTTCAGTGTTAACGTATATTCTGCTCAAGCAAAAATTAAGACTAGGTTTGTCTCAGCTGCCTCAGCTCCGCAAATCTACAATCAATATGCGCACAAAAATATTTTCAAATAATACATCATCGCAACCAATGCAGCTCCAGGCTCTTTTCGATATAATCTCTCAGTTTTTACAAAAAAAGCTTGGAAATGGTTTCAGTGCACACTATTAAACATATATGACTCTTATCAGTTCAGAATGTCATAATTAATAACTGTAGAGTATAGTTTCCGAACTACAGTAATCGTCAAGGTGTCATCATATGATTGGTAGATTTTTTTCTTTGGGTGTTTAAACTCATATTAGATCGATTGTAGCATATTGTAGATTTGTACATACTGACTTCCTGACTTTTGCGACCTGTTATTCATCAGATTAGACATGCCTCTGTTCTATGCTCTGTTATATAAGAGACACAAACGGTACATATAGCTTTACAATCTGATCTCTTGTAATGCAAGCACTTACAATAATAAATTATATATTTAATCACTTTTATTTAATATTTAATAACTTTTATTCAATGAAAAGATTGGCTGGCAAATGCAGGGAAGGAAACTCTTGGACGTTACATATGTGCCCCGACACATGCATCCGGTAAAGTGTCCAACTGGGTCTTCGTATAGCCTGCTCGCAGCGCACTATCAAAACGTAAACTTGATAAAACAGTATAGTCTACTGTTCGATACCAAGTTTACTATCTGATAGCGAGTCTGCAAGCAGGCTATAGATAGGGTCTCCAACTATGCAGTCTTTTTCTATAAACTATGATACAATTTTCAATGCAACAATGTGTACTCAAATCCCGGACTCAAATCTATAAGCCTGTTTACAAATATGAAAATTGAAACTCATCATGTCAAACATAGTCTGTATGTATATCTCAAGAACATTCTCTGCGTAACAACATTTCTCAATAAGGTCATGTGATATATTTGTCTATTGAATAATTCAATATTTCATTGGTATGCCTTTCAATTATTTCTGTGTATAAAAAAGAAAAGTTTACTGTACTAGTTTACTAGTTTCGTTAATATTCTGTACAACCACAACCGCAACAAATCAAACTTTCATGAATTACACAAAACTGAAATCCACACCCTCCCCGCAAGGAATCTTAACTATGTCATTTAAACCCGTAATAAGCGAAAAAAGACCGCAATCCGCATTATTGTTACATATGAAATGTAGTCATCCTAAAAAGATTTCATGAAAACGAAGAATTTGCTTCTTGGAAGTAGTCACTATATTATGGTGACAGATATAGATAAGTCTGTGCCGTGCAGTCTAACTGTCTATATGCTAATCACAAACGTGAATACACAATTTTATGTAATAACATGAAAAATTAAAATGTGGCCTAGAATAATGTTCTTAACTTTCTAGAACTAGAATTTCAGCTTGAAATTGTCTTAAAAAATTTTTCTTTAATATTTTGTTGAAATGAACATTGATACTATATTTTTATTTTACAATGAACTTACTGTATATGCATACTAAGTTAATTTCCCAGAACGAAACTCTGGTACATTGCCATCATATTATTACAATCCCCAGAGTGTAACATGTTGAATGCTACCTATTCTATACCGTTCTCGCAGCTCCACGTGCACAACTATATCATTTTCTACTTTTGTCGCAGAGGGACAGAAATACAGAGATGTGACATAGTCTGCTTTTTTAAGTATGTAGAACTTTAAAATTCCTATCGAATTCTAACATTAATTGCATATATTTATCAATATTTTTTTGTTATTTTCTAATAAAAAATGTCACAAAATCTTCCAAAATTGCAGCATCAAAATGATCACATGGCCTAGAATTTAATAACCATAAAGTTCCATATATTTGCCGGGAAAGTGGTAATGCAAAAGTTAAGCTCGTCCACTTATGGCTCTTCTGAAGTCCACCCTTTCCACGGGGACTATCGGGGAACTACCGTGTCTCTCGTATAGAAGTTGTGATTTAAAATTTGCTAATGGCTTTTTGAATTGTCCTTGGCTTACTTATGAAATCTTCATTGTGTATGAATGATCAATACTTTTTTAAATGCACATCATAAAGGATTAGCCGCCTCAGAATTATTGCAACTCAATTCTATATATCAGATATCCGGCAAAAGGAAATTATCATTATCACATACTGAATTACTCATAACTATGTATCAATTATATCAAAAGAAATGTATTCCAATTGGATGGTCTTTGAATTTTGAAGTGGTTATATTAATCTGATATTAAAACAGGGCATGAAATAAATTAGCTGGTACAAATCTTTTCGTTTAAAGAACCGGTAAAATATTATCATCAATTGGGCCACCCAATACTGCAAAGAATGAATATGGATGGAATGATCAAATTCATCCCGATATATATAAGTGATGTACATATACATCGATATATATACATCGATTCATCATTCTGGGAAGACTCCGATATCGAAAATTGTCAAAAGAAAAAGGAAAACCGTAAACTTTCATCAACTTGTGTCCTGTAAACTGAATACTATATAATTTGAGAATTTAAGCTAAACATATGGTTTAAAATGGTTAAAAGGTGAAGAGTTATGTTGACGGCTCTATGTATAACGTAAAACTTCACAAGAATTCGGGAGATCTATCTGCCATGAAATCTGTTGAAATTGATCTGCAGTGTCGCTGCTGAGATCAACAAAGAGCGTTTAAAATCATTTGCCCTCAGCGAAAAAAGCCACTCCTCTAGAAATAGAGGAATGGTACGGGTGCCTTCGGTAGGGCGACACCGTCTACATTACTTTTACCATGCTTTTACAAATGGCATGACCCCGTACAGTCGTTGCATGGAAGTCCCTCCCCTCCCCCAGCCGGGCAAAAGTGTCTCATAAAATAGTAAAGAAGAAAATGAAACTCAAAAATTAATATAGCAACACTCCCCCTTTTGCCTCGTTTGAGCAAGCTTATAGTTTATCGACAAAGAGGCGGTGATGACACAATATCATATCATCGTCTTTCTTGATAAAGTAGTAAAATGTGTTGAGTTTGACCAAGCTATTCAAATGTCAAATAATCCAGATAACGAAAATGAATATGTGGATTGCCTAGCTCATAAGCTTGGCAGTTTATCGTTTGGTTTGAAAAAGCATGAACCAGAAGCATATCGTTATGCTAGTGACATTTCTGTATTGGATTTGAAGACGGCTGTGTTCAAATCTGAATCTGTAAGGAAAGTGATTTTGGAGGTAAGTCCTCTTTGATTAATTATCCTATAAAGACACTGCAGTATCATAATCATTATTTAATTATTTAATATTTATCAATAAAATATGGCAGAAAATTTGTTTTGAAATGGCTATTTTTAGACTAACTACATTAAATGCATACTTCATACATTTAGCAACATTAACAAAAATATACTTTTCTGATTAAACAAAAACAATCAATTCACTTGCCATATTAATTAATATATTGAAATTAACAATTTTGTTGTTTCTTTGTTATGGGTGGTGTGTAGAATTTTATTAATTATTGTGGACATGATACTTAAAGGCATAAAATTGACCGGCGGCCTTTGCGGGCTCGCGTTAAATATGGTGCATGATACACCATTACTCCATTCAAATGCTGCGGTGGCCTACACTGGTTTGTTGATATTTGAAATAACCTGAAAGGTTGTAAATGTTAGGTTGCTGGTATTTTGTACCGTTTGGAAAATTGTCTAGATTATAGTAACCCTCTTAAATTTGAGTTGCCTGGAGATCTATATGTTACTTGCTTTGATTTTATCGAATGATTGCTGATAACTCTGATAAAAGACTAGATATAGATTTGTTTTGATTCGTATTTACCATGGCCGCGGCTTGTGTAATTATTCGCTGGAAGAGAACGCTATAGTAGTAATTCATCTTCCGAGAATACATTGATGAACATATGGACAACATATCCACGTACTGTATTTAATTGCTGTGTAATATATCTTTCGCGATTTGCATGTAAAAGTACAACCACTCCAGGTAATAAAATTGTAAATGACATGACTACTGTATTTACTGTCGGAAGTAGGCAGGTCAGCCTAGTGTATTTCGCAATTTGTAATTAGTGTCAATCAAATGAATTTTAATTGCATAAATTATTCACTAAATTCTTACAGCATGGTGTTATTTCTGAACTAAACGTCAGGGTTTTTTCCTTCTTTCGAATCTGTTAATTTTGTTCATATATTGAATTATAATGGCGAATGCATCTTCCCAGAATGATGCAGATGTAGCTGTAGACGTATTAATGGAGGGCCAGGGATTAGACCATACAAATTGCTATGGGTCTGAACTGTATGATTCGGAGAGAGATTGCACTGTTGGCAATGATTATCCAGATGAATTAAGTTTACCTATATTGTTAATTTGTACACAAACATAAATGCCAAAGTTATATAATTGCTACTGCAATGCCAAATGTGGAAGAGACTAAAGTTCAGGAAATTATTCATTGTGATTATAGGTAACATGTAACTGTAACAACCTGTGTGGGAGAAAGTCAGGTAAACATGCTGGTTGCCCCCGCAGATATGCCAACAAGTTGTGTTCTGCAGCATGCAGTTGTGGGAAAAAAAAGGAACAGCTGGTAGTTGTAGTCATAATTCAGAGAATTTGATATGATGCATTTCTTTCTCAAACTCTGGTTGCCCGCTTCAAATGGGTACTGCGAAGTGCGTCAAATGCTTGAAATTCCTTTGGCAAGGGTGTCTTGGGTTCATCCTCAACCAATGGACCATAAATGCATTCGCCATCAGACCAAGTGTGATGACCGGAAACATGATGTAATAAGCTAGTCCATAACCGCTGGAATATGATAACATTGAGAAAAAATAGTTTCATATTCCAAATTACCGCAGAGGATTGCACGACAGCGTTATCTTGAAATACACACCTTGATCTTGTCATAGTCTCCTTCACATTTTTGAGAACAATACCAGAAATGATTTACAATAGCATCAATCCAAGGTAGTAGATCTTGATGGCCCTTGATTTTTGCTGCATGGTGCAACGCCTTATTTAAACATTTGGCTTTATGCCAAATTTCCATTCCATGGTGCAAATTCAGTAAATCAGGATAAGAATCTAGATTGAAAGAGAAGAGTTTACATCTATGCTTGACCCAAATATTAACATAACAAATACATTTTAATAAGTCTCTCCTTTGAACTCTCTTATCATTTTTGCAATACTTGTTGAGCCATCCGTCCTGATTTCTATGACAGTCAAGTTACTGCACAAATATAAATGAGAAGCTTACGAAGGGCATAGACTTCCATTGCCGGGGAGTTACCCTTTGTTTCTCTTTTGTCAATTATCTTAAAATCGACAATAATTTTTGAGAAGTGCTCCATTACTATGTATGCACAATACTTCGCTGTGTGACCTGGTGAGTCGTTTCTACCGTCACCAGAGAGCACCACAGAGTATGGAGCAAATCTTGTATATACAATATCTTTCATCTGTTTCCAGAATGACATGATAACAGGAGCAATATACAGCCGCTGGCAATTATAAAAGTATGAAGATGTTGGGAATAATAAACTGCATGATTTTGCAAACAACTGCATTTTTGCATACAAGTTCCCAGACATAATGATTGAGGAGCACAACAGAAAATAATTTGCATACACAACATTGTTGCGCGTCACTCTGAGGACTTCTGAAGATTTCCAGCAGCCATTATGTCCATGTTCACACCACCATCTCAACTCAACTACAGATCCTCTCACATGCCTACTTTCTATTTCCAACACCTTTAAACAAATACTACTATCACTTTTTATACAAAAACACACATTACCTTTCAACTCTTTTAGCTTTTCTACGCTCACAATCAACCATCTTCCCCATCTCTTCCTCTTTGTCTTCTAATTTAGTTAAAACTTTAAACCCCTCTACCACATCATTTTTCACTGTAGCTTCCGACTATTTGTTCAATTCTGGGTCATAGACATAGTATCATCCATAGCTATTTCATCCAGTGTTGTTTTATCAAGTCTGTTCCACTCCCCAGCATCAAACCTGTCATCATCTGTATCAATATCTAAACCACCAATTCTGTAAACAAAACAATACAAAAGAAAATACAATATACAATAATAACCTGTCTATAATGACCTCGTATGGGATTACAGAATGTTGACCATTCCGCCAAGGGCTACTGAAAAGGTCAAGGGATGTGACCTTTCGGTAGGGATGAAATTCGATAAAAATTAAATTTGTAACATTATAACATCGTGAAATGACCAATATAGACAGGTAGCTGAACCATAAGGTGGCCTTCATACACAGGTTTCATTGTATCATCCTCTTACTTCATAATGGTGTCTTAATAAAGAGTATTACCATATGACTCACATATATGTCAATGTGATGTAGAAGTTGAATGAGGAATAATAATAATATTACATTTTCAGTTAACTACAGATAATATAACTGATAGCCACCCGGTTAGCATAAGTGCTTGTTTATTTGGGGGATATGAACAGATTCACAGAGAAATACAAACATGTGTGCACCAACGAGGAATCGAACCCCGGCCTTCCGCACAGGGTGCGGACAATCTGCCACTGAGCTACCAGTGCACAAATGTGAGTTTTCAGATGATACCAGATACCGCCCAGTGAAAGATGTGGAAACATGGTACCAGAATACCAGAGAATACCAATAAATATGTGCAATGGTTATTAATAGAAGATAAAAGAGAATTGTATTGTAAAATGATTTCCTTAAAAACAGTTTTTTAGATATTATGCCTTACCGTTCAACAGACCGTGCAGGGGATTCAGAGTCACTTGGTGTACCCTCACTTGAAAGGTCGCTGATGTCACTTTGCCTAGGTGGCCTTGATATGCATGCAGATGCAATCAAGGTTTGTGAATCATCATCACCATCTTCATCAGACTCTGTCTCACTGTCATTAACTAAAGAAAAATTTGCCAGGCTACGCATCTTCTTAGCAAGCCAATCTGAACTCGTATCAAAGTCCATTTCACCAGCAGATGTTGATGGAGCAGCTTCAGAAGAGGATGTTGATTGAACAGCTTCAGCAGTAGGACTTAATAGCATTTGGTCACTGCAAAATATTATATAAAATGTATTTTTACTGAGGCTGGTCTGACACGTATGGCACCTGCCAGGGGACTCATCAAAGACCTATGATGTCCAAAGCATCCTTCCTGAAGGAATACTGATGGTGAAAACCTTGGCACATATCACATGTGCAGTCATGGCTTAGTAACAGTGCAATTCAGATTCATTAAATGAAGTCATTATAATTGGGATTTGATTCCTATCTAACATTTTCGAATTATTATTAAATATCGTCAAAATAATTGAATTCTACCTAGATCACACCTAACCTTGTTATTGTTTGATTTTCTAAGAATGATTCAAATGACAGCCTCTTTTGTGCAGGAGAGGGGCCTCTTGGGGTTGAATTCATTGGTAAATTGTCTGCAAAATATCACACATCGAAATAGCAATCACACTTAAAAATAGCATACAGGTGTGGAACATAGACTGAATGTAAGGGATAGGATAAATTAAGATTAATTTATAGTGAATTACAATAAGAAAATGATACAATCTATAACAAGGTAAAAAAAGAGCATGAAACATGCAAAAACACTGAAAAATATTATGCCTGAATCATGTACTATTATACAAACAGAAAAGTGAAATTGCATTATTTGATTTCACTGCTCCATCAATATTATGCAAAACGATGAGGTCCTCAAATGATGAAGTTGAAGATATTAAATACAAGATTCTTGGGATAAAAGTAAAGATAAGATGTAAGTCTCAGTCGGTAAAGGCTTAGACAATTCACAAAATAAACAATGTAAAAGTCATTGCACAAAGCGACAATCGACAGGTGAAGGGCCATAACATAATAATAAAGGTTGAAGACTGTATTCAGCTGAAAATTGGCATTGTGCAATAAAAATATGAATAATTGCTACTTACTTTTCTCAGAGCTTGATGATAAGTAAAAGTCAAGTAATTTCTTGCAGTCAAATTAAGTTAGAATCTGTCAAGGTAGGACAATCGCCAGCTTTGGTCGATTTCCACAGCTCGTAGACTGATTTGCTCAAAAATATACTTACCCTTCCTTCAGTAGCCGGTTTTCTTCCTGATTTTACTTTCTTACCACCGTGCGAGGTTTCAGGAAAGCTGAACATGTTTATTGTAAAAATATTCTATTAAAATGTTAACCATGAAGCTAGAGGCAAACATGCAGGACTTCAAAAAACATTGATGGGAAAACTTGTTTGAATCGAGGCAAAGTCGTGTTTGGAAACAGTTGGGGGGGGGGGTTGTTGAGGAAATTAGGATGGACGACTGTAACCTTGCTGTGCATTTCCAGACAAATTGCAGCATTTGCAGACATCCTTCCATAGTAGCCGCAACACTTTCCACTGCTTTAGACATTTTCTCTGCATGAGCAAGCAGCTTTGCATCAGTATTGTCTGCATGTTGTGTTAATTTCCTCTTCAAATTCAGGTCTTCTTTGAAGTATACATCCTGTTTTGCTTCTTGGGATAACCTTGGGGTCATTCTCTCCTCTCTTTGATCCCTTAAAAAGTTAGCAATGGCAGGCCTTTGCTCTACTGTCGCAACCTCAGGAGTGTGCATCTGCTCAGGCCCCTCCTGTGGCGGGGTGATGTATTCATTGGAAACAGGAGAGCAGCTGGTTTCTTCTTCAATATCATCAATTGAGTCGTCACCTATATCGCTTGGCTCAATACCTCCTGCAAAGAAATGCACAATTTCCCATATGAGTATAAGTGGTTATACATTATATAATTGAAAATAAGATTGAAAAGAAGCACTTACTTACGATTCTAGTTAATCAAGGAGAGCAACCCCAAATATCCTTACATAAATCGTAAAAGGTAGTAACAATACGACCACCACCACTTCTCTTATTCAAGTCTACATCTTTTTTATAGGATTTTTTTATAGCCTTCAGCTTGTATGAAATTCTTTCCCAAGTAAAAACACTCAGATCAAAATGCTTAGGGAACGATATGGGCTTATCCGAGGGATATCCCTTCAAACAATTCCTTTATCTTCACATATATTTCCCTCGCGCCACCCCAGTCCACAGAAACACTTTCGCATTTCGAAATGAAGGCTTTTTCGAAATTCACAGTGGTTCGATTTCTTCATCTGTCCATTAAAAGCTTTCAATTTCATCAGGCGTTGAAGATGTATCAGTAGGTAGTTGAGATGCCATCTTTGTAGACAAATTTTTTTTCTTGAATTTGTTGCTGTGAATTTATATTGACGTCCGCTTTGTAATAAAGCCGTGGACGCTTCTAGTGTAATCACCAACCTAACTTGTATGACTTTGACTCTGATTGCGCAATACTTACCCGATATGAAAGCTAACCGGTATAATGTAATTTAGGCCTTAATCTTCATTTGTACTACTGGATAGCCTGGTATAGCTGATAGAAGGTTTACTTTTCTGTGAAATGTTGCACATTCTACAATATTGCCTATTAATTATTTGCTTATCATTTTGGATTGTTTATAGCCATATTTAATTCAAAGATCAAGTATATGATAAAAATATAAGAGTAAACACAGTCCAAGGAACCGTCACAGTGGAGTACAATGCTGTACTGGATGAACAACAAATTTGAAAATAGATTGATAATTTTATAAATATCAAAAAACAGCAACAATCTATGAAAAGTTCAAACTTTATCATTTATCTAATTTTTAATACATGTGAGTTCCATCGATTGAACTCGTAAGACTGTTAAATTAACGGACAGACAATAAAGTTTTCCGATTAACATTTTAAATTAATAAAACTTAAAAATCATTAAATGTAAATTTATTCTTGCTCTATGTAGGGATGGGAGGTGATATCTGTTTAACTATTTAATAATTGCAGTAAGGCAACACATCATCTCTTTCAGGTCATTTCCAATCATTACCAGATTTAACCATAACTTTAACGAGGTATAATTATCTATAAAGTTAGCAACTACACCATGATAGTCAACATCATCATATTTCACGAGAACCCAATCTGATACGTTAAGGACTTCGTTCCATGCGACTTCTTCATCGACATCTCCAATAATGTTGTTAGACTCTTCTACAATTTCGTCATCGGCATCATCAGACATTCTGATTGTAACGTTTTTACCTTGTGCGGTTGATGTTACTGCAACTTCTAGTTGAGTCTTTGATAATACTTTGTATGTATGAGTGCATCTTCATCGTATCGGGTACAGCATACCGGTATATATTTTCCCAGGTATCGTTCAGCTCCTCTATTCTATTTTTGATATCATGTTCTTTAATTAAATGAATATGGATATTGGTGATGTATTTTAATGCTACTTTTACATATTCCTTGGCGTTGTTCATAATATGTTCACGATTACGTGTATGGCGCCAAACTGTCCGTTTGACCGTCCCACCAATGCCGTCTACTGCCCCTTCTCCGTGGGACATGGCAAATAAGTTCAAACCCAGATTTTCAAAATTAAATTTTGTCTGCCAGCCATATAAATTTGAAAATGAAAAGTTCTGCTTAAACTGTGCAGCGCAATTGTCACTAAATATATTAATACAGTCAGTGTTCGGATATTTGTCATTTAAATAGTTGAAGATGTACTCCATAAAGACAAATACACTATATCGATTGTGTTCGAGATAGTCAGAAGCAATAACGAGTGGCTCACTGGTTTCTTGGTCAATCCAGGCATGGCCAGTAAACAAAGTAACCTGTTTATGTGATCAATGCGCAGATTGAATTTCGTCCTGCATAATAATTGCGGCGTTCCCTGCAAAGTCTATTTGTAGAATAATATTCTTACCATCACAACTTTCGACTTTCTGCTTAAAATATGCTGATTGTGCTCTTTTTACATACGCATGAGACTCTGAGTAACAGAGACAACGTCTTATCTTTGACTTATTTTCTGATTTACTTTTATAAATAACACTTGAATTTATAAATAAAATGTGATTTCTATGCATCAGAGAGATTGTACTTATATTGTTTTGGCATGTATATTTTATTTGAAGTTAACCTTGATCAATTATTTAATCAATATATACATATATAATATACCAATGCTTGTTTACTCTCTGCTCAGCTACTACATAATTGTTTGCCATCATGTGTAATGTTAACAGTGAGAAGAGACGGACGATAGGACTCCCAAAACGTGGCCTCTATATGAAGTGTAAATTCAATAAACTAACATGAACAGTGATTAAGTGACAGCATGAGACAGGTGGTCCTTATGTGGAGTGACCTCAAATGACAAGTGGTCTCAATGGAACAACAGGACAATGGATAAGATAGTGCTGTAAAATGACCTGCAGAGTAATGTGGCCTTCAAATAAAATACACCCAACAGATTATACCTATAGGTTTAACAGGGCTATATTGACATTTAGAAACACGTTTGCATTCAAGTTTGGTGCGCTTCTTTTGTTATCTCCTGAGGTCAATAGTGCGATGTTTCAAAAAGTAGGTAAAATTAACAGTAAACATTTTTTGCAAATCGTATCATAAGGAGAGCAGACTTACACATAATTATTCATTCTCAAATTAACAACAACAACAAATACTGTGCTGACTCATCTTTATTAAAATTATTTCATAATTTCAGGTAATAAAAATTCCTTAAAAAATGCATTAAGCTCAGGCAGGATAGTATTATCCCACTGAGATTTATCTTGCACTATTCTTTCAATATGTAAGTCACATGTTGTAATCACAACAAAGTCAATCCAAGGAACTTCAACAACATTCATGACACCCTGAAATTGATAATAATATAAATGTTTGCGCTTTAATGTTGGAACGTTGTTTTCTAATTTTAAATAGAAGGAGGAATAATCTAATAATCTAAGCATGCATCTTTGACAGTCATATCCTGCATTTTATACGGGCACTTAAACTATAAAGCACCCACTAACTTGTCATTGTCAAATAATAAGGTGTCAGGGATTGCTCCCAGCCATGGCCATTTAGGGTTGATAACAAAACCACATTGAACAGCTGTGTATGTCGACTGAGCCATATACTTTTCCAAGGCAACTTTCTCATTATCAAGGCCCCATTTGAGCTTCACAGGCATATTTCTTGACATCCCTTCTTCCTTTTCAATATATCCTCTAATATGCTTTTAGGGTAACACTTCTTTCTCCTGTTCATGACTTTTCCAAACATTGATGCTGTTAATCTCTTGGCTCTCTCACTGTACCACATAGAGGAGGAACTTTGCTCATTGGAATTTTCCTCTATCTCGATTGCTTCCTTGACTGTTTACATGCACACTAGATTTTGCTGAGTTGATAGTGGGCTGATCTCCAAGTAAGTAGTAGTCCGCTGACTTGGAAAATGCTTGAAATACTTGTTTTATTAGGTTAGGGTTTGAGTCAGTGACTACTTCTGTATCATCAGTGTCTTCACTTTCTGTTGGTAAGAACATTGTGCATGGCTCACAGTCATTGCCACTCATGGTCATAGCTAACTGACTTGCTCTTCCAGCTCCTGTGAGTGAAACAGTCATTCTTCTCAAGTCTTCTGAGGATAAAAAATAGGCAAAAGGAGGTGTAGATTCATCATAATTTGGATGTGATCGTTGCACTAAAGGTATCTTCCTGCTATTTGATGAATCTCTCTGCTCATCTGCTTTCTTGAACTGCAGGCTCTGGATTTTGATGTCCAACAGTTTGTATCAATAAGGTGACATGGAACTAAGACAGCATCCCTGCCAGTAAGATAATCTAAAATAATCTCAACATCATCAAGAAAGACAAACAAGATTGAAGAGAAGTGGTTTAAGAATGACAAGGAGAATCTTTGCTGAATGCATGTCTTTAATCAATGGATCTTGTTCAATAGCCTTGTTTTTCTACAATGGAAGTTGTACTGACATGTAAGTCACAGCATATGCCATCAACGACTTCTAATGAGCAGTGGACAGATGAATCTTCAGTGGTAGATATGTCTTCTGTAGGAACTCTTGAAAGACAATCAGCAACTTGATTATGTGAACCCGGCTTATAACACGTAGAAATTCCAGGTAAATATGATTAAATCTCAGTAACGCACCGTTGCCATTTTCCTTTCAACTCTGTTTTTATCAGTACAGTAATTGGGTAGAAACAGAATGGCCAGTATAAACTGTGACAGACACAGACACTGTAAACAGACCAGATAAGAGATTTTGTTACTAGGTCACTTATTTCATTATTTTCTTTGCCAGAAGTGAGTGAACGAGCTGCATATGCCACATGTTGTGTTTCACCATATCCTTTAGTTTGACTGAGCACAACACCAAAACCACTGTAGCTGGAATCAGTATGAAGAATAAATTACATATCTGCTAGAGGATAGGCGAGAACAGGTAAAGAGATTAATTTGAGAAAACTATGTTGACGTTCTTCAGTCTAACTAAAATCTGGATTCTTATTTAACAGTTTGAATAAAGGACTGGCTAGTTGTGCAAAGCTTGGAATAAAACGACCATATCATCGAGCTGAAGCAAGGAATGAACGCAGAGCTACTTAGGATTAACAATAATATGATAAATTGTTTTTTGTTTGTATTCTAAGTCTGTTGAGCTTGATCATTCAGTAGAAGGATGGATCTCATCTCTCTGTAACTCTGTTGCAAATAAAAACATGGTATCGTTTGGTGTTATTTTCAATGTATGCCAGAATTGTTTTTGAATCTGACCATAGAAAAGTCTGTTTTATTTCGATTTGTAGCTCATTTTTCAACATAAATCATACCGTAACAGTAGAACGCATTAATGCAGCTTGTAATTCTAAAGCTGGCATTGAAAGTTCCTTACCCAGTGGAGCACAGCAAGATTTCCCTACCAGGAATGAACAAGATGTGATGCTCTCATATTGATATTGTATGTAGGCCATTGCACCATAAACAACTTTAGAGGCGTCACAGAACACATGGAGTTGACATGTTGCTTGCTGAATTAGAAGATTGAAACCATCTTTGAACTTTTAATCTTTCTAAGTCAAGATGTGATTCTTTCCATGTTTTCCGCAGTTTGTATTTGCCTTTTATAAAAATAGAAATAAATAAAAATTTAAACAAATTTGATTTGTAGAGAATCAAAATTTACTTTGTAAAAAACACATCATTAGAAGTATCCCATTTTACCCATATATGGGTAAAATCTAGGGTTTCAAAATCAAAATTGATGTGTTTTAAGCTTCAATCGGATTCTGGAATTGAATTCATCACTGCTTGTGAAATAGAAAGCAATTTGTTAAAACAAAGTTTTTGTTTTTTATTAATTACTTCATTTAGTCAGTAATTTTATTGCCTCTTCTGCATTGTCTGTTGATGTTAACAAATCATCCATGTAGAATTAATTTCGTACTATGTTGTTTAATCTTTTTTGCAAATTTGCCTACCTGATCATTCTCTGCTTTCCGTAGAAGTCCCTATTAAGTCCGTAGAAGCACGGAATTCTCATTAATGCATTCAGTGCGCAGCATGGTGAATCTGTGGCTCCAAATGTATGAACTTCTTTCTATTAACTGATGGAGGCTCTAATAGATCCCCATCGGACCACCACATCAACCTAACTTGGTGGGACATTTGCTGGACATCAGTTTTATCATTACTTTCATGTTCTAATATATCTCTGGCTACGTTTTCTGCTGACCTTCTGCTAAGAATTTATTAATTTCCTTAGCGTATATTTTGAAATAGCTATGGTCCCGAATAAAACGTTTTCTTAACTGTTCAGCGCGAACCTCAGCTAATATTTTGTTATTTGGGAGTTTAGGATTTTCATTTTCCAAAGTAAGGCGACTTTGTATTTTCCGTCTACTAAATTATTGCATGTTTTCTAATGTTAAAATCGCTTTTTGGTCTTCTGGTGAAATAGGTTTTTCATAGTTATATTTTGTTACAAAACTTTCAGTTGCCCAAAACTTTTCAAGTAAACATTCATCAATATGTTTTTCATTTTTGACGGATACCGTATTAATCATCGCGTTTTTTTGGTAGTCTTCTTCTCCAAACAAGCTCCAACCGAGAGGTATTCTACCAGTGTATGGGGATGAGGGTTTTCCTATGCGGCATTCTATGGACATTAGTAGATCGGGAGTATTTGCATCAATTAAGACTTGTACTCGTTGACCTTTAGCTATGTTGATTGGTAATATCAACAAATATCTTCGTAGTAATTCAATTGTTCTAGAGCAGACAAACAGGCATTCAATTGATAATAGAACTCTTGTAGCTTATTCTCTCGAAATAATAACTCTATTGCCAAATGTTACTTTGATTAGTTAATGTGCGGTAAACCTTTGCATCTATTTTTGCAGGACCTTGTAAATGGTTTAATAGATTGGTCATTTTTGTTTCCGCAGAAAGGGTTGCCGTCAAAATCTTCGAGTTTTAAAATTAATGAAAGTAAAGTATCACTCTACTGCGCGTTCCAAGATATTATAATAGAACCAAGATAGTCTAACTCAGATTTGGGTTTTAAAGAGTTTTAAACAGACCATAACATTATCTTACCTTTGTGCAAATCAACCAAATAAATTGTATTTAACATTCTCAAGCATTGAATAATTCAAATTTAAAAACAACGTTTTGTCCGACATCAGTAACATCCTCAAAAGTCATCTATCTTTGTTGACCCAATATCGATCAATTCCAAACATTTTGATCTGTTTTGCCATTGCAAAATCACTGAGAATAGGCCTCAAAAGCTATTTTAAGATCATCTCGTTTTGATGCAGAAAAATTTCCGGGGCTTAGATTATCAAACAAGCAAACTTTCTTTCTTGTGAAAAGTAAAACATTTTTTCGCGCGGTTCAGATGAAATCATGAAACCCGGTTCTGTTTGATTCTTTTGCCACGCGTGACATTTCAAACATATTGAATATCAGCAAATATATTATTATAGCCTGTTTAAAACTCTCAAAAACACATTACTTTGATGAATGAAACCAAAAATATGACAACCAATGAATTCTATTTGAGTATTTTATTAAACGAATGGTGCAGTATGTACGTAATGTAACATGATGAATTGAACTATGATGTAACTCTATAATAATAAATGAATATATGTTGAAAGTGAATTGTACCGGTAAATAGCAAAATATTTGACCACGGCATCCTTTTTGGAAATTGTATGTGACACTAACCCTACAGAATATACATGTGATCGAATTTGCTAAGAAGACATACTGCACAAAAGTTGAATAGCAGTTAAACAGAGACAAATGTAAAGTTAATTTTACCATAGCAATATTCTCACATTCTCACATTCTCAATTTTCTCACATACATTTATCCACAATTGATATGTTTATGTTAGTGATTGCTAAAATAAGCTGAAGTATTAGCTATAATATTTACAATAACGTTTACCATGTGGCTCTTTAAGCAAAGCGGGGATTCCGCCACCCAATGTACTTGCTATTTTAGAAGCTGACCACAAGTCATTTATAAAGCTAACTATAATTAAATATTTCAAGCAGACTCTCTCGAAAAGCCAGTTGTTTCAATGCTAAATACAATACAACAATACTCAATGCTATGCGGTACCTTTTATAAAATAGGGACTTCTACGGAATCAGGTATTTTTCACAGTTCAAATCACTGTCTTCAGTCAACATTGAACACCGTGACTTATATGTTGTCCCCTCTCTTATCTCGGAACTAATCTGTTTTTGTTAGCGCTTTTCCCTCAAAATACGTCTCTCAATTTTGTCACTTTAGTAGTAGCCGTTGTTCTCTGTCTAGATTTTTCCTTCTTGCCTCTTGTTGCATGCAGCACAGCATATGCACTTGTTGACCTTCCAGCACATTGACTTAACATTGTTCTACATCCACCTTTGATCAAGTCTGGCAATTTTGGCAAGCGGGAAATTATTTAGTGATATGAATATGATTCTCTCTCCAATGAGGGTCTGACAAAGGGTTTTACCTTCAGGGATCCTGATAATTTTGTTAAACTTCTTCGGATTTCTTTGGAATTTTACCAATGAGAAACTATAGTGCCCTGCTTGCCATCTTTTCTGCGCTCTTCGGCATCAGCTCTAATAATTTCATGCACTCTTTGCCTCAAACGTAATAAATTGTGCTTTGAAAATAACATCTTGGCATCATCAAGCAAGGTACATTGTACATTTTCAATAGCTCCCCTTTCCCTTAGCACTTTTCTTCCCCACATTACAAATAGACTTATAATCACTGTCCTCAAATCAAATAGCAAGCAAAGCATAGAGTGAGCTGTTCTACCACCAGATTAAAGGGTTGTTGCTATGCCACATGATGCGACAGCTGAAGCAATTTCTCTTTGTTCTCTAACTTTGGCTAATAATAAATTTGCTACAAACCGATTTCCTGTGCCAACTCCTCTCTTATTTCGACCACACTCTGGATCATTCATCATAAACAACCTTTTGATCTGATACTTATTTGCACTCATTCGTAGCAATGAAGTCTGCAAGAGATTCAACATCATAAGACTCATGGATGAGGGTGTCACAATCCAAGCTAAAACCATCTTCTCTTTTTGGGGAAGGCAGATAATAATCAGATAATATCTTTCCTCTTAATGGCAGGACCTTATCTTTGATTTTTGTTAGTAGTATGTTTTCATTTAAGGATACTTTAACAGGATTTACCTGCTGTATTTGAAATAGAAGATCTTCACTTAAGGCTGCTTGATGATTTAACCAAAGCTCCATAGGATCTGCACCAACTGCTAACACCATCGACAATAAATCTCGTAGTTGTGAGGATGATTGAACCAATGTAGCATCAACTAATTAATGCATCATTCCAATGCTCGTCATTATCAGTAGTATTCCCCACATATTGCATGCTTCTCTAGAAGTACTACAAACAAAACCATCAACAGTTTTTATTTAAAAACTTTATATCTTAGTTTAAACTACGAGAAAACACATCGGGGTTGCATTTGAGCCATTGTATAAACAGTGTTACAATTCAACAATGTTCGCTAGTTTATAAACTTCATTAAACACATTGGAGTTAAATCATTTCTATTCATCATTTGAAAACTAACTGAAAATTAAGACTAAAGAATAATTCCACATTACATTACTTCTAATAAAGTGTAACCTCTTTAATTTCAAAGAAAGCCTGATCACTAATCCTCGGCGGGAAAACAAAATGCAAGCTAAACATATCAATATCATTTTCAATATCTAGCTTGCCTTCTGCTTCTAGACAAGAAAACAGGCAGTAATATTGATAGACGACACTGCCATCATTTGCATCTCTTGTTGCGATCATGTAACATGCCACACCGTCGTTTTCTGTGCCATTGTCTGCTCTAACTTGGAGAGGAATACCATAGGTACTGACAGACATCTCAAACGATTTATATACTTTTGAACCCTTATTGTTGATGTTTCAGCCTAAGTATACTATCTTTCTTGAGTAACAATCAATACCACCATGAATGACAAATCGTCATTTAAAAAAATTAAATCAAATTTCCATTAATCAAATATAAATGTCAACAAAATATTCATACGATGCAAATTCAGTGGGTACAATCAAGTACCACTCAATGTATCACAAAACTTTTCTCTTGTGTGCGATGGAGAATAGAAACAATCAGTGCAATGATATATATAAGTATTACTATTAATAATCATTATTTGTCTTTACTGAATGTGAGAGTGCTCAATGCTTTTTTTAAAAAACTTTTTGAAGCCAGAAATCGTGATAATTATCGGGTCATTATATTAAAACGAGAATGAATTACTTGAATTTGATATAAACCAGTTTTCAAAAATTAGTGATATTGAACGGATTTTGTTATTAAAAGTTTAAAAGTAATGATGTTAAGAGGGTTACACTGTATATCTATAAAGTGTTACATGATTACGGAATAACAATTGCGTTTGACAGTAAAAATGATTGCAAGGATAATCATAAAGGCGTTCTTACATAACTCTTAATTCACACTGATTTACAAATAACATATTAAAATAACACAACACAACACTAAATAAATAAAAGATATTTACAAACAACAATCACAAGAGCAATACTGATTTACTTTACATCAGCATTTTTAGTGACATAATACATTAAAGTTCTTTAAAGTGATATACTTTCACATTGGTTGTGTAAAATGTGATTGCTAAGAGGTTCGCATATGTTCTCGTACACGATGTAGGTTTTGACATGAATTTGTTGTTGCTCTATTTAAAATTATGTCAAGAAAATTACATTCAGGGAAGTAACATTCTGTTATACAATCTGTTTTTCCGAGTTTATGATATTCAAGTGATTCAACGAGCGCTTCATGTCTGATATGTCTGTTTGATCAATTAATTGTCATAGCAACCAAGCCTGAAATAGAACTAATGGCGCGTAACTTGAGATTTTCTTTGTTATGGAAATTAGGGGGATCGCCTAGACCATTCAAACACGCAAAAGACGTCGCTGTGAAATAGTCGTCGGGTGTCTGTTTTCGTATTTATATTGTCAACAAGAACATTTGATTAATAATTAACAAATTAAAATACAGAAACATTATTTGAATACTTCATATATGTCTCATTGCTTCTGTTGGATATGTTTGGACTTATTTAGAAAAGTAACGGAAAAGTAACTGTAACTAGTTACTTTCGAATTAAAAGTAACTTGTAACTTGTAATCGTTACTTTTTCTGAAAAGTAACGTCTGATAGTAACTAGTTACTTTCTCGTCCAAGTAACGGTAACTTTAACTAGCTACTTTTAAAAAGTAACTTTAACATCCCTGTCTATTTTCAGAAAAGCACTGTAACGAATCAGCCATTGAACGTCATTGAAGACGAAGCAAAAGAAACTCTAAATCGAATTGCCGCAGACTTTGCATATTCTCATTTTAGAGTACTTGCTTTCAGCCTTGATAAAGTTTTACGTCAAATATTTAATCATGTTTATGTCAACAAATCAGGAATCAAAGAGGTAAATCCATTTGTTATGATGCACAAACTTAAATGATAACGGTAGTGGGTTACTAATGTGTAAATTTCTTATTGGGAATTCAGTTTCTGGTAGAAGCGGTAAAATTCCAGGACGTATTTATTGATTATCTAATTCTATACCAATAAATGTGAATGTCTGTGTTTGTGTCTGTGTCCAGTTTTATGCTGTTTTCTCAGTTGGTTTTCAAGTAAATTATTTGTGTTATATTTTGGAAGTTTCACGGCGGCTAACTGTATAAAGTAGTCACTCTTGAAATACCTAAAATAGTATTTTCTATTGAATAAACCTGTATATAATGGCCATCTGCACATGGCGGTCAGTTTCTCTGCTTCTCGTAGATTTCTGCTATATATATGTTTCACTGTACTGCCATCTCCTTTATTATTCATTCAATTAAAAACTGCCTAATCGCTCTGGGAATGTCCTATATAACTGGCTCAGAAACATGCTAACTATGTTTTTTCAATTTCAGTACTGTGCAAGTTTCAAAGACTCGCCAGTTGTTCTTCTACCAACTCACAGTAGCTATTTTGACTTCATTCTTGCTTCATATATTTGTTATGCACTCAATCTCCCCTTGCCTGTCATTGCATCTGGCGAAGGTAATTTATAGACTTAATTAACATTACACTTGTGCTTTGATCATCATTTATATGAAGTATTCATTTGCTGCTCAAGATCGATAAGTCTTTCATTAAATTTCAAGCAAACTAATGTTTGGTAAAAGTAAAATAACACAAGTATTAGCTAATTAAGTAAGTTTAAGGGCATTAGGAAAGAATAAATTAAATATTTCAAATTGGAAACATATTATATGTTTTGTTTTTTCTTTGCGACATTGAGGGAAACTGGTTGACATGACAATGCTATTGTGTTTTTAATGTTAAAACAAATATTACGATTGGTCCAATTTATAATTTATTTTTATTTTACCTAGATTTTCTCAACATTTTCATAGCAACACGATTAATGAGGGGCGCTGGTGCGTTCTTCTTGAAGAGATCATTTTCAGAAGATCCATTTTATGCTACAATCTTCAAAGTTTATACGCAACATTTATTAAAAGCAAGTCAAAATCCACTTGAATTCTACCCCGAAGGAACAAGAAGCAGGGCTGGTCTTGCTCTCCATCCTAAATTTGGTAGGTATTCAAGTATTGGCTGTGTATTTTATAACAATTATATTCAGGGCTGTCCTGAGAAATTTCTTTAAGGGTGGTGTTGAGCAATTAATTTGCCGACTCCACTGTTGTCCGGTCCGGATATGTAATCGTAATTTGGAAGCAAGTTAAGATGCGGCATTCAGAGTTGAATCTGCCACACAAACAATTGCCAATTGTGTTTAAACTGTACATTGACCTAAAGTTATCATCGGAATACTTCCCAAGAGTAGCGAAAAACATATTTCGGACCATGTGTTTAAGAGATCCCATGGGGCCAAAATTTCTTTCGTCTGTCCTAATCAAACATCAAAAGTAGAAGATGATTGTCTCTATATACAGTATACATGATTTCTGTGAACATGAATAAATGGACAAGAATTAAAAAGAACTATCTTACTTCTACTCTTAGAAAGCAAACATCACAATATCCCTTTGTCGTTTCTTTTCTCTTTTGCTGACTGGAGACATTTCAAAGAAGATTTGCCGACTGACCAAGTCGTCAGGGGGTGTCATGCCCCCAATACCACTGCCCTGATTATATTACTATTCTTCATACTGATATATATTACATTTCCTAATGCTGGTAAATTGCAAGCATCTAAAATGTTTCTTCAATGGCATGTTCTTGATGGCATTGGAGCCGATAAACTTGAGGAGAACAAAATCAATATTTGAAGGGCAATGTCTGAGCCATGAAATAATAACTGATTAATAAACTAAATCCAAATCTGAAGAAATTGTGTTGTGAATTTTGAAAAATATCACATGCTGCTATCTATAGTCCAATATCAGGTAATCATAGCAGACACTTTTTCTAGTTGTTCATGGTAAAATACCCCCTTCTCAATGACTACATTTCAAATTGTGTAAACAATAAAACCTGTATATAACAGCCAACAATATAAGATGGTAGTCTTTATATACTTTATATTAGATTCAATAGAGAATACTCTTTTAGACGTTGAAAGAGTGCAAGAGTCACTCCTCTAGAAATAGAGGAATGGTATGGGTGCCTTTGGTAGGGTGACACTGTCTACATTACTTACTTTAAGAGTGACTAAGATAGCTAGGTGACCATATAAGGTTGATTCAATTGAAGATATTATTTCAGAAATTGTAAGGGGGACCACCACATATAGGTGATCTTTATATACAGGGCTGATTCAATAAAAAAATACCATTTTAGACATTGCAAGAGTGACCACTATAGACAGGTGACCGCTATATGGAGGTGATTGTTATAACTGTTTGACTTTATGGTATGTAGCAACAATTAAAGTAATATATTTTGGCAAAATAGCTAGTTGAAATTCTTTAAAAATTCCTATATCTATCAAAATGTTTATAGTATCGTTTGTTAATTGTATTAGGCATGTTGTCAATGGTTTCACAGTTGTTCTTACGTGGTCGTATTCCGGATGTTAAGCTTATTCCTATTGGTATTAGTTTTGAATGTATTGCAGAAGAAATGCTATATGTCAACGAGGTTCTTGGCATACCAAAACCAAAAGAATCCTTTGGTGTAAGTCATTTGAGAGGGTTCTCTGGAAAAACTGAATTTTTAGTTTTTCTTGGTCCAAATATATAGAAAATCCAGTCAGAGTAGGCTACCCAGGTTTTGTTGACATTGTATTTATAATTTTCTGCAGTGTTTACTTGTTTATGGTTGTCCTGCACTTGCATGCACTGATAGGCTTTTATTTTAAAATATGCCTTGTGGATGACAAAATTCTCAAGCTCCCACTACAATGAAACCTGTATAATGATAATAATATAGTAAAATTACAATTTCAGTATATAGCCAACCGTATGCAGTGCACAAGTGTTGTTTATTGGGCACCTAAACATATTTACAGGCATATCCAAGCAACATGTGTGCACCAACAAGGAATCACGTCACAGCCATCTATCAGATAGGTTCTAGAGGAATTGACTTCTATAGACAAGGGTTAAGTCAAAAGAATGTTACCTTTGTATATTACGGATTAGCAGCCACTTGCATACAGATGGCTTCTTTATAGAGGTCACCGCTATGGTACTTTTGACTGTACAAGCATCTTTTCTAGTTACGTTCATCTAGTCCACAGAACAGCACAGCACACCACACCACATTAATATTTATTTTTCAAAAAAATGTTTTTCTTCTCTTCCTATTGATCAAGTATCAATAATTGTTGTTAACTTATCAGGGAATGTTGAAGGCAGCAAAACGATCACTAGAATGGGATTGTGGAGATGTTCATTTTCATTTTGGTGATCCTATCTCCCTTTCTTCATTTTGTAATGGAAGAATTGATCGCAATCAATACTGTCTCTATCCCAGGTGAGCGATTTGTATTAATTAAAGTCTGTGGGAAAATTAAACTGTGACAATTCGGTAAGCCCTGTTGAAGCGCCAATATCAACCACAATACAGAGTAATGGACGTGGCTGCTATTTATTGCAGTCAAACTCCTGTTGTTATAAATAAATAAAAGGTTCGTAATACAGTTTAACCTGCTTAAGTGCAAGTCGAAGTTGCCAATATTTTCCGTTGCATTTATCCGAATTTGCACTTATTAGAAATCGTCTAGAAAATGTTTGACCAAAAAATAATTTATATGGTTTCAAAGCTAGGTTGCAGATAAGTGTGCATTTTACTTATCTGAATTGCACGTAAAATTGTTACACTGTTTGTTAAGAAAAAAAATTATCAGGCATTTATGTGGAGAGTATCCTCTGCATATACTCGCTACTCTCTGCTGTGTTCTGATCTTGGCGCTGTAAAAATGCTTGGGGAATTGGATTAATTAAAATTTGACATTCTGAATATGCAATAGGATTTTCATTTTTCTGCTTCAATGAAAATAGTTCATTAACATCCATTACCAGTTCATGAAAAATCCCATGAAAATCGGCCCATTTATGATTCAGAAAATCGGCCCATTTATGAACAGTTCATGAATTCAATAATATTCTTAGAAGTTAGCCGTAGCTAAGACAATTATAGGAATTTTCCTGCAGCATCATTTCTAAACTTGAGATACAAAACACATTGTAACCAGCAATTCTACACGTCATCGCCAGAGCTATCTATTAGGCACACAAGAAAGAATGTAAGGAGATAACGAGAAGGCAAACAAATCACTACCTGTGCATGCCACAGCATGACCCTGGCAGCTCCTACCTCATGTGACCCTAGATTAAGCTGATAACATTAACATAATCAACATAATCAACATAATTAAACATAATCAATTCAGTTTAGGACTATGCCATTCTTTCTTTACTTCAACACGCCACTGAATGGGTTATGAAATTCATTGCGGAGTTTATATTTATTAAGTGGCTTGTTTAATCTGTTACTGTATGTATGCATAACGCCTATGATTCGTTAAGCCAAGTCATTCATCTCAAAAATGATCTCAAATTTGTATATAAACACAATTGTAATGTTAGGACCTACTGCTATATTGTCATATATTGGTGTAGCTAAGTTATGTGCTTCTGATATTTTACACTGTTCAGGGATGATCATAATACAATACAAGATAACATTTTTGTCTCAATTTTAAGGGATTATGACTTTTCCAAAGACAACAAACTAATCAAAGAAGAAGCCAAAGTCATTTGGTTTCTTGGTCATCAAATTATTTCTTGTCAACAAAAGTTGGTACATATCTTTCCACGATACATCGTTTCATCTTTGATTCTACACCGTGGAAGCAATATGGAGCTAGGTGAGGTGAACTGGAAAACCAACTCTGCTCTCTATTGTGCAGGGTCCGAATAAGGAATCTGGAATCCGAGAGGCATTTCAACATTTTCTTCTGAATTTTTTGTTGAAGTTTGACCAATAAATCATAAAAAAAACTCAATGTTATTCTGAATTTGCTCTAACCTACTGGAACATAATATTCCAGGATTCCTACTTTTGTCGGACCCTGCTGTTATGAAATGAGGCTGCTGTGTTTTAGTCAGACTGCTGTGTTTCAGTCAGACCTTTACTAACTATGTATAGTCAATCTGCGCATTAGCGTGAGAAATTGCGTAGCAAATGTTTATACCAGATTGATATTTGACAAATATTTCCTAGCTGAAATTTTTTCTGTCATAACTCGAGATTTTGATTGTGATCATTTATCATGAATACCTGTCATTTGTATTGTACTATTCATATATCTTATAAATATTCTTTAAGGAATCCATAAAAAGTGAATGCCGATATAAATTGTGAAAGGAAGGCACAATAGTTATTCTCCTGAATGATTCTCTTTGCTGTGTTGCAAGCTAATTGATCATATTTTTGTTTTATTTTCACATTTGCTATTCCCTTAAAAACATTTAATGATTTCAATTGCTTAAACGTTTTCTTCAAAAAGCAGAATTCTCATTATCATCATCATCATCATTTCATAAACTTCATGAACTATTTTGATAGGGGGACACTGAAATACATGTATCATATAAACTATTTGCCTTTTTCATAATTTATGTCACACCTCCTGGCTTATCATATATTTCACCATAGTAGAAAATCCTAACTCATTTGATCAGCCACAATTTCATCTATTTGTTTGTTCTGTTGATCAGTTTTGTGTATTCATTTTGTAGAAAATATTGGTGCAATTTCCACTACGGTATACTGTATTTCTAATATTTGTATTCATTTATTCATATCAGGTCAACTTGCTAAAATGCTCGACAAAATTAATGCTTTTATAAAGCAATATTGTCCACAAAGATTATCTCATGATCAAGGTATTTTGACTTGTACTTTATGCAACATAACTGCTTTAATATCACTGTCCTCTGGTACTGCCAAAAATTATTATATCAAGCTGGTTTTGATATTAACCAATGTGAAATAGCTGAGTTTGATAGAAACCGTTTCTGAAAATTGGTAATGTGGGCTGTGATATTAACTGCAGTGATATTGGCTGAGTTACCTTGTTCTGTTATAATTCAACACTTGTCTATGTAAGTTGATTTGAATGCGATTTGTATGTTATTAGTGATCTTATAAGTGAAAATGAAGTAATATACACTACGAATTGTGAAAATCTGAAAACCTACTGAATACTGACAGAATAGGCAATTTCAGTAGCTTTTAAATATGACGAGAAGAATCTAGATATATTCAGGTGTCTGGTGAATTTCAATATGGTTTCAGTAACCAATACATTTGATACACTGGCTTGATAGATTTAATATATTGGCTATATACAAGAATCATAATGATAGATAGTATTAACCTACCAAAAGAACCATCAACATCATTCTAATTCTTAGAGCGATGACTCTGTTTACTTATAGCAATGATTGTAACTTCCTATTACTGATGATCTTATGATGACACGGCAGATCAATATGAATAGAGATAATGACAGATAGGCTTCAACTGTCAAGTTGCAGAAGTACGTCAACAATTCAATTTGACATCACAAATTGTACTCATTTGACGTAAAGATATATTGAAGGCTTGGTTGACCTTTGAGGTTTTGAACTACAAACAATCCCTCGTACACCCTTGTCTGTGCACACATGGATTGTTGATTTGTCTGTAACTTTTCATGTAAAGAGAGACTGCGTATCGTCAAATTTTTAATAAATGTGTAAACGTGGCTTATGTTCAGCTCCTCATTTCCACACACACTGCATATAATTTATGTTGTGTACAACATACTCAAATCACTATGAATCTTCGATATACTGAAGCGCTACTGAAAACCAATTGAAACCATACTGAAATCCACAACTGAAAGACACTTAAATCTAGATTCTTCTTGTTCTACTGAAAAACTACTAAAATTTACCATAAAATTTAAAAGCTACCGAAAATTGCCTCATTCAGTAGCCTGAGAGAGTTCCTCGGAAGAGCTGATTTCCTCGTTTTCTATCGTTTTTAAAACAAAGGAAATTCATCCAAAACACTGTTTTGCTATTGTTCTAGCATTTTCCAAATGTTCCTATTGTTCTAGGATTTTCCTCTCTTTTAACTGAGCTTGACTCTCATACCTGTAGACTATTCAGTAAGTTTTCAATATGTTTTCAGTACGTTTTTCCATACCAAAACACAACTGCTACAAAACAATTCACTTAGTTTATGAACAGGTCATGAATTTTACGAATGTTCACAAAATGTTCATGAGCACTCTGCGCACCTTATAAACAGTTCATAAACCTTTCATGAATACTCCATGACCGTTGGGTCATTTAACGTTAACTTCATTTTCTCTAGAGAGCAATTCAAAGAATGCTGTTGTTGAATCACTTCGCTTTTGTTCATATTTGGAATTATCATCTGATTCCACAAGTGTTGAGGTTTGTCCTGTAAAGATATCAAAAGATGAAGCAATGAAATTCAAAATGGGACGTACCTTTCAAAATCCATCCATTTTAGATGATATTGTTACATATCATGCATTAGCGGCACAAAGAAATCGTTTAATTGGTACTTTTATGTTTGCATCAATGTTTGCGGTGTGTCTATTTACAAAATCTTCTGGAAAAGATCAACCACAGAAACTAGGTAACGACAGTTTATTTAATTGTTGAGCATGTGTACTTACTATCTTTTTGTATCTAGTGATATCTGCTTGCTGATTGTTTGACATCTTTTCATATATATCTAGGAGAGCACAGCATAGTCGTCACATCTTTTACCCAAAAAGTGACCTTTTTAACTGGTGTATAACGGGACTGGATATGATCTAGAATCAACTAGTAACTAACTTGTGCTTCTGAACTAGTCCCTGACTATCTTGTCAAGATTTAGTAGGTCATCTTGAAACACAAACGTGTAAATTCTGTATACTTAGTCCTTATATTACATGACCCTTTCTTTTCATTTTGCAAATGATAAGTTTTGCTTACATCTAACAAGGATTCACACCTATGGTAAAATTATGGCATTAGTTTTTCTCCTGCTCTCAATTCGTTTTACCATCACCTTCTGTATGTTATCTTTAGCTGAAATGAACATGAAATCCCTTTTCCAATCCATTTTCTCAGGCATCAGGTGATTCATATTCGGATTCAAAATTCCGCAGGGACACAGGAAGCAACTCAGGGCAGGTGGGACAAGCTAGACTTGAAGGGCATTTTCCAAAAAATATTCACATCGGTTTTACAGCTTAACCCCTGCGAAAAACAGTTCAGGAGTTCATGAACAGTTCATGAACCCTCACAGATAGTTCATGAACAGTTCATGAAAATTTGGGGCCATTTAACGTTCATGAACTGTTCATGAACTCCTGAACTGTTTTCACAGGGGAAGTATTGAGAAACTGTTATCCTATTTGTTGTATTACTGATCCATAAGGTCACAATAACCATTCAATTTATTGAAGGTTTCTGGAAAAGCACTTCTTGCCCCTGTTTGCCTCCCCACTTCAAAGACAGGAGGACCAGTTTCCCCTGCTGTTCCGGCCTTCTTGACAATTTCTTCTCCTTACTCTGTATTCCTGATTACCCATACTATCTTCCTGAGGTTGGTTGTAAGTCTACTAAGTGCCACTCTATCAACTAGCTGGTGATTTTAACACTCCTGTGCTACATTGAATGAATGTTCTTTGATGAAAATACTCTCTAAAATTACTTTCATCAAAAATCTGAAGGAAGACAGCCAAACATTATCTATTTTATGCACTTGACTTTTTACGTAAGCTATATTGTATTAAAAGTAACTTTTTCAAAAATTATTATTCCATGGATTTTTATTAATACTTTGGGAAAAAGTTTGATGTTTACATTCATGTGCAGAGGGAAAATGATTTAATGGTGTAAGTTTTTTCTTGTTTTGTTGTTTACTAGGTTTACTATTTGTTTATTTTTTTATTTTTTTATTTGCTTTTCTAAGGTTTGATCAGAAAACGATTTCGACTTCTTCATAGTACCTTACGATTATTATTTGTTTATGAACCTGATTCAACAGCAGACGTGGTAGGACAAGATATATCAACTTTACCTGTAACTTCATGTTAGCCTACATTATCACATCAAATGAGTACATGACTGCAAGAATATGTGACAAATAAGTTTGCATTCAATGAAAATATGTTCGACTTTCTTGCCTTTATTTTTGTGTGTCACAATTATTGTGATTGTGTCAAACTGTGACAGTGTCAATTAGGTATCACATTGTTATTTATATTTTACTTGAGCAGAGGGGAGTGATAAAATTCCTTTCAAAATAATGTATATTCAATCTGAAATTCATAATTGACTTAATTGATATCCCCGCACATCTTCAACTTGGTTTTGAAAATGCATGGATTTTATTGTCAAGTCTTTGCTGACAGTTTCGGATAAATGCAATGAAATCCGTTGCTAATTTTGATGAACTGTTTGAGTTAAGCATGATTAGTTGATGAAGGGTTCATGAGCAGCTCATGAACGTTAGATGGCCTGTTTCTTATTAACTGCTTCAAAAACTGTTCATGATAAATTAGTCAATTGACCTTCATGAACTGTTCTGATTTCGGCTGTCCTTTATTTCTGACTGACTGGGCTGGCTTCCTATGTCATTTTCCTGGCATAACTTCATGACCACTTCATCAATAGTTCACAAAATGTTCATGAACTGTTCATGAAAAATTCGTTGAAAGCTCATGTACATTGGCGCCTTTTTCCGTGAACTTTCTATGTTGAGTTCATAACTTATTTATGAACCTGTTTAGAAATTATATAAAATCGTTGATATAAGCCTGCAGAAAATAGTACTTGATCATTATTTCAGAGAGTGTGTGTGTATTTTATGTTCCAATGCCCTTCCCATTGCATATCCGTATTTCAAAACCCTAACGACTACGCAAAAATATATATATACTACTACAGTATCATTTGATACCAGGAGGAGGATTAGCTCAGATGGCAGAGCAACCGAACTTCAGATCGGATCATATCTGATCGACTGTGGTTCAAATCCCCCGGAGGTCAACTCAGCCTTGACTTTATCATGAAACATCAAATGAGTACCTGAGGATGGCGGATGAAATGGTCCAGAGGGAATTGTATTGTGAGTAGCTGCGGCGCATCGTTTCGCATTGACAATCGAAACCTATCTGTCATAAAATCTGTTGAAATTGATCTGCAGTGTCGCAGCTGAGATCAGTAAATAGCGTTTAAAATCATTGCTCTTAGCGAAAAGAGCCACTCCACTAGAAGTAGAGAAGTGGTACGGTTGCCTTCGGTAGGGCGACACCGTCTACATTACTTTACTTACCATTTGATACTCTATGGACTAATTGCGCATGCCTTGCCTCTATATTTCTGTTTCAGGAACTAGCTACAATCGTTGATGTTTTCACACAAGCTAATATCATCCATGTGGATAACAACAAAGAAAACCCTAACGAATCAACAATTGAAATTTATGATAACAACAAAGATTTATTAGAATTTATTGCAAGTTTGATTTTGCCATTTATTCAAGCCATATGGGTAGGTTCACTCTATCACAGATTTTTAAATAACTATAATTTCATGATAGTCGAAAGTAAATATTATTATAAATGACTCAAGGTATTATTATTTAGTAAAACTTTTAATCCAATGATTGATTGAATAATTAAAACAGCTTTAATGCTGATATAGTACTGTCAAGCCTGCTGTGTAGTCACCTCTAAACAGCGACCACCTGTCTATAATGATCATTCTAGCAATATTGAAAATCGTATTTTTCTATTGGATTAAACCTTTTTATAAAGGACACCTGCACTTAGCGGTAAATTTCTCTACATCTTGGTGCTGCCTGCTCGGGTGGCTATTCTATACAAGTTTCACTGTATCTGTATAGCTTTTATACAACAAAACCAAAATATTACAAAAATACTGCTATGTTTTTCTGACTGACTGAGAATTTTCAAAATTTTCGTTTTGATCCCGTGTTCTCTCGACCAAAAAAATCTCAATTACAATTGTTGCACTGTATTTTACATTTTATTAGAAAGCAAAAGCTCAAATCAGCTATGAATAATATCACATCGTTATTTGAATGTTGAGATCAAGGCTCGTAGTTCACTCTGTCTCTAGATATACTCATAAACTATCTTACTGAAAAGTACGTGACTTCAGAAGGGTCTCTTTCACAACATATTGCACTGTTATATAAATTACCATTGAGTTATTTATGATATAAAATTTTATTTCAGGTTGTGAATCGATGGTTTATTGTTACTGATTATAATAAAATTATGGATATATCCTTACCAGAAATATCACATATCATTCAAGAAGATTTAGCTTTATTTACGAACGAAGGTATTTCCATAAATAACGTGCTACTTACGTATACTGTGTAACCCTTTCAATATCACAACCAGTTTGATATCACTATTGTTTCAGAACCAATTTCAATCAAACTCGGCTAGTTCACACCTGTTGCATCTAGGACTAGCTCAGATGGCAGGGCAACGGAACTTCAGATCAGATCTTTTCCGATCGACTATGGTGAAAATCCACCGAATGTCAACTCAGCATTGGCTTTATCTAAAACATCAAATTAGTACCATATTCTGATGGTAGATGGAATGGTCCAGAGGGAATTGCATTGTGAGTAGCTGCGGCGCATCGTTGCGCATTGACAATCGAGGTCTATCTGTCATGAAATCTGTTGGAATTAATGATCTGCATTGTCGAGGCTACATTGCTCGTATCCTAGTGTCATTGCTCTCAGTGAAAAGATCCATTCCTCTAGAAGGGAGGAGTAGTAGGGGTGCCTTCGGTGTACCAGGACAGTGATTGCTGTACTTGAATTTATGATTTTGGATTTACTTATCGATCAGCCTGTAATAATGATGTGTTTAGTCTTCGTACAAGGTAGTTATCTTTTAACATTCTGTGAACCTGATCTGTGTTGGATTTTCTCTTACGAGATGGTAGAGAAACGCTTATATTCTACACCAACTGATGACTTCAATTTCTTGATCGACCTTGCGTTTTTGTTTCTCCTCAATGTATTGTTTGGCAATGTCAAAAGGAAATGTGTTGAAACAATTCCGCTATAGAAGTACTTTATTATACTTGTATAATTTGTTTCAGCCTATCTGTTGCTTTCGTTTGGATATTATGTTGCTCAATTTTGTAGAAAAAGCTCGTTGTTTGATTGTCTATTGCTAATATTTATTAAAGCAATCGGTTCGGTTTACTGGTTTAATCTGCCGATTATGGTTCAACAATTGTCAATCGGTAAAAAATAATCGGCATTCAACAATCGGAACATCTGTAAGACCTATCTGTAGTCACTGGTGTGTGATATTTGTGTGTCTATATTGATTATGTTCACTTTTGTTTATTTGTGTAGGTGGATACTTACCCTATGAGGCAATGTCATTGCAAACAATTAAACTAATTCTAACTAGTCTCAAATCAAATGGATTGATTAGATTGGAAAAAAGGTATGACCATCAGTTGGTGTTACTCTCGCAGACTGCTTTGCCTATAATTGTTTGGGACATCAACCAGAATTTAACACTTAGGTCATGTTTAGTGAAGAATCACTAGGGTTCCAAACAAAGTTTAAAAAACTTTGTTTTGAGAAAAAAAAACAATTCTTAAAAAAGTAATTTAATAGGCTGTCAATCTAGATATCATGTTTCAATTTCAATTTGGCAAATATATCATTCATTCCGCCAGTCAGTCGAAGAAAAAAGATAAATTATTGCCTGTCCTTGTGACCACCTTTAGTTAATGACCATTTCTTCAGTAAAAAAAAAACAAGTTTATTAGGTTTTAGTACAGAATCTTGTTTTTGTTCATTTAGTCAATTGCTGTATATTTGGTTCCACCGTACTGTTGTATGGATGGTACTATGTCAAGACAAAGGCGGTTGTATTAAGGGGTTGACAGTATACCTGTACCCAAGGCGCTTGTATGATTCTGATTTGTCGACGAATGGCTTTTTTTGCTACAGTATTCTAATTTGTTCCGGTCATTATTAACGATTGGGAGGGGGCAGACTAACTTTTCAAAAACAACTCAAAAATGTCATACCCCGTTAAATTTCTCCAGAAAAATTCCATAACCCATTTGAAATCATTAGGAAATTTTCTGAGTAGATATTACTGTAGATACTACTCGGCAGATGACTCAATGTCAACGACACACGAAGCAGCTAAATTGGCTATTGTTCTACAGTGTAGTATTTTAATGTGAAATGCAGCTAATCCTATGGATGGTATATATTATTTCGTACTAATCAATGAATTCAAGCAACGTAAATGCCCTAATACTCCGTGCTACTGTATCTTACATAGTGACTTTGATTTATGTAATTCTTTCATTTTCAGCATGAAAACAAATAAGAAAGTAATACATGGTGTATTAACTAATAAAATTAGTGACTTTCTGTTGCAATTAGGTAAGTTTTAAATTATATTACTCTCTTTGATTCCTTTGTTTAATGACAAAATCTCGTATCAACACATGTTTGAGATGAGCTGCCATTGGACATTGAAGTTCTGATTTTATAATTTGTGCTCACTTGAACGAAAGTAATATATGGGCGATTATATAAAGTAAATCGCTATAGTACGGTAGATGCAACTTTTCAATATTTGACTATTTTTAATCCGTGTTTTGACCATTATTTTGACTCTTTGATTTCATTAGAATCCCTTTCTGAATGAAATGGAAAACCCACAACGTACTTGTCAGCATCCTAGCCAAATCGATTGTAACAACTATTTCACGTTGTTTTTAATGTTTTAAAATGACCGGATTGTTTTATATCGATGGCTCCGGTTTGTAATACGTCAGGCATTCCGCGCCTGTCAGTGACTCTCGGTTTCATAGAGCTAACACGGGATAGAGGTTATCGCGTAACAAGTCAATTTGTTAAATCATCGTTTTCTTGATGTTTCAGTAGAACAAGAAAAATTTCTCGAGTTGAAATAAATGGCCTGATAAGCTCCTTCTGATGTGAAATTTGAAGGAGCGTAATTCTAGCATGTTTCATTTTTGACTCTTATTCTAAGAAATATGTCTCCCCTTTTTAGGTGAATTAATCAATACGTCATTGATATCGTTACTATTGACAACAGCTAACTCATCGATTACATCCAAATTATAAACAAATATTTTCGAATAATTGAATAAATTATTATTTAACAAGAATGTTTTGATAATCAAAAGTTTCACAAAATGTAGAAATATGAATACAACTTCTTTAGTGAATACTATATATATATATATACTGTATGATAATTAAAGCGTTTATCTCTTACAGTGTAATTTTAAACGTTTTTTAATCAAATAGCTTCATCTTTCGAAGTATAGAATATTGAACTTTTCAAAATTTAAATGATTTCTACATGTATTTTGTACAACCATTTTTCAAAATTTTTTATAAGAGAATGCATAAGCTGTATTACCAAAATTGCCGTTCTTATATATTTATATCTTTTTCAACTTTCGTTATGAGATGGCATTTTGCTATTGTAGACAGTAGAGTCGTGTTCTTTTTCTGGACACCAGAACACCATGTTATTCGAACACAATTGTATTTAAGGAACCACCCGAAAGGCTTTATGGTTCGTAAGGAGGTGGTGCCCATTCCTCTGGTGGTGGTGGGAAAAAATTATCTTCTCCGAATGTTGATAATCGCGGTCGTTCCAGCCGACGTAATGACTCCTGAAATTATAAATCATAAGCTACGTTTAATCTCTTATTCCATAACACACCAATACAATAAGCTAGTTTTGCAGCTGCAGTTTTTCATTTAGACTCCGTAGAAATAACATTTTGTTGTAAATGTTTAAATTAAACTGCAATCAAAATCTACATAACCAGTTACGAAGTGTTGTGAATGAACTCTAACAGTATGCGTAATTACGTATAAAACAGCAGGATTTAGATAAATCATGAATACATTGACCACTATAGACACACAATGAAGTGACCACAATAGACAGGTGGACGCTTTAACAGGTTCGACGATGTTCTATACATGTACTATAGAATAATGATGGATCTCCAGTCAGTTTCTTATAAACCTCAATTCTAACGACCATAGACAAACAATGAAGTGGCCACGATAGACAGGTGGACTCTATAACAGGTTTGACAATAGCTACTCACCCTTCTTTCGGATAATTCCTCTCTAGCCAACAATGTAGTTGTTCCTGTTATTGCAGAAACAAACACTTGCATTATACATGTACTAATCAGTAACGCATAGAATAATAATGGATCTCCAGTCAGTTTCTTGTAAACCACAATTCTAACAAACGCCCAAGCTGCTGTTGATAACGTTACGAAAAATGAAAGCGTCGAAAGAATACATGCTGCTGTCATCTGTTAACGATAAAATCAGACAAGAAATTCGATAAAATCTTTTATTTTGTAATGTGTATCATCTTTACCATCATGTCACTTAATAGTAAGTATATCATAAATATTGTTTGCGGTATGCTACTTAGGAAATTCCATACACCAGTATCACACTGAGGTACGCCCGTGATAACATCCCTGACCTGAATCAGAACATAAAATCCTTCAGGTTACAAGTCAGGGCCCTATAGATGGTAGGCAACGTCCCGAGTCGATAGCTATTGTTTACAGTATGTGTTGTAATCACTTACCCAGCCAATTTTATACGAACTTCTAACAATAATTGCCAAATACCCACTCAAGAAAGTCTGAAAATGAGAGAAATAAGATTAGTTTGTTTATTGGTTATTAGGTTATTCATGAGTTATTGCATAACATATTTTGAATGGATGACAGATCTAATCCGCGGTGCACTACAGCTATGGACATGTCAGTTACACGCAGTTGCTAATCATAACGATTAATTTTCTGGATTCTTAATTTGTTTCTAAATGTCTTTTTTGTGACGAAATTGTTTGGACTTGGACAACACAGCAACAATTTTGAAAGGTTCATTTGTTATCAAAATTGGATCTCTCGACTGATTTGTGTAATGAAATGAAGTTTTTTAGTTTTGTTTTTTTAGTTTTAGTTAGAATCATCTTTCAAATGGTCGAAAAATAACATATTTCTAATATTATTTTGACTGAGCATTCTACCTCTTCCTTATGACCACCTGCTTCAGCGATCATTTCAACACTAGGTTAGTATAGTTCATATTTACTATTGAGTTGTAATACAGTATTATCATGTGATAATATCAAGCAGGTCTAAAACTAATTGATTTTCATAGAGAATGGATAGATTGTGGTCTTATGAATTAATTATTACAATACGCTGGCCATCGCGATGAACAAAAATTAAATGACAAGGTAACTGTTGTACGAATCTATTGCAAATATTTTCAGATATTGTTTTGTATTATTTGAAAATAGAAATATCTTGTAATAGGCTTGAAGGCTTGTAATAGAAATATAACCATTATTTAGCAAAAAGAGTATTTTTATAAATTGATAACACTATAACTCGCTCTACCGGATACCATGAAAAAACAATTTTGAATACATTCAAGTAAAAAAAGTCAATATTTCAACTGATTGGATTAGCTACAAAAACCACGATATGATTTAGAATGTTATCAACATAAGCCACCGTGTAATGAAGCCGCTTTTGAGTACTACTGTTTGGTTTTAACCGCAATAGATTGTATTTTCCGACACCTGTTCATCAATCTTTTGTAAATCGAACATCGTGAAAATTAGCCTACTTCAAAACATTTATGGAGATGGTAAACTTGAAGTTAAAAAATGTTGAACAAGAGTGCATAGCTGAATCTTGAATATGATATTTTGGTAACCTCTATGGTGTGATTGAAAAACTGTTTATCCGGAATTATCCGGAATGCCGATAAAGGCACGCGATTTGCAGAGATTTTTTGCGATTTTCTAGTCTCGACTCTTTGTAAAACCCCAATTTTCTTTCCACCAAAATTAATTAAAAGTGGATATAATTTTTGCAACTTTTTTGTATACATATTTTACTTCGAATAAAGCGATATCATTATCAAATTTAAATGCGTATATGTCTTTACCTTGAAAAAATTACTAGCATCTATATAACTGCAGTGAAATAGCACATGATTCCGAAAACAAACGTACGCAATATATAATATCTACTTAATTATTTTTTTTACAACAATTGGACTTACCAAACCACCAATCCAAAATGGACATCCAACAAGACTTCTCATTTCTGATAAAACATTGATAAGTGCCCATGCACCAATAGTAAAGAACGCTAAACCAAGTAGGATTTGTATAACACCCAAAATTGCTATTGTTAATAAACGTTTATCACATTTTCGTCTTCTGCTAGAAAACTCCCTTGCTCGTTCTGTAAAAGAATCTCCAGCTCTCCACATTTTGTTACAAAATAAGGAAATTTAAATAATATTTTAATGTTCCACAGATTTAGAACGTGATTTCTCGCCTGCTATCTTGAATAAACAGCATTTGACGTATCGCTTGCTCAGACCAGGGGTTTACTGTCGGTTCTAAAACGGAAAATGATAAACAATACATTTATTGAATAATTCACAGACATAAAAGTGTCAAGGGAATCATCTGTTATTCCTTTCGACATTATATAAACAATAGAATAAACAATAGACAGGTAATTGGTTTGATAAGTAAGCCGGTAGTTATTAATTTATAAACAAGGAAGTACCCTCCTATACGTATGACCTATATACACTATATGTAATAATGTTTTTTAATGATATAATTGATATTTTATTAGTTTTTCTTAATTTATTTGTTAGATATCCGTAACAGATTTTCTTGTTTATCCATCCATAGCCGGAATTGATTGACAGGAAAATAGGTTGAAATGCTGTGATTATATATTGGTTTTATATTAAAAAACGTGTGTGACTTTATTCAACTATCACACCGTAATCACATATTGACTGTCCGATAAAAGTTACAGAGGTGTTTTATTGTTCTGCCCTATCCCTGTTTGGGATGTTTCCCAAAGTAATTCAAACTGGTTTACAGGCATTGGCATTCGAGAGGCACCACATTCAAATTTGCATGAAATCGAATACGTAAAATGTTTAAATAAGTTAACTCTTTAATGCCTCTCATTTGATTGATCTAACCATATCGTGTCATTATTATACTGTAGTAATCAAGTTACATGAAAATCGAAATCTTTACATTGAAGCAGCTTTGTAGATCGTGTTGGTTATCATTAGTGTGGGACCTTCATTTTTTATTTTCAAGTGATGGCTGGGACATAGATGTGGTTCGCATATGGATAATCTGTTTAAGTCCATGTTTATGACTTCACGGGTTATTCATGAAAAACCATATATATCACAGATTAAACACATTAAACAATAAAAAAGTAGACATGTGTCTTGTATTTTCAAATCCATTAAATACTACTAGAAAGAAAGATTTGCGAAAAAAGAGACGTATAGTGTTTAACCAAATATCCTCTAAGAGATTCCCTATAGAAGGATCTTTGGTCTAAGTGTATTGTATCGCATGTCTTTCTTTCTAATTCATTAAGTATAAAGTTTTTGATTAAAATATGGTATAATAAGCTTACTTTAGCAAGTCGTTATTTACCACCAGAAGACTAAACATCACCCGCACATAATATCACGCTTGAAATTTTAACATTATTAAATTAAAACAAAAAGTTTGTGTGTAGCACCAGCCAATAATTATTAACTCAGGGAACTACCAGCTGTACATGCTTATAATCTTCTTGATTTGCGTTGATTAATTAATTTTCCTGGTTGTATTCAAAATTTGTGCTTGCTCTTTTTGTTTTGCTAGCTTTCATTTTCTTCTCAGTTTTGCAGCAACCTCGATTTAATACATACGGGTTTTCGTTGCATGAGCACGCGTAAATAGGTAGGTTGAGGGTTGCTATCATTATCAACACCGGCTCGCAAGCGAGGGACTTCATACTGATATGGATCTAATCAAATTTATTCTCGCGTGTTATAAAAATAATTGATTATTAATCCAGTCGTATGGTCACTCATACCAACATTCCTAGATAAATAATTGATATATAAAGTCTACTTTTGATTTAGTTTTTTGATTCTATTAAACATTATTAAATTACATTTTTCATTATTAAAACAGACATCAAAATTTGATTGGAATATATTTTTGTTTGACACGTGAGTTCACGTGTGTATAATCGATGAAAATGTCAAACACATGCTTTATCAATGATCGGATATTGTTTTACGTTTATATCAGCACATGTGTTCGTTGTTAGGAGAGAATTGCATGCGTTTGCTCGTATATGATTGTTCATTGATATTTACTAGCATTATTTGGCATTATGATATATCTATTCTATACTAATGTCATTTTTCGTTATGTAATGCGGCATTACTCATACATTTAACCGACGTTGATCCGGTGCGAACACCGATGATTTTAACGGAAAAAGAATGTTTATAGTTTATACCTCCGGATAGGAACAGAATACGGCAATGTTGAAGATCATCGTCATCCTCATTTATTTGGAATACCAAAAAAATCTTTTTTTTTGCATGTCTTAGAGCTTTTGTGATTCTATGAATCCAAATCCGAATCGGATCGAATCCAGAGAATTGGATTCCATCTCCAATTATGTTTAATCGCTTACACAAGCTGTAACATAACATAAGTGATAGTACTGTATATGGAGATAACGTGATCGCCTGTTCCACTTCCACTTCTGGTTCGTATTAGCCGAAAAACAGTCTTCTGCTCAAATTAAAAATAGCAAAATCTATCCTAATTGTGATCGTATGGAGATACAAAACCTGTAGTATAACAGCACCCATCTGTTATGAACTCACAACTCGTTAAAATCCAAGTAAGGTACTAAATAAGAAGACGCTCTTTAGGCAATGTTATTTTAAGACAAGCGGTTTGAATTCGTCGTATATCAGAATTCTTTATGTATGTTAGACAGCTAAATTGTATCGTTGTCTTTTAATTGATGATTACTGTTGAAAATTTGGGGAAATCTGAATGGCATTGAATGTAGTTTAGTGCTCTTTGTGGCTTTTAATTAGCTCGAATGCGATAACTAATAATCATTCTGTATTATAGTATGGTGATAATAAATTTATATACATTGTATTTTCCAATTGAAGTAAAGTATTTTTGTAAGCTATTTAATACACATATTGAAAGATAAGACGTTGTCTACATCAGCTTGAAAGGGGGCCATTGACGTTTATTACCTTTTACTTTTAATTTCTATATCGCTCGACACTCTATAGCATCAGATCTATTGTTTGTTTTTAAACTTACTATTTACATAAGGCATTATATAATGTTCTTTGTGACACAAACCTGACTCAAATATTAGAGATGATATTTCTGTAGACTTTATCATTTTAATGTGTGCACTGTATGTGTAAAATTCGATGCATAGAATGATGACTCTTCAATCATTTTACTATTTAGTTAAAGCAGCGGAAAAATTTTTACATTCGTTTCAAATAAATATTCTATTTATAATTGTTTATTGTACGTACTCAAAGCTTCTTCGTGAGTTCGATAATACAAGAATAGAATATTGTGAATACAGCTATGACGTTTATTTGTAAATTTATTTTCCAATTTCTTCGTCTTGTCGTCAAAACACGAAATGAGCTCAAAAATACAAATAAAACTTTGCTTATTATGCAACGTAACTTTTAAATTGCGCTGCCCTAGATTTTGCTGTCAATATAGGAATCCCGGGATAGGAATACATTTATTATTTTTGTTTGCAAATTGTGCGTAAATGACATACCTAATATATTTTACCTATAAAACCAAGATATGATATGAATTAGAACTAATAATATCTAATAGTTCTAATTATAATATCTTGATATAGCCATATGATATAACCATAGACTTACAACCCAATCTTCTAACGCAATATAATAGTAGCGATTATAATGTGTACTTAATTCCAATAGACTAGGACCTCATCAATTTATACAAGATATACGTATGCACATATTAATTATATCACTTACCTATGATTTAATTAGTAGTAGTTTTGTATTGGAAGACCATCTCGATTTATGCTGTGTTCTTTGCTAATATCTCATATCTCAACGTGTAATCTTGAAGGCGCCGTGTCAACATTTGAGAGACAACGTTATAAAATAAAATATAGTTTAAAGAAAGTAATAATCTAGTATTGTTCAGGTTTTCAAGACAAAATCGACGAGATTTACGTTTGGATGAATAGAAAGATAAACATTGTAAGCACCTGTCACCCGTCAAAACAATAGCACGTGCATCAAACAATCAATTAACCATCACTCTTGCCCATATTACTATGAAATGCACCTGCAATTGACACCGGGGACTGGTGACAACTAAAATAAATGAGCAAGGTTATATTATTTCAACGTGGTTTGGTCATACAATGCAATTAACACGCCGCATAATAGTATCCTTGAATGCATTCAATATATCCAACCAGGAGTTTTCAGCCTGTTTCGACGTGTGGAACTGTTAAACTAGTGTATATCATCATCATCATCATCATCATTTGTATGATAAGAATGCATCCCGCGCCTCAAAATTTAAAAATTGTTCGCATTAAACTTCGTGATATAGTGTGTTTAAAAAGAGCAAGACCATCTGTGCTCTCGTCTGTTGTTTCTCGTTGACGAAGCCACAATAATTTATGAAACGTTTATGAAAAAGATAATGACGGGTAATTCAATATTAATAAAAAATACTATTTGAAAACTAATTTATTCGTAGAAGGAAACACACGTATCTTATGGACTGTGAATTAGACCTTATTGAACGAAGTTAAAGTTTAGAGATGAAGAATAATTCCTACATATGTAATCCGCACTCATTCACTATTAAAATGAACATCATAAGTAGGATCAAAATATTCGACCACGCTCTCGATCGTTTGAGATCATATACAATTATACCTCCACTGATATATGTATAATGAAACACACTGTGGTTGGCGTGGATGTCTTCCCATAGTAACATTATTCTGTCACACCAAACACATGTTCATTGTATACACAATCTGATGTTACCAGTTTTCTAAAGGAAGAACAACGTAACACGCTACTGCGAAACAAAGACATGGATATAACAATGATAATAAGAACAATAGGGACAACAAAGCATAACAAAGTAACAATATAATTTCATTGTTGTGTTAAATGAATGAATAATCCATATCAGTGGGGTATGTCTATCACCACATTGCTCAACACTGTGCATGGGTAATCAAAGCTTTCTGAATTTGATAAATAAAATTTTGGATGATGTTGGAATTTCTCATTCCACAAGCAAATCTAGCGTCTGAGTATTTTTAAAGCTTTATCGTGCCATTCTTTTTCGTTGACTTTTAATACATTTGATTGATTGACCTAATCAAATTCTACGGTGCCCAATAGATACATATATGCGTCTGAACATATAAATAGAAGCATGAAAACATTTCTTCGTAACTACAGTCCACTCTTTATAACATATATATGCATTAAAACAAGACGAGGACGTCGCTCTAGGTCTAGGATTGACTGAGAATTAAAAACCATTAGACCATTCCCTGTTGATGACTGTTAAGAATTGGGAATATTTCAATCTCCTGTTTATTTTGTCAAAATTGACAAGCAAAACAGTTAAGTTGGAAAATCACATTATACTATCTCGCACATCGTATATCGAATGATCTTCGTAAAAAATTAATTATTAAAATTAAATGATTTACTTTTCGAGGGAAAACTGACCTAGCTGATTACTCAGTATTTAATTTTCCATTTTTATTCTTCTATATTGAGAAATATCGTGGTGGCTGTTACCACACTTGTTTTATGGTTTTATTAGTAACCATGGAGTTTATATTTTAGTTACTATCTGTAGGCCTCTGTATTTATTTCTGTACATGTTGATGAATCGGATATCTCGTTTTATTGGTGCCATTTTTATGACGTCACGAGGCAAGATTGCCGCCAGCTTGGATTTTTGAGTTGCATTTGGGTTCGGCGTTTGGCTAGCAGTGGTAGCACTGACCAATTGTAATAGCTTTAGTTTTCAACATTTATTCACGTGGCAGCTCATATATTACCCATTTCTGTATTTACTTAGAGAGTATACTGTGTGAAAGACTGATATAGACATAAAGATACTACCATGTCGTATGAAGTGTTTGTCTTTATCTTCTCTCTGCTAGCTTCAGTTGTTTTAATTTTTCTCACAATTTGGAACGTAAGTATAGTCCTAATATAGTTAATTGCACAGATGCTTCTGAAGGATTATACTGATTTCTACTTTCATTTGATTTATTAATTCATTATCCTGTCTATGCTATATTAAAGGTGCCCAACAAATCATAGATTTTTGCTTAAATTTAATAGAGATTAGACCTAGAACCTCTAAAAATTTTAGTCTAGAAGTGAAAATTCGCCCGTCGACAGGCGACAGTCGTCTCAAGCTTACAAAGTCACCGTCATATATTACACTATATAATATCAGTTCTTGTAGTAGTAGTATAGACAGTCACATTATAGGAATGTGCCGTCCCTCTTACGCCTTCACATATTTGCTACACAAAGAAACTTGTAACTAACACAATTCACGATACAAAACATTATGAAAAGATACTACTCTCCCAGTAGCCCCTTCGAAACATCTAAGTCGGTTGCCAGTGAAGGATGTCATGCAGCGGTTGAGGGGCATACGTCTTTGATCTTTCGATGTGACCTAAAAAAGACATCTGACGTTGGTGAGCAATAGCAGAGGCAGAAGGGGAAAGTTTTCTATGTTTAGCAGTAGACAGTAAGTTGGGCCAATGTATTCCTAAAGCATGCCGAAGCATGGCGTCATAAGCTGAGTCAAGTTCAAGTCAAGCATCGGTTCTTGTACATAGGCCTTACATAAGCGTATATGCTGCAAACAAAATGCATGTTTAGCGGGCTAAATGGCTATGTACAACTCCACATGCACAATTTAGCCTCCTTATTATTAGTTGTTAGTGGAATCCTTGTATTATATCCGGCGTAACATACATGAAATCTACTTTAGTCTAGCCTACTATCACTTAGCCTTCAGGCAGACTCGAATATTTTTTGTGGATTAGTGTAATATTGACAGAATGAGTTGGACTGTTGGATGAGTAGCTGAAATGTGCAAGAGTGATTGTTTGCATGTTGTTCTTCAACCAATCACAATATGGTTCTAGTTTGGAAGAACTCACTAGCGATTGGTCGATGAACAATGAACAAACAATATATTTTGCACGTTTCAGCCCTTCACCAACCCACCAAAAGCTTTCTGTTGATCAGTGTGTCACAAATGGTTTAGTCTTCCGGGAATCAGATTGTTAGATTAATAACATTCTGAATTTATAATGCTTTATTATTCAGAAAAAATATTACTTTAATCTTTCTGAAATTTTATTTACTTTGAAGCATGATGATATCAATTTTAAAGCATAAAAGTATGAAATCCAAAAATCATAATTTTAATGAGAAAGCAATGATTGATAATTGAAAACCTTCTGATTTTGTAATGACCTTCCGGTAACCAGATTTCCAAAATCCCGCACTTTGTGATAGCCTGCTGTCAATATTAGCCTACACAGACCCTACTGATCCACATAAATGATTTGGGTCTGCGCGCACATTCTAACTACGACTAATCTAGCCACAGTACTTTTAGGGGACTGTTTCCAATTGGGGGCGGGGCACAAGCTGTTTTTCCAGAGAATGTCGCTATTTAAGAGTTTCTCCTTCATACAAAATTGTAGAAGCTGTATCACATTATTATAGGTATATAAATCTCGTAATATCGTTAAAAATGTAGAATTTATCATATTTCTTCCTTGCTGTTTAAGTTTTCAGGTATCAGATGTATTTTCTTGAAAATTCACATAATTTTTCCGCCAGAATTATGCAATTTGTAAGTAGGTCTAGGCATACGACATATTGGGTGCAGATTATGATGCAAATTTCTAATTGAATTATCTAGTATATAGCCTAGGCTTATCTAGTTTGTACAGTAAATATCAAAGCATATAGGTGATTTCTTGGCAATGTTTCAGGGTCATCAGACCCCATTTTCATGTCTGATTTTATTACGAATGAAAGTTATATTTATACAGATTAAATAATTATTCAAGCTCAATCGGAAAACATCTGGCAGAAAAACATCATATCAATGCTAGGCTACATTTGAACAATTAAGCAACAACTTTAAAATTTTAAAACAATGTAAAGATCGTCAAGAATGCCTAATCTATGAAATATTCTTTATTATAAATATTTTACCGTCCCTAAACACGCAAAAGGACTCAATGAAATCTTATTTTAGAAATTAATAGAATAGAAAATTGACTTATGTAGTTTTTAATTTCAATTGTAATATTTCCTTTATTTTATTTAATGATTGAATAATTTTTGTAATCTGTATAAATATAGCTTTTATTCGTAATAAAATTAGACTTAAAAATGGGCTTTGATGACCGGAAACGTTGTCAAGAAACCACCTATATACTTTGATATTTATTGTACAAAGTATTAAACTGAAGACTCTGACCAATCTATCTAAATTCCAGCGATGTTTACTAAACTTGTAATTAATCCACATTCTGTAATATTTTAATTAATTAGTAATTTTGGTATTTTTCTTTTAGGTTATAGCTTTTGATGATCTCAAAACTGATTATAAGAATCCAATTGATCTTTGTCAAACGTTGAATCCGGTATGGTGCTGTTCAAAATTTTATTACATGTAGATGAATAGGCTACATTTATAACACTCCAGTATCAATTATAAGTAAACATTTTCCATGTAGAAATGTAGCTCTTTTAGGCTAACTAGAACTTGACGAAGTTTCTACTGAAACAGAAAGTAGAACTAGATTTCTAGCAGATTTCAAGCAATGTCCACTCTTGTAAACTCTATTTATTACCATTTTTCCATTAAAACCCATTAAAAATAATCTGAATAGATATCCTCAATTTCGAGCATTTTGATTCTCATGGCTGACTAAAATCTTAATAATGTCTATTGTTTGTGAAATGAAACTTATTTTAGGAAAGCATTTAGCATCCCTTGATGAGTTGTGATAATATTAGGTTGGGTGGTATTAACCACAGAGTAAAATAGATATATGTTTGACAGGGATTGTTTCTAAAAAATCAATGATATTAAACAAGTCTTGATAATATTTTGAAATGGCTTGATAAGTTGATATGACATTGTTTGCTACTACAAATATTGGGACCACATGATGCCAGTGGCAAAACAAATTTTACAGAACAAAAGCTATTTGCATTTCCATTAAAAATAGGTCACTGTATAGATCATGTTGGCATATTTCGTAGGTTCTAAGAAGAATCAATGACTTGTTGAAATCCTCCTTGGTTGACAACTCTTTCTGTGGAAGTTTGAATAAAATGAAGCGTCAACCATAGTAAATAACAAAGATCGCAGAGAAAAAACCTTGATGCTAATGATTCATTAAGTCAATTTACAATCTCACAGTGGTAGAAAGCAGCACAATTGATTATTGCTGTCTGATTTTATAGAATTTAAATCAATTTTTGAAGATCAAAATAAATAAAATTTGTAAAATAGCTTGACAAAAATATTAAATAGCTGACCTAGAAGCCAGTTTTGATGACCATTTGCTGATGGCCATATTATATCAATTGCTCTCTGTTAAATTCAGATGGCAATCTAGCATCAAATTTTGCTCAAATGTAACTTTGGATTTAATAACATAGCACACTTAATAGCTATTTGGTATGCCTATATCCATAATTTTCTCGCTGATATTCGAAAATGTTATCAAATCTGAAATCTTCATGTTTGAAAGATCTACCAATTCCAGTAAAGCTTGGACAAAGAATAGCATCAATCGTAAATAATTATCTTTTACAGTGTAAAGCCCCGGCCAAATGACTTTTTTCATTTCGCCAACATTGATAGGATTTAACCCTACGGATGTTTTTTTTTTTTTGTCAACATCTCAACGTAACCAAATTACTTTTTAGTTCTCCAACATTGATAGGATTTTGTTGAATTCAGTTTCATCGACAGGGGTGATATTTTTAGGGTTGGTAACTATTCAATCGAGTCCGCCAATCCGGAGTATTCAAAAAATGTATTCGATTGAGTAATGGTCATAGTGGTTATATCAGGGGGTCATAGTGGTTATATCAGGGTTCTGTAGGCTACCCACAGCTTCAATTCAAATAACACTCGCTTGTAGAAAAGTTATGAAGAAAGTTTACTGTAAGTTGAAAACACATAGCATTGATATGTTTTGGTGTTTGATCCTTGGAGGGTGGGAGCGATATAATTAAGGTTTGCGTTAAACCAGCTAGCAATCTGTCACCACCCCAAACACCAGTCCAGTCACACTGAAAATAAGTAGAAAATTACAAAACAGTGCGCTAAAAGTAAAGTAACTGCATCAGAAATATCGATATCAAATAAATAGGGTCTGGGTGGGATGGGAGCTAAAGTCAACATACTGTAGATGAAATAAATATCAAATATTATCAAATATCATCTCTAAGATTGTTATCTTTGATTCAATCTACAGCTTGTTCTCCCCGAGTATGCTCTTCATACAATAATGATATTGCTTTATCTTGTTGGTGGTTTTTGGTTTGTTCTTATGTTCAATATTCCTTTATTTGCCTACCACATTCACAGGTAAGAAATTGTGTACATTTTAATTTGTACATACAATAATTCAGTTCATAGTATTGGTGATAACGCCCCCCCCCCAACCCCTTAACAAACTAAGTTATTATTATTAATATTATTTCCACTTATCAAGCATTTATTTCACATGACAGAATAAGATATTTGCAGTCTATTTTAAAACCTTTCAACCAAAGCCGATATCAATTTTTTCCTAAATTTTGAAATTACAGAGACGTTTTTTATAACAAGCAGAAGCAGATAAATTGATCACTATAATTATGCTTGCTATTAGTAATTTAGTACTTCACGGATTCTGTCATTTCCTTGCATTTCGGATATTGCTTATTCAACTATTATTTCAATTTTCAGATACTTAAATCGTTCTGTTATGAGCGTAAACGGACTATACGATCCAACATTGGTTCTTAATGCATCAGAAACAAATAAATGTCAACGTGAAGGATGGGTTAAACTGGCTTTTTATCTCCTTAGTTTCTTTGTTTACTTATATAGGTGAGTTGATATCTCTTCTGATAAGTGATAATTCTTTCATTTCAGTATTAAACTGATTTGATGATCACAGTATAATCACAGCAGGCATAATGCTTCAATTGTTACAGCTGTATGTCGGAATCACTCTTAACTCTGGCCAGGGTCTGACAAAAGTAGGAATCCTGGAATCCTAGATTCCGGAAGGTTGGAGCAAATTCAGAAAAAATTAATATTTTTATGATTTATTGGTCAAACCTCATCAAAAAATTCAGAAAAAGATGTTGAAATGCCTCTAGGATTCTAGAAGGCTGAACCTTTTGTCACACTCTGACTCTGGCTGATCTCGTGACTACGCCTTGCCAATTGAATGACAGTTGAACCATAATAGCATTAAATTGCATGGGTTTCTCAGTCATGTGTTTCACTAATTCTCCCCTTTGTCTTTTGGAACTTGTTAGGGTGAGCTCTGTTGTAAAAGCGCATTACCCTCGTTAGACCCACATTATGAACTCCTTAGGGATGATTTCATCTGATGTAACCCAGAAATGCGATTTTACCCATAGCCTTGAGCCTTGCCTCAGACACACAAGTAGAACTATTACAGTAATAATATATGCAGGTTTGAAACAAAAGGTTCAGCCTTCTCGAATCCTATATGTTCAATATTTTCTTCTGAATTGTTTTGTTGAGATTTATAACTCATAAAAATATCGATTTTCTTCTGAATTTGCTCAAACCTTCTGGAATCTAGGATTCCAAGATTACTGCTTTTGTCGGACCCTGAGTATATGCATGGAATTGTATGATATGGAATTGACAATGAACCTTTCAAAACGTAGCGCTGATGAAATTATTTACGTATATATATATATCAATCAAACACGTTTGTTGATGATGATAGTATGACTGTTGTGTGATAAATTTTCATATATTATCAACTTACTAAATGTTTATAAGTTACTGCTCGCTCTCATTGCGCATGCATGCTTCATGTAGACATATAATTTTCATATATTATCAACTTACTAAATGTTTATAAGTTACTGCTCGCTCTCATTGCGCATGCATGCTTCATGTAGACATATAATTTTCATATATTATCAACTTACTAAATGTTTATAAGTTACTGCTCGCTCTCATTGCGCATGCATGCTTCATGTAGACATATAATTTTCATATATTATCAACTTACTAAATGTTTATAAGTTACTGCTCGCTCTCATTGCGCATGCATGCTTCATGTAGACATATAATTTTTATATATTATCAACTTACTAAATGTTTATAAGTTACTGCTCGCTCTCATTGCGCATGCATGCTTCATGTAGACATATAATTTTCATATATTATCAACTTACTAAATGTTTATAAGTTACTGCTCGCTCTCATTGCGCATGCATGCTTCATGTAGACATATAATTTTCATATATTATCAACTTACTAAATGTTTATAAGTTACTGCTCGCTCTCATTGCGCATGCATGCTTCATGTAGACATATAATTTTCATATATTATCAACTTACTAAATGTTTATAAGTTACTGCTCGCTCTCATTGCGCATGCATGCTTCATGTAGACATATAATTTTCATATATTATCAACTTACTAAATGTTTATAAGTTACTGCTCGCTCTCATTGCGCATGCATGCTTCATGTAGACATATAATTTTCATATATTATCAACTTACTAAATGTTTATAAGTTACTGCTCGCTCTCATTGCGCATGCATGCTTCATGTAGACATATAATTTTTATATATTATCAACTTACTAAATGTTTATAAGTTACTGCTCGCTCTCATTGCGCATGCATGCTTCATGTAGACATATAATTTTCATATATTATCAACTTACTAAATGTTTATAAGTTACTGCTCGCTCTCATTGCGCATGCATGCTTCATGTAGACATATAATTTTCATATATTATCAACTTACTAAATGTTTATAAGTTACTGCTCGCTCTCATTGCGCATGCATGCTTCATGTAGACATATAATTTTCATATATTATCAACTTACTAAATGTTTATAAGTTACTGCTCGCTCTCATTGCGCATGCATGCTTCATGTAGACATATAATTTTCATATATTATCAACTTACTAAATGTTTATAAGTTACTGCTCGCTCTCATTGCGCATGCATGCTTCATGTAGACATATAATTTTTATATATTATCAACTTACTAAATGTTTATAAGTTACTGCTCGCTCTCATTGCGCATGCATGCTTCATGTAGACATATAATTTTCATATATTATCAACTTACTAAATGTTTATAAGTTACTGCTCGCTCTCATTGCGCATGCATGCTTCATGTAGACATATAATTTTCATATATTATCAACTTACTAAATGTTTATAAGTTACTGCTCGCTCTCATTGCGCATGCATGCTTCATGTAGACATATAATTTTCATATATTATCAACTTACTAAATGTTTATAAGTTACTGCTCGCTCTCATTGCGCATGCATGCTTCATGTAGACATATAATTTTCATATATTATCAACTTACTAAATGTTTATAAGTTACTGCTCGCTCTCATTGCGCATGCATGCTTCATGTAGACATATAATTTTCATATATTATCAACTTACTAAATGTTTATAAGTTACTGCTCGCTCTCATTGCGCATGCATGCTTCATGTAGACATATAATTTTCATATATTATCAACTTACTAAATGTTTATAAGTTACTGCTCGCTCTCATTGCGCATGCATGCTTCATGTAGACATATAATTTTCATATATTATCAACTTACTAAATGTTTATAAGTTACTGCTCGCTCTCATTGCGCATGCATGCTTCATGTAGACAAATAATTTTCATATATTATCAACTTACTAAATGTTTATAAGTTACTGCTCGCTCTCATTGCGCATGCATGCTTCATGTAGACATATAATTTTCATATATTATCAACTTACTAAATGTTTATAAGTTACTGCTCGCTCTCATTGCGCATGCATGCTTCATGTAGACATATAATTTTCATATATTATCAACTTACTAAATGTTTATAAGTTACTGCTCGCTCTCATTGCGCATGCATGCTTCATGTAGACATATAATTTTCATATATTATCAACTTACTAAATGTTTATAAGTTACTGCTCGCTCTCATTGCGCATGCATGCTTCATGTAGACATATAATTTTGTTTCGGAGTTGCAATATTTTTGATCTAGCACTCTAGCAACAACTTCTGTTGGGGGGAGTGAATGGTGGCGTTGATGCAAATACCAATCTATTTATAGAAACGGCTTATTATATGTTGATGCATACATTTGTTATTGTTTTATTGTTGTTTACATTCAATTTATTTTCATTTTTAGAATGTTATATGCCGTGCTAGCGTGAAATGGGAAATCTTTGTTTCCAATTACCCTTGTTAAGCTGCTTGAATTCACAGATGTCTGAACACAGTTTAAAAAAATATGTGTAATCAAACATGGATTGATTGTTGCTATTGCATACACCACAAAACAAAATACAATATACAAGCTTATCCCAAAACATGAAACGATCAATCACTTATAGCACTGGAGAAGCATCATCAAATTTATATGTTCAGTGGTATATCAACTCAAGTTGATAGAATAATGTAATTATGCTGCATTTAAGATTGAACTGACATAGTAGGAAAAGTTTAAAATTTGTTTGAACATATCATTGTTGTGAGTTAGGATTTGGTTAAAATAGAAAGATAAATTCATTTTTAATGCAAATATGCCTCTATTATCCAGATATTAATATTTATGTTTTAAGATTATGGTCGAATAAATCATAGTTATAACTTGATGTAATTACTTTCTACTTTATCCATTTGTTGACGGCTTCTATCCCGGCATAGTTTATATAATAATGGGTATGGGTATTCCACCATATACACTTTGATCCCAGTAAGATCTTTGGACCACAAATATTAAGAAGGGGAACATAATTATTTTTAATTGTGGGAAATAGCATTCTACCCCCCATATAGTCAAAGAAGTTGTCCAATTGTTCATATTTATGATTCAAATAATCTAGGCACAAATTCCGGATTGAGGAATTAAAATAGGATTTGAAGCTGAATACAATATAAAATGAGGTTCAGAGAATATATATCCTAACTGTACGTCCTGGCAAAGATGCTTGTACATATAGAGTTGTTTCGGGTTTCATAGATCAGATGAAATACAAAAAGTTTTTTCGATAGCAATGGGTTATTGAACTCTATAAAAATATTTAGTTTGGTGTTCTAAATAAATAACTTCATTCCCTCTAAAAATTATTTCAAAGATTTATTTAAATTCAAATTTGCCTCATGATATTATTAATGACATTGTGTAACGATATAGTACAACCTGGTAGCTGATTGAGAGGGTCATGTATTGTTCCCTCCAGATTCCTCCCCCCGAAAAATCACCTTTTTATAATGAGGTTGGCCTCTATCTGGAATCTCCAATTTCTGTGGTCAAGTTTGTTAACAATAATTTTGCTGAAAACCGAATGTGAATATCGGTGTGCTATGAACGAAAATATTTGAAGGACATGTCAAACAGGGAGATATTACCTGCTGCAGAAAAGGTGATAAAATTAATAATATAATCATTTTATTTATTGTTATTGTCTATTTGTTTGTCAGTTCTGTGTTTGACATTAATTGCTTTTGTTTTGGAGCAGCAGTCCGTGACGAAAAGTTTTTGTCTCTCAAATTACAATAGCAAGGGTGGCAAGGGGCAGTCAACTTTGAAGATTTGAAAAGTTATGATCTGAAAATAGCAAGGCAAATGCTTTAGTACTTGGATGTCATTCTGATATGTTGTGCTTTTGTCTTACGTGCTACACATGATGTAGTCAGAGTGGCTAGAGTCGAGGTGTGTGTATACACGTGACAGCAAGTGTCACTAAAAAAGCTGTTCAATAAACCATAGAGAAACGAACGGGAGTAAGCTGACGCCAGACTCATGGAATTTAAATAGTAATTTAGACCTACTGACTTCGTACCATTTGGAGCTTTTTAGAATTAAACGTTAGCATGTATTTTATTTGATGGTGGTAGTATTCTAGCAAGTATCAAGGCGCTGTGTTTGTATTGTCGCTTTTGAGAATTGATTGACTGTTTATATTGGCAGACACGAGACAGCTTGATTTAGTAATTCAACCTTTTTGCTTCTCAGTCATGCTTGTGGCTAGATTTATTGATAAGTGATATATTGCTTGTTGGCTTGCTGTTTTTCTGTTATTAAAATGACGGACCAACATACTGTTTTTGCTTTGACGGTGGCAAATAAGACCGCAAAGACTCAGAAGAAGGAAAGCAGTCGTTCGAGTGGAGATCAGCTCAGACGTTATCCAAGTGTAGAAATCATTCACATAAAAGATGGTGAGAATCACTAGAAATGTTTAGGCTACTGTTGCCATGAAGAGATTAAGTAGGCTAAATATACAATTCTCATTTTTAGGACATTTCAAAAGCAAACAATCCCTGTCCTACTAAAACTAATGAGTGAATTTTGATTAATAGTTTTCTTTGTTTTAACTTCTTTTGTTGCATGCGTTTTAGGCCTAGGTTATACAGCGTGCCAGCAGCGCACCGCGCCAGCCTTGTTTTCAAGTACGCTCTTGGCGCGCTCGTCTGACTTGGATCGGCTCAGTGCCTTGATGCTGGCTCGCTCCAAATGCTCTGGCTCGCTGGTTTGGAGCAAGCCAAGCCGTGCTTAGCCTGCTCGCAGACTCACTGTCAAAATTTAATCTTGTTAAACAGTAGAGTCTGCTAACTCAAGGACAAAAGTTTGCCTTTGCTGAATCAGCACGGGGCGTGGAAATTGGTTGCCTCGCTTTCGCTAAGAATGCTTGGCCACGAAAGTCAAGCCCAGAAAAAGACCAATGACTCCAATCATATTTATTATTAATTTACTTGAAACTCATTTACAGTTAATATTTCACAATTAATTTAGGGAATATATCTAGTTTTCAATAAATCTGAAATTCGAATTTAACATTAGTAATAATCAAATGGTCTACTGCATTAATTCATGCTTCATCGGAATTAAACTTGAGCCGCTATGAATTTGAATTAACCGCGTGATAGACTTATTTTGTCGAACGAACGAAGCAAATATAGAGTAATCATAATGAAAATAAGAAGACAACGAAAAACAATGGCTCAACAATAGCTTCCTTTCTATAGCCATTAAATAATGCGGCTGAACTAAAGTGTTTGTTGGTTGTTGAATTAATTTTCCTTGCCATGTTGTTTTCGTGTCGCGCCTCTCCGCTTGTAATAGCTTTTGAATAAAAACGCTGTCCAAAACATTTCATACATTTATGAGACTAATCAGAGATATAAATATAAATAATTGATGCAATTACGACCCAAATTACGACAGTTAATGGTTCCAACACGTCTTGGAAATGATATTAATTCTCAATTCTTGGCATTGAAGTTTATCGCAAATGTTCCAAACGATTTCGAAAGGCATAAAGTTTTCTGAAAAATGACAAGGAAGGGGAGTTATTGCAGCCTAGCCCACCAAGCCTCTCTTTGAAATACTCTTCGCTGATTCGTCGCCAGAAAATCTTGGCGTCGAATCACAGCCCTTGTAGGACAATAGTTTTTACACCTTTCCACGCCCGGTGCTGATTCAGCAAAGGCAAGCTTTTGACCTCGAGTTAGCAGACTCTACTGTTTACCAAATTTACATTTTGACAGTGAGTCTGCGAGCAGGCTAAGCCGTGCTATGTTTCCGATGTTACCTTCAGAAGAATGCTAACCTGACTAGCATGCATAACACCATGACGACACATGATAATGTTGTACTAACAAGTAACCTTCTGATTGTGATCACCATGGGACGTGGGTCTACCCTAAGGGGGAAGGGGGTGTTGCCCTCTGTTCCAAAATTATTCAATCTTTTGACTAACACATTTTCCATATGTACAACAGTGGCAATCAGTCAGAGGGCAGCAAAGCAAACTAGACAGTTATGATGTTGGGGATCTTAGAAAATGACATACTGGGTACGGCGTCATTTGTGAGTGGTGATACAGCCACTCTACATCATCAACAACTCAACAACATCGTTTTAAGAATAAGTGACAGCATCAAACAAATAATTCCTCCAGTGCTGTCCTTACTCCTTAGCATGGAGGTGTTGCGGGTTTTTCAAAATCACTTGAAAGCTATAAAGTGCAATAAATAATAACTATGAGTGTGATTCCAAGGCAATCGCCAACGAAAAAAATAGCGATTTCAAAGACCATAAAAATCAATGTAATACAGCAGTCAGGTTTAAATATAATATTTACTCGCTCAAGTCCTGCTTACTTTAATGTGGCGACATTTGATGTCTGGTGAGCAGGACGTGTGTGACTGTGTCTTTTGCTAAATGTTTGACAGGATTCTGTCAATCGCCGGCTTGTCTTATTTTGTTGTTTTCATAAGTGCCACAATGAAGGGTTTTCGATGGCATCGTGGATCGTTGCAAAAATAATTTGGAATGCCGACAACTCTCTGGACAGTATCAAAGTATTCTATGCTGTCTCTCCCATTTATTATGAAGAATATTTAATTGTTTGTTATGAATATTCTTTATGGCTTTTCTAGAAAGACCAAAATTGGCCCCTACATCTGTTGAAGAATCAATTAAAATTCAAGAAAGAATAGAAGATAAACACCCGCATGTTATCAGAGAAAAATTAATAACCATGGAATCAGATCGTGGATCGATGATTGTTGTTGCTTTGGAACAAGAACCAGATGTTGAACAACAAAGACTACGAACAATGTCAGCTTCACAATCTGAACCAGAATTTTTACAAACTGATGAAGTACCATCTTACAATAAATTCCGTCCTAAAGACTTACCAATAGCTGTTGAGGAAACATGTAATCAAGTTGTTTTGGAAGAAGTTGAAGCATTACCAACCAATTCTTTTGATAAACTTGATCTAGAATCGAGGTCCGAAGAACAGAAAACACAAAAACCAAATTTATCTCAAGAATCACCTGATCAAGAGTCTCACCCTTTATTGATAACTGAGAAGAAACCACAATCAAATTATCATAAAAATGCTATCAATGGTAGTACAGCAAAAGGAATTTCAATACCTGAGCACGCGAAGAAAGAAAAGGTCCACAGTCCATTGAGTAAGACAAGATCAGATTCAAGAAAATCACGCAAGGGTAAGAAAATATAATTTTGACCTACCAACTGTTCCTGTCCCAATATTTTGTTTCTAAAGAATTTACCTCTATTTTCACATACCTGCAAACATTCTGATTGGCTATAAGTGCAATTTTAAGAAAATTCAGAGCAGAAAATGTACAATTTTTCAAGTTGCTCTCCATTGAAAAAAGCAAAATATAAAATGATTGGTTGATGATTTCTTCGTTTCTTTCTCGCAAACATTGTTCCATACTTTTCTTTGTGATATTTTATGAAAATGTTTGCAAATTTGTGATTAAAAAGTAATCATACAGTTTTTGAGGGCTTGTGCAATTTTGAAGCTTTTGAAAAAGTCCGTTGTGCAAATTAATTCCGAATGGAACTCAAAATCATGTAATTTCCTATACAAATTAAATAAGTGTTATTTGTATATTCTGGCATGACACCCCTTTGCATGATAAAACAGATATTAGACATAGACATGGTAGACCTTGATTGTCAAGGTGCACCAATGCTTCATAATTGAATTATTTACAACATGATTTCCATTAGTCTATTTGTCGCCACGAGGTGATAGGTTTTTACTTGCTGTTTAAACTTTCTCAATACTGAATTAACCCTTAGGGGGTTTGAGCCACATAAAGGCCTAACAACCAAATTGGGAACCAAGTGTTGTGCCAATGATCTTCCATGCAATTTAATTTAATGGAACTCATCAGATCAATAGCTTACATAAGGATTCACCTCATAGTAGAAAGCACCATAGCAAACATCTAGATAGTGATGGCATGTTGGTATTTGGTAGGGGGACAGGGGATATGTCATCTGGTTAAATCCACTCAAAAAATTGTTTAACCGCCCCCCTCCCTCTCTCTCTGTCACGTAACTATGTACAGAAATTCATATTCTCATCTATTGGATTCAAAAATTAGATTCATCAATATAGTGACAATAATTTTAGTAAAACAATTGTTAGGCCTATATATGTTCAAAACTGTCCTCTGCTCTTCTCAACGCTAGCAAAGTAAGAAGCTTTGGCACTACGGTACTAATTACCTTGAAAGAATGGCTGCTTGCGTCAACAACTATTTTTGTAACTATCTTAAATGCTTTCTGACTGTGAGAGCACTGCCCCATGTAAGCCGCCACTGAATCTAGGATAGCTTCTTATTTTGAATGAATGTCTGAAATAATTCAATCATCATGGTTTAACTAATATTTATACATTTATCAAGACATTTTCTTGCAAGGGTAATAGTCATAGTCAGGACCGCATGACAAAAGGTTTAGCCTTCTGTAATCCTGAAATCATGCCGGTATCAAATATTTTTTCTGAATTTTTGTTGTTGAGGTTTGGCCTATAAATCATAAAGATTTCATTTTTCTTTTGAATGTGCTCTATCCTTCTGGAATATAGGATCGCAGGATTTTCACTTTTGTCCAACCCTTGTCACAGTAGTAAGCATTTGTGCTGCTGCACTATAATGATTCGAGTTTTCCTTTTTTATTGTGATACATTTTCTTCTGTTAGTGATGACACTTCTGTGACCAGATGTTTGTATTTTGTGACCGTAAGTTTCTGTTGCACTTATGAAGTCATAAAATCTCACTATTAATAATTTCTAGCTTTGAATGTTGCTGTATTTCTGAAAGAAGGACAGGGGAAGTTATTGATGCTTGAAAGAGGCAAATCTACTTCAGCTGGAGAAATCAAGGAGATCATGCTCGATAACTTGTCATTACCACGGAAACTTGAAGGTGTCTTTTCAGTGTGGCTGATATCACCATTACTCGGTAAGTGTTTTGTATTAAGTAACAATACAGCTTTGAGTCCTACTCAATATTCATTTGCGCAGTTAGGTTTTACAAAAATACACTTTTCTTCTTAACTGGCTAACGGTACTTTGCGAAACGAAACGAAACGAGACGAAATCATCAAACCCTTTCAAATATGCATCAAACAACTCACCAAAGCCATATCATTGATATATCAGCTAACTTGTATATAAATTATTGCAAAAATTATCAAAAACTAGCATATTTTGACGAAGTAAAGTTCTATTGTTTCCTCAACGGGAACTGTCGATTGGTCACCGTGATTTAGTTTGGAATAGATTTGCTGTTGTATTTTGTCAATAGAGCAAATCGGTTTACTTTCATCATTGCGCCCACATGCAGTGTTTTGGATAAAATTCCTTTGTGTGATATTTGTGTGAATTCAAGTGTGATCTCGTTTCGTTTCGCAAAGTACCGTTAGTTTGGACTACATTAAGGAAAGTTGACTTAGAAAGGCAAAGTACCGTTAGTTTGGACTACATTAAGGAAAGTTGACTTAGAAAGGCTGGAGAAAATTCAATCCACAGCACTAAAAAGAATTATAAAATTACCCAACAGTACCCCCTATTGGGGAATTCTGAAAGAAATTGGTATGTGGCCCATCAGCATGTACATAGCATATCAACGCCTAATACTTTTTCAAAACATAATAACATCAGACGACGAACGATTAGGTAAAAAGGTCTTATTAGAGCAGATAAACCAAGATACGGAAACAAGCTGGTACGGTGAAACCAAAAGAATGGCAGAAGAATTGAAAATAGATGAATTGGAAGCAACCAAAGCTACGAAGCAAGAGTGGAAAGAAATTATAAAAGAAAAGATACAGGAGGAAGTGAATAGAACAAGTACAGAAAAAGAGAAAAAGATGAAGAAGTTAAGGCCTAGGTTATACAGCGTGCCAGCAGCGTACCGCGTCAGCATTTTTTTCAAGCACGCTCTTGGCGCGCTCGTCTGACTTGGATCGGCTCAGTGCCTTGATGCTGGCTCGCTCCAAATGCTCTGGCTCGCTGGTTTTGAGCGAGCCAAGCCGTGCTGTGTTTCCAGACATAACCGGAAACGCTATTTTTAGATAAACCTGGGGGTTGTGTATTTAAAATAAAATGAATCGCCTCGTTCTAGAATCGATTGCCATGGTGATGAATTTAAAATTAAAGATGGTGTTGAGTTGAATGTCGTAAATCCAAGCAATAAGCTCACAATGTAGTGATTGCACAACTGAAAGGAATTGCCATAACTAATTATGCGTTATTTTTAATAAATTACCAATAATTTATAAATTTTGGCGCGAAATTCACCATATAAAAGCAAAACGTGCGCAAGAATCGCCCTCTTTCATGTTAGAAGTCGGCATTCTTATCAATTTGATAACTTAAAGTTGACATCAACATATCTCTCCTACGTTTATTTAAATTATTTGATAAAAGCAATTACTTCATATACAAAACACTCCTACTCACGCCAGCCATGTTGAATTTTGGCGCTCAAGAAAATAATCTCATGCCCCATATGAAACGCACCAAATTATAGCACGCTGTCATGGCACGCTGTATGATTTGAAACCTGAAATCAGCGCGCCAGCACCGAGCCACGACACCCTTGGCGCGGTGCGCTGCCGGCACGCTGTATAACCTAGGCCTAAGATACCAGAAGAAGCAGCAATATCAAAGGCAGGAATATGTGAATGTTGTTGTTGTTGTTACATTTATTTGCCAGTATACCAAAAGTACAAGGTGTATAGCAATTATTATACATTGTATCATAGTCATCATTTTCTATAATTATATCATTGTCATTATGATTATTTACATACTGTATCATATAATGTCACATGTCTATAAAATTGTGACTTGATTACTTATCGAAACTATTACAGAATTACGTTTTACTAATGGAGATAAGACTGTCGTATAATGTTTTACGTGTCTTGAAGGAAGAAAGAAGAAAGCTACCAAGGAGATAGCTAATACATAGAGGAGGATTTGAGAAAAGAGTGACCAATTTTTCTTTCATTGGTTTCAAGGCAAAACCTGAACATATCTTCCCCATTTTACAATAAAACTCCTTAGGGTAGGGTAGCGTTGATCGCACAGAAAAAGAGAAGATGAGCTTCGTCCTCTATATTGCCGTTGTTGCAGAATCTGCATGTTCTAATATGTCTAGGCTCCTGGTTGTATCGTCCAGTTTGTATTCTTAGTGTGTGTGAGCTAGTTCTTAATTTTGTAATGGCATTTCTTCGCCCAGTATTTGTTAAAAAGAGGTAAGATTGAAATTCAAATTTCCTACCGATTCTGTCAGCAAAATTATCTTTTTCTACTTCAACAATCTGGTGGTTTGAAAATCTCTGGACATATCTATTTTCTAGCGCAATTTTTATCAAATTCATCAGATGCTTTTGAGTGCTCTTATGTGAAATATCTTTTGATGTTAATTGCTTAATTGATAGTCCTAATTTTGATAAATAGTCATTTATTCTATTTAGCCATGAACGTTTGTTGGAATGTAAAATCATTTCGCCGAGCGTCTTAGACGCTATTGATTCAGGGTTTGTATAAAAGAGCCGAAGCATAAATTTTATCATGTTGATTTTAATTTGGATAGATAAAGGATATATACCTAGCTCCATTCTTGTGGCATAGTTGCTAGACTTTCTCCTTATCATTAAAATGTTTTTCATTATTCGTAATTGGAGCTTCTCAAGAGGATTGTTGCTTTCATTTGTTATTAGTTCTCCCCAAATTTCAGACGCATACAAAGCTATTGGCATTATAAAAATATTGTAAATTGTAAAATAAAGTTGAATTTTGTTTTTCGACGATTTTCTCATGTTTTTCGTTGCCAAGAACCATGCTTTCTCTGCTTTTAAACAGAGTTCTCGAACGCCATGAATAAGCTTACAATCCCTAGTGAATGTAAACCCTAGATAGTTATACATATCGGTGTACTCAACAGTGGAAGCCCCAAGGTGAAATTGACGAGAGTAGGGAAGAACAGGCTTTGTTTGAAATACGATAACTTTTGATTTATTCAAATTGACGTCCAATTCCCAAATTTTAAAAAAGTCGTATGCCTTGTCTAAACATTTCTGAAGTCCATCAGCTGTTTTAGAGAAGATAACAATGTCGTCCGCGTATAGCAATGCGTTCAGCTTCTCGTCTGATAAAGTTATCGGGTCTGTGTTTTCGCATGTGAGATTCTTAGCTAAGTCATTAATATTAATATTGAACAAAAGAGGACTGATTACGCAGCCTTGTCTTACCCCTATTGAGACAGGAAATGTTTCCGTGATTTTTGAATCATAAATTATTGAAGCTGACAGGTCAGAATACAAGTTTTTAATAATTTCGAAAAATTTTTCGCCTACGTCAAGGGCAGATAGTTTTTGCAGAAGAAGTTTGTGTGATACAGAATCAAAAGCCTTTTTTAAGTCTATAAAGCATGCATATAATTGTTTATTTTTACCTGTATATTTGTTAATTATGGTTTTGAGTGTAATCAAATGATCCGCCGTGCGTTTGCCTGGAACAAATCCTGCTTGATGCTTACATATTATTTTATGTTACATATACTAAGATTTGAAGTGAATTGTACCTCCCGTTTTAGTGTCAGAGACTTTTAAATTCGAGAAAGTGAAATACTGGCTTGTTTCTAAATCTGAAAAGTGGTCAAATCCATATTAACCTAGATGGCCTTTGCTAAATATAAGGTTCATATTTTTTCATTTGGTTTTTTAAGTAACTTCTGTAAATATCTGTTTATGACATACTAAGATTTGAAGTGAATTGTACCTCCCGTTTTAGTGTCAGAGACTTTTAAATTCGAGAAAGTGAAAAACCAGGTTTTTTCAAAATCTGAAAAGTGGGGAAATCACACTCAGACCAACATAGATGGCTGTTGCTAAATATAGACTTGATATTTTTCATCTATTTTTTTTTTAAATAACTTCTTAAACCATAGTCAACCATGTTAATAGGTAAACCAACTTAGATATATTTAATTTATGACCATATATATAATATACATACCGTCTGTGAATCGTTTACAAAAATACTTCAATTTCTTAAATAATTTAGAAGAAGTACATTATTGTTATAGCACTAAAGTTGCTTGCCAACGGGCTTCTTATATAAAAAAGACATCTATAGAAAACAACGAAACGTATTTTATTACAAATATAATTATGTTTGCCAAGTTTATCCATAGTTTATCAACTATAATATGTTGTCAATAATTTTGTCGTTTCGTTTCGCAAAGTACCGTTACCGCCTGGTGCTAACGGTACTTTGCGAAACGAAACGAGATCACACTTGAATTCACACAAATATCACACAAAGGAATTTTATCCAAAACACTGCATGTGGGCGCAATGATGAAAGTAAACCGATTTGCTCTATTGACAAAATACAACAGCAAATCTATTCCAAACTAAATCACGGTGACCAATCGACAGTTCCCGTTGAGGAAACAATAGAACTTTACTTCGTCAAAATATGCTAGTTTTTGATAATTTTTGCAATAATTTATATACAAGTGAGCTGATATATCAATGATATGGCTTTGGTGAGTTGTTTGATGCATATTTGAAAGGGTTTGATGATTTCGTCTCGTTTCGTTTCGTTTCGCAAAGTACCGTTAACCTCTTAACTCCATTGCATAAAAATTCCAAATCAATCAATCATTAGTTTGATTGCAGAAGGATTATACAAAAAAGTCTGTCTGCATGCACGCTCTGCCTGTAGGCCTACATTGGATGGGTACTGGATATATCATGTATGATTCAATGGTGTTCTTAACTATCAAGTGACACAGGCACCGTCCCACAAAATACTACAGTCTTCTGGAATCCTAGAAGATTTCAACATTTTCTTAAGGTTTTTTGTTGAAGTTTGTCCCATAAATCATAACGTTTTCCAATTTCTTCTAAATTTGCTCTATAGGCTAGCCTTGCGGAATCTTGGATTGCTGGACTCAGGAAAGCTAGAGAATGTTTTTTTGATTTATAGCTTGAACTTCAACAAAAAAGTTTGAAGAAAATGTTAAATTGTTCTAGGATCCGAATATGCTGATTTTTTTGTCGGACCTTATATATGTGATACACAATGGCAGCTAATTTTGTGGATTTATTTGGAATAGAAAGACAGTAAAATTTAATGTTATGAATTGTTTCTATTGTTCAATGTGTTTCTATTACAGAACTCCAATTGAAAGATCATCACATACCGTTTGCATTAAGAAAACAATGGAAAGAACTTTTGCAAAAATTTGCCACTTTGAAAAAAGAAGAAATTGCACAAGGTAAAGATGCTGTGTAAATCATGAGAATAATTCATTGCAATAACTACGATTATTTTTTTCTTGGTGCCCACTGCCCATGAGTCCGATTGTAGTTCACAGTCCATAGCAAATACTTTTAATCTTACATAGACAGAGGCTATATAGCGTAATGCAGAACACTGTAAAATCCGCCTAATTTGAAAGAGAATTAATGACAAAAGACAAAGAATGACAAAAATGACAAAGTTGACAAGTCGGTGAGTTGACTTCTCTTACCCACCCGTCAATGAGTGATGGCTATATCTCCCTCGGCCTCTCTCTTATCTTCATTTTACATGGCATCCCTCATATGTGATTTCCATTCAATTAATTTTCATCTAATTGTGAACCAATTTTCTCTTTGTAGATGAACCTGTTATTGTTTTTCAACGTAACTCTTTTCTTCCTGTTCATTTGGAAAAAAAGGTACGTTTTATTGATTTAATGCTATATTTAAAGTATGAATGCCACATGTTTGCAGTTAGCTACTATGTACGTAACTTTATAACATGAACTTAACAGAATATTGTAATATTCATTATAACTTCAAATCAGATAAACTTATAAAGATAATAGCCATAAACATTGCTTCATCTAATCATCTTTGCTGTAAGATATCACCGTGAATGCTGTATGTGTAACCACCAACCTGCTCAAGTTCAAGCCAACATTGCAAATGATTTTAATTGCACTTATCGAATTTGAACATGTCCAGAATTGTATTTAACAAGGACCACAAAATAATATATAGAATTTCAAAGCCTTGTTGTACAGATAAGCCAGAATTTCACTTATCCAAATTCCAAACTGCACTTATGCGGATTACTGTAGTCCTTTGCATGTAGTTATTGAGAATCATAAGTTCATCGTTATTCAAAACATGTAAAATTTGCATGTGCATTGTATACTGAAAAACACAGTTCGGTTTTGCTCGTTTTTCTGTCCATTGCATTTCACACTTCTTAAACAATATTTATTCAAATGGAAACCATAAGTATTACTTTGCATTTATTTTTTGACCTCAAAAAGGCGCTTGATACCGTTTCACATGATATTTTATTGCACAAGTTTATCATTATGGCATTGGCAAAAACGAATTGAAATGATTTGAGAACTACTTATCTGATCGAAAACAGCGTATTTCCTTTGATTCTCACTTATCTTCTCCATAAACAGTAACCTGTGGTGTGCCTCAAGGAAGCATCTTTGGCCCTTTCCTGTTTCTTATTTTTATAAATGATCTTCCGCTTGCTACTCAATTCAAAACCTGTTTATTTGCTGACGATACAACTCTTCAGCTTTCATCTAATAATCTTTGTCAACTTGAACAATATGTTAACTTTCAAAAGACCAATTTCATGGTTTTCCAATCTCGTCATTTGAGGAAACTTGACAAAAAATGTGTTGATGGTCATGTAATTCAACAATGTGGATCAAATTTTAAGAGCAAGAACATAACTTTTTAGGGTTACTGTTAGATGACAATTTGAACTAAAAAGACCATGTTAACTCTGTCTGCTTGAAAGTGCGCAAACTTTCCTATCTCGTTTTGCGATTTCGTCGCTTTCTCTCCTCAAAACACAAACTTTGAATACGGTTTGTGTATTCGAGGCCACAGTTCCACACTCGACTCTCTGAGTAAAGTTGACAAGAAATGTATTCGTGTAATCATGAATGTGAGGCCTAGGATACACACTAAGCCACTTTTTAAACAGCTAGGACTGTTAGAAGCTCCTGAATTGCACAAAATAAATATACTGTCTTTTTTTACACAAAGTAATCGCTACCAAATGCTCAACTTCTCCAGACTTATGACATTGACTGCCACATTGAAGACTGTTACATTTGTTCTCTTCCATGATTTTCTTTCTGATTTCTTTTCTTCTTTCTTTTTTTCTACTTTTTTATTTTCTATCCTGAAGTCATGTTGATGCCTTCATTTTGCAATTATTTTATCTATTATATGTTTGCATTATATTTTTACCTTTATGTTAAGTAAAATTTACACATGTATTAAAGCATACTTCTTAATGATGTAAATATGGTGTGATAATACTTAAACATATTTGTATACGAAACCATGGCCCCTGAACAAACAAGCACTTGCGCTCAAGAGGTGCCGCCAAACAAGTCATTTGTTCAATTTACAAATAGTATCAACCAGCTTGATTTGCATATGTAAAACAATAATAATTTGTAACTTGATAAATCGAAATGTATGAAATGTATGATGTACGATGCTTGAAATGTATCATCTATCTATCTACTGGGTCCGAAAAAGTGGGTACAGTGTAACCCGCTTATGTGCAATTCGGATAAATGAAATTCCTGCTTATCTGCAACATAGCTTTGAAACCCGTTAAACAAATTACTGGTCAAGTCCTTGGTAAACAATTTCAGATAATTGCAAATTCGGATAATTGCAATGAAAACCGTTGGCAATTTTGACTTGCATTTAAGCGGGCTACACTGTATAACGCTATCCTAATTTTCAGAAGGTTGGAGATAGTTGTCTTAATTATAGGCCAAATGTTCAACAAATTGTTCAAAGGAAAAATGTTAAAAATATTCTAAACTTCACAAAAGCGTCACCTTTTTGTCTCAAAGGTTTTTATTTTCCAGCAACCATATTGTCAGTTTAAAACATAATTCTGAAGAAATGTTATCAAAATTTCTAAAATGTGACTCACTTTGATGCATGATGTCATGAACACTGTTCGACAGAAGTGGATATCTTAAGATCCTAGATCCCAGAAGGCTAGAGCAAATTCAGAAGAAAATTGATAATTTTTCGATTTATATCCCAAACCTCAACAGAAAATCCAGAAAAAATTGTTGAAAATGTTTAAGATTCAGGAAGCTTTTGTCGGACACTGAACAGGAATTTCAATTTTCAAAACAATGATGACAATGGAAAATTTGTATTTTTGTTCTGGCCTTCTGATACCCGACTCCCCAAGCATCCTGCACGCTGTGTCAACCTGCTGCCTCTATATGGTGATCATTCATGTAATATCCAATAATATTAGTCTATTGGATCATTATTGTATGTAATGATAATTGATTACTTGTTCATAGCAATCATGTCTCTACAACTTTTTCTTGGCTGTTACGTACAGGTTTCACTGTATAATCCTATGGATCAATGCCTTAATAATTTCACGTTTTAATTATTTAGATTACTGATGACCGAGTTGTAAGAAGGCTCTTTGAAGAGGTAACAACTGCAGAATAATATAGAATGCCTAAATGATATTACGAGTAACCTGTAGGTTGATCAATCCTCCAGTCAATCTGAAAAACATTTTGAGGTTGTCCGTTTTTCTCAGTTGAATTTTTGTATGGTATTAAAATATTTCAAGCCTAAATCTATTAGTTGTATATACAGTAACATTATAAGAGTGTACCGTCCCTCTTACTCATAACATATTTGCTACACAAAGAACTCCACAAATCATAGTCATACACAGCTGACAAAGAAACTTGTAGATCAGACAATTCACAATACAAAACATTATGAAAAGAACACTACTTGTCCATAAACCCGTTGAAGCATCTCCTTATCTCCGTATCCGTATCAAGCCTGAGACCACCTGCATACTGTGGGCAATTTTAGTATATCTTACATAGGTTTCACTAATGGCTAATTTATATCAGCCAGAATGTGTCCAATACTTTAGAGGCATTTACTGGCTGCACCTGCATAAGCAAATGCTGCAAATCGTATTGTGATTTTGATAGCCAATGATAATGATTCCTATACGTTTTGTTACCAATGTAGGCAAAACATAATATCCTAATGGGTCGTTATCCAATATGCCGATCTGATGCCATAATGCTTGGTGGCATTCTATGTCGAATTGAACATGGTCAATTTGATCCAGACGTTCACACTCATGGCTTTTTCAAGTAAGCTAACACTGTCACTAGGTCACTGTATATACTGCATATCACTGTTATGAATATGTCCAATGGCATCATACTCTTGTCAGAAAATAGTTTTTCAAGGGTTATTGTCCATATATCATCGTAGAATATGATAAAAATTGCACCTTTTCACTTTTTAACTTCGACAGAAAAGAAATCAAATTATTTTTCTTCTGCTTATAAAAACTTCAAAAAGAACTGTTAATCTACATCCTTCTGAATATATGCTAGCCTTCCAGAACTCCTAGTCCTGTAATCCCCCATTTTATCTAACTTCTATGCATTATGGATGTATGGTGATACAGTCAAACTCAGTTAGTATCTCCTTTTTTGATGTCCCATCTGCTTAATATCCCCACATAAAACTGATTTTTATTTTCATTATCCATACAAACTCTCATAATCCTACCTTTCTTAATAGCCCACCTCGCTTAATACCCCACTTTTCATCCATACTCTAGGGGGGATATTAAGCAAGCCCGACTGTAATTGAATATATTTTATCTATAAGTTTTTGCCCCACAATGTTTTTGGTAAAAACATCAAACTTATTTTGGATCTTAGAACGGAGTCTTCATTCACCTGATTGCATTAGATTTAAACTTGTTTGATTCTATAAATTGTTTTATTCAACATTATTGTTTACCTTATTAATATAACTGAGATTTTGATTTGTTGTTTTTTAATTGATCATATTATGAATTTCAGTGTTTTATCCCCTGTCTAGAAAAACATTTAGCCAGTATTTACCAGATCGATCTTGTCGTCATTTATGGTTTGGTAGGCGATCAGCTTCACTTGAAAGTCGTTTACTAGAACAATACCAAAGAGCATCTGAATGTGCTGACGATCCAAAGAAATGCCATCGTTTATTTTTAGAATATTGTTGGTCGCTTCCATTTTATGGGTATGTGTGTCTAATTACACCAAATAAAATAAAAGTAAAAGAATTTATAAAATACACAGTAATATTTTATCTTAAATGATAATGCGATTAACATTATTTCTTCACAAGCAAGAAAATAATGGTATAGCCAATCAGTATCTCTCACAACACTGTTTATCTGGCATGAACAATATTAAAAAAGAATTGAACAATTCCTCAGTAAAATTATCTTAACAAACCTCCGGATTTGTTAAATATCATTAAGGCAAGCTACAACAGGAAAAGATTTAGGCGAAAATAAATACTGTTGAAGAAAAACTAATAATGTTTAGACCCATTCGCTATTACAGTATAATCCGCTTAAGAAATTAAGTACATGTCAAAATTAGCAACGGATTTCATTGCATTTATCCGGATTTTCAATTATCTGAAATTTTCTAACATGGTCTAGACCATAGATTAGCTTATATAAGGTTTCAAAGCAGGTTGAGCAATGCAAACTTACTTATTTACTTTTAAAGCAGCTGTTGTAGATAAACGAGAGTTTCATTTATCAGATTTACATTTACGTAGGCTAGGTGTACCCTGTAGCTGGACTGCATATTTTTCAAATTGGTAAATATGATGCTTACCCAATGCAATCGAATCTTCTAAAATGTATTCATCGCTGTATACAACACCCCAATTGTATTCAAGTGGTTTTTGCTGACTGTTATATTTACTGTACAGTATTTCAATATTTTGGCTTGTCTTTTCTCAGATGTGCATTTTTTAAAGGTGAAGTGGAACAACCTTCGACTGAGTACAAACCATGGCGTTCTGCTACAAAAACAGTTCATGTTGGTATCAATCGTTTTGGTATTACAATATTTCAACATGATAAGCAGGTACTGAATGTTTTGAACAGAAACAGCAACGTCAGTCAAGAAACATTAGATAGAATTTTACTATCCAATTAGACAAAATGTGTATAATTTCTGATTAAAGATAAAGCACAATGATTTAGACTTACAAGTGATGGAATAAAAATACTGTATACTGCTTATTAAATTCGTAACAAATGATAGCGATAAAAAAAACATAGGATTTCACAACACTCAACAACACACAATCAGATTCCGTAAAATCCCTGTTATTTGTTAATTTCCACGTAATTGTATTTAATAATTCCCTTTGTAAACTCAAACTTTATATATTTGTATCTTTTTGATTTGTATTTATATACCTTGTGATGCCATGAAGATATGATATGGCGAAACGGTGGCTGCTATATATAGGTGATCGTTAACGCATGTTAGTTGTATCGTCTTGTAATACCTGTAATAAATTAAGTGTTACTAACATATATGAGGAGTAGGGGAAGTGCCTACAGTCCTAAAATGTAAGCCACTGCCCTAAAAAAAAACAGTTCAGGAGTTCATGAACAGTTCATGAATGTTAAATGACCCCTAATTTTCATGAACTGTCTGTGAAGGTTCATGAAATTTTGTAGTTGATAGTTCTTTCTATCAAACTGATTATTTCCTTTGCTTAACTTTAGGAGATTCTTCTTTCTCTTTCCTATGATGATTTATCGTGGGATTACGTCCCTGCATCGGAAGACGAGACTGTGGATTCGTTTTATTTGGAATTTGATGCAAGGACAGATCTTGGTGAAGTTGAAGCAGAACAATTACAAATAATATCACCACAGGTAGGCTGATATTTAGATAGTTATATTTCATTACAGTACCATTGAATGTGTTTCTCTCTTACGTCAATATTTCATTTTCTTACTTTAGGCTGTGATGATGGATGCTATGGTTGATTCATGTGTTTTTGAATTAAATCGTATCAATGCACCTAAAAGGTAAATTATTATTTATTCACAAGGTCTTTTTTTAACCTGTTTGTAAAAATCTCTAATGTTTGTGTTAATGATGTGTAACTTTTCTGCAATACATACTTGACACATTTGACAATTGACATAACAATTTATCATGACACACTATAGTGACAATACCCGTGGTAAATATAAGTATGAGTTGCTCACAGATATTTTTCATTGATAGCTTATTTATGCCTGATGATTGTGTAAAAGCATGAAGCTTCAAGTAATATGATAAGAATGTGTGGTTTTTGTCTCCTTTTTATTTCTATTATTATTATATATATTGCCTAAATTGTTCTTTTTAGTCCCCCTGTCAGTCCGTCATCATTGGATGATAAAAAATTCTTCTCTGATGCACGTAAGTTATTAACAATTGATTCTATTTTGTTTATCAATTGTTTTTTGACAGTTGATGGGTAATTAACATGCAAGGCCATAATGTTCTGGTTTAGGTTTTTGGTATGAAGCACATTAGAGGTCTTCGTCGGATCGGATTGGGCATTTGTAATCCGAATGTTATCAAGAAATTTTAATCCAAATCTGATTTGAATGCGATTTGATTAGAAAAATATCCAAAATATTTGGTTTCTGCGTTAAGAATATGATCCAATTAGACAGAATCCGGATCTTAGCAATCTATAATCTCTACTCTGTTTATGATCTAAAAATAGAGATGTGGTACGGGTGCCTTTGGTAGAGCGATACTGTTTCAATTACTTGAATATTTTTAGACTATTTTTACCGTTGTTGACTCCAGTTATTGCCTTTTCCCATTGAAATCCATAACAAATCATTGTAATTTTTATGATATTCCAGGACGGCGCCCACTTGTCAGGACACGTAAGAACAATTTCTCATTAAGCAATCCATTTAAAGTTAAATGAACAAATTGGATAGTTATAAAATCCAAATATTCCATTATTCATTATTCTTATCGAGAAGAAAATCCAAAGCTATAAATGTACATATGTTATTTCAAAATACAAGAAATACAACAGTAGCAATATTGATAATTGCATTGCCTGGTATTATTACTAATAAAATGCCGGTCAGTGATAAAAATATAATTACGTTTTGTCATCTTTCTTCCTGTACACCTTGGTATTGTGGCCAATTACATTATGTAGTATGAAAAATATTAAGTAGTGTAGTAGTATATATAGTATATAGTAAATGTAAAGAAGTTTGTATATATAATAGCTGAAAATTATACACATAAAAATAACATATTTGATAAAATTTAATATTATTATCTATTTAAACGATTCTAAATATAGATTGAGATTTTTATGAGTTAATAAATATTCTGCCTTTGTCGCTTTGCCTTATTCTGCCGCTTACCGCTCGTCAAATTGCGGTATATCAAAGCGGGACTTATAGATCAGTCAAATTCTGCCTCAGTCATTTCCCATATTAAATTTTGAATGCTTGCGTTGAAGCGTTTGATTAGTTCATGGTTAGTTTGGGGCACCATGCATTTCATTGTAGTGACTACAGTATTATCACAGTTTCACATGATTTTGAGATGTTGATACATTTGTGAACTGGTCACTTGGATCAGGTGACCTTTTTACAGGGTTTTTTCATTATAATCAAGTAATCTCTGAACACTGTGACTGTCAAAGAGTTGGGTTTGCAACAAGGCCGACCGGCTTTGAGATTTCGCGGCTGGCTACTGTATTGTATTATATAAACGCTATTGTTGGTGCTTTCATTCATTCAAGAATAGTGTAGGGGATGATATTGGGGCTTCCCCTTAAAACAGTTTCTAATTGAACAATGGAAAGCTCAATGATTCATTTTGTGCCTCGTTTTCCCATCCCATTATAATCCCATTATTTCAGTGTCCCATTTTCATTTGGCTCGTAGACCGTGTTCTAAACACAACAGGATCAATGTCTTCTTTAACAGTCATATGGCGATTAATTTAATTCCAAGGCAGTATTAAATACTGCAGGCACATCCTGGTAAGATATTTCAATAATAAAATTGTGTATGTACATTGTTCTGGTTTTGTTTTATTTGAAAGAGTAATGTGATTCGCCTCACGTCCTTGGATCTACTCAGAAAATCAATAGACTTCCTTTTCTGTTTGTTCAAACTCATTCTTGATTTTGTTGTGAAGATATAAATACACCATATTTGCAAACATAAAGTTGTATATTTTGTCAATTTACTGAATAATTCCTGACGCATAGTGTACTACGTAATGGCTCGTTAGATGCATATGTACTGCGAAATTATTTTTCATAATTATTATTTATATCAATCATTTCACAAAGTCAACTGTTCTCTTGTCGAGTAGAAGAAGTTTAAAGGTGAGACTATTACGACCTATTACGTCTCATGTTGACGTATTTTCCACGAATCATGTGTAAATTATGTTACAAAGGGTTGATGTGGTTTGATTATAGTATTATGTAACATTTACTTCATTTTTCAAGTTCACATTTATTGGAATATACTTATAGGCTTTGTTTTGATTTCTACCGTTTCTATTGTTTTCTCGCATCTCTTGTTCTTTGAGTCGGCTTTAGAGATATACCTGCTCAGATTTATCATGCCATTCTTTATCGATTGATATGGTTGCCCTTGATATACTACTTGCACTTCCATGGAAACAATCAGTTTTATGGTTTTATGGAAACATTCCAACAACAAATTGAATTTCTTCGGATTGCTCTCCCAGCGGAAAGGCATCCGCCCCCTATTATTGCAATTCAGCAGATTTAAATACGGTTTTATGTTTTCTACTGTAAGGGATTTTACTCATGTCATTTCTTTAACCCAATGGGCATATAGACTGAGGTCCCAAATTCAACATTTTAAGCTAACTGAAATTATAAACTTTCGACTGTGTGAATTTCTATTATGTTAATGAGTATTTTCTACTCATTTATATCATATCATTAACAAGCTGCAGTATCTTGCATAGTTTCCTGTTAATTTTTCTGATCGCAACGTTACCTAGAACACTCTTCAGATTTGTGCATAACTGCTTTGTAGGTAGGCTAAATAAAGGAGGAATTCAGAGAAATTAAGAAATTATGATTGTGTTAAATAGTTTACAATCTATTTTCAAAATAGTTTACAATCTAGGGCCACATTTCGGACTCAATTCCATAAAATCACGAAGTTAGCCCTTAGTATTTCCTAGCCAATTTGGAATGGTGAACTTTGGGGTGTTATATGTGAATCAAAAAGTCATGTGTCCGAAATTACAGTGTACAATAGTGTAAAACAAAACCCAAACATTGTAAAATAGAAATTTATTTGTAAATTAAAACTTAATATTAAATAAGCTACGTCGAAACACCAATCAAGTTTTTTTTATCGCCCAAGCTCTTAATATCAAGAAATTGTATCATCATTTACCTACTAGTAATAAGGTTCCCGGGTTGCTGGGTTACTTTGAGCAGAGTTAAAATTGCGTTGGATATTTTTTCAGTCTTGTGCAATGACACATACCGTAGCCATTTGCTTTGGAAATCGAATTGGGGGAAACCCTTGTTTTTGCTACTTTGCGGTCAGGAGCCGCAAAAGAAAGTCATGGAAAAGATTTGTTTTATTTCGCTACAAAAGGGTAAACCGCAAATAGAAGCGAAAATTATGCGATAACCTTAGTCTAAATGTCAGCGGTTCTGGTAATACTATGTACAAAATGTTTGGTTCAAAAATGACGAACTGATGGATGAACAAACGGTTTAGGAAAATTTTTCTCCTTTTTAGAGATTTGAAAACATGTTTGATTCTAAATTTGCATCGTTGTGTTGTAGGTTGATTCCTTCCACCATTAATCATGTTCCGTCTACCAACTGCGGCTATAAGGCAAAACGCCTTGAAGAAATTTTCCCTCCATCCTGTTCAATCAGCAGTGATACCATCATTGCGATTTCAACAATGCAGCACTATTTCCCGCCCTGAAACACCAACAAGAACAAAAATTGAGAAGATGCTTGTTGCAAATCGTGGTGAAATTGCTGTGCGTGTATTCCGTGCTGGTACAGAAGCTGGCATCCGAACTGTTGCCATCTATTCTGAACAAGATGCAAAACAAATCCATAAACAGAAAGCAGATGAAGCCTATTTGATTGGTAAAGGAATGCCTCCTGTTGCAGCGTATTTAAACATACCAGAAATCATCAGAATTGCAAAGGTATGCTTTTGATTATCATTACAGAATTTATTGTAAATGATGCCAAGTTATTACGGAACTGTAACATCAATAATGATAATATGGTTGCATTATTAAATATAATGGGCGACAGGCCCATTATTCATGGTCATTTTGTTTTTCTAAATGAGTCTCACCCATTTACTGCTATTGCTTGCAATTATTCAGTAGGCTATTAATTAGAACCGTACATGCGGTTATTAGTTGTGATAGATCACTATGTCCAAATTGACGATCCATAAACAATTTATGTAAATATATATTTGTGTTATTCATGGATTGTATTATAAGGTGTGCGATCACACGCGCACGCCTCCATGCACGCCTAAACACTCCGACGTGTGCGGTTGATCACACGCCAAAAGGTTTCAAAGAAAAATACTTTTCTTTTTTTTTGATTTAGATTTTGTTGCTATTCAGTTTAATGATGATTCTGATGACATACTTTAATCTCTTTCAATTTCCTGTTTTATTTGTTATTATTTATTATTCAATAAACTTCAATTTACTATTATAATGTTTCTACTTAACTTGCTGGACAATTATTATTTGAACAGAGAGACATGCTCCATTACATCAAGTTAAGATTTACCAGCAAGTGTAATGTGAAAAAGAATAAATTTGTGTTGCCATGACAACAATCATCTGATGGCGTACGATAATTTTAGGTGTGCGCTTAATACAAACCATGGTGTTGTTGTATCCTACAGGAGCATGATGTTGACGCAATTCATCCTGGCTATGGATTTCTTTCTGAACGACATGATTTTGCAAGGGCATGTCGTAAAGCTGGTATCAAATTCATTGGCCCTACTCCTGAAGTAATACACATGATGGGAGATAAAATAGAAGCTAGAAATGCTGCTATTGCTAACAATGTTCCTGTTATCCCAGGAACAGACAAGCCTGTCCGTAGTATTGAAGAAGTGAAGACATTCTGTGAAGAATTTGGTATGCCAGTTATGTTGAAGGCAGCATATGGTGGCGGTGGACGAGGCATGCGAGTTGTCAACAATAAAGATGATTTAGAAAAGATGTTTGAATTAGCTACATCAGAAGCTCTAGCTGCATTTGGCGATGGCTCAATGTTTATTGAGAGGTTCATTGGTGAGTTCATTGTCCAATATTCAAATTAATCTATATTTCCATAAAAAAGTTACTAGTATCCAAAGCCTAGGCCTACTGTTAACGGTTTCTCATCTATAGAAAGAATAGGCTACTTGTATAACCAATTTTGTACTTTATCCTATTTTGGTTTTTTAATTGAAGCTACTGATGTTTGTATTATAACAAAAATGATTCAATCAATCTGATTGGGTAAGAGTTTGACGCCAAATCATCATAGCAAAGCTAGGTTCGAAAACACAATCAATCTTACAATTCGAACTTGATATTACAAATGAGAATTTCCAATTTGATCAAAAGTTTTCAAAAACATTTTATGAGCAAGAAAATCATGTCGATGCTTGTAAAAGTTGTGCTAGTTATAATACAGAGCAATTGGCGCACAGTTTCATGTGAGCTATTGATATTTGGTGCACTTGAGTCAATTCAGAAGAAAACTCTCAAAGGCGAAAATACTTGCCCAGTAGCAGGGATATAATTGTGTAGAAGGACCCTTACCGGTCCTTCCATAGGATACTCTCATAATCCATAGTCCAGTTCCGAAGCATATCTCTCTAGTCAACACGATTAAACAACTTTATTTGATGAAAAACTTTGTTTAAATGTCATTTTTTCAATTAAGTTTGTGTTTGCGTACGGAAAAATCAGTAAGGTAACTTCATTATAAGAATGTCACGCACCAATATATGCCCACAAAGTTATAACCTGATAAGTATTTAGTAAAATAACTGTTCACAGACTGGGTTGACCTGATAGCTTGATGATTGAATTGATCACGATGTATTTATGTATTTATTGATGCAGAGCACAAACTCTCTTAAATGCTAGCTGGCGATGTTAATGTTCCCTAATCTTATCAGCCCCACCACCCCATAGAATTTTGGTCTTTTCAAGGAGGCTTTAAGCAGGATTGTCAAGAATAAAATTAACGTTGAATTAAACAAATGCAAAGAAATAAATAAACAGCAGAGATCTTTTCCCATCCGTCAGGAAGTTCTTTGAACCCCAGAAAGTATTTTACAGTCACTAGTTGGTGTCAAACATGCAGTCCAGTAGGCACAACACTCTAGTGAAAAGTCCATTTCCTCATAACCGCCTTTTAGTGCAAAAAATCACTATCGGCCTAACAGAATGATTCCATACTTGGGCAGAAACAATCACGTCCAATGTTGATTGAAAGCACTACTTCCTTGTGCATAAAATAATTAAACTTGACGAATTTAACAGAGCATAACATAGTGAATAAAAAACAACAATAGGTGCAATCAGCAAACAACAACAATGAGGGTAACAATTAACAACCATGTGTAAACGTGACAGCGCTAGAACTACGTGCCCGGAAGCACAACACACCAGCGAGCGGACAAAATCACAAGACCACGTGACTGTAAAAAACTGTGAAAGACAAAAGAGTAGAACAAAGGGTATCACAGAAAAGGAAAAGTTTAAAAATTCATATAAAATAAAATACATCATCGATCTTGATATAAACAGAACCACGATGCTAATAACTAGTGGAACATACTTGTGACACAGACACCATCTTTGTAAAGCGCGCAGGAGAAGCTATCGGCTGGAATTTGGGTCTCCAGTATCCTTGGTTGAATTTTGACTCCGTATGCGCGGATCTGGGCTGGCTGTCGGGGTCGCTTTGCTGCCCCTTGCCTGAGCTCGGGCCTCGAGGGGGCTTGTAATTTTCTTATGTCTTCTTGTTTTCTTCTAACAAGATTAATAAATGCTTCTGTGGAAACCGTGTATATTCAATGTGAATATACAGAATGTAATTATATATATGGAATCTCAGATTGAAATAATCAATTTTGTTTTTATACAAAACCAATTATCCATTCATTCATCAGCGAGACCACGTCACATAGAAGTTCAAGTCCTAGGAGATGCACATGGAGAGGTTATTCATTTGTACGAAAGAGATTGCTCTGTTCAAAGACGTCACCAGAAGGTTGTTGAAATAGCACCTGCCCCGTGTTTATCTGAAGAAATGAGAGCTGTCTTGACTGGTGATGCCATCAGACTATGCAAGGCTGTTGGTTATGAAAACGCTGGCACTGTTGAATTTTTACTGGATGAATCTGGTGAACATTATTTCATTGAAGTCAATGCTAGACTTCAGGTTGAACACACTGTCACTGAAGAAGTTACTGGGTAAGTTTGACTTGGTGCTATGGTGTCTACTTGATTATGTAATCCAGCCGAATGTATAGTTTGGGTTTCACCCTTTATTCTGTGCTGCATTGACCATATGGTCCGGAAGGCTGACACAAATTCAGAAGAAAAGGAAAGGAAACAGTTGTATTCAAGTTTTACAAGCACAAGGCAAATAATTTGCTTCTTTTTCTATAGAAGATAAAAATGAAAAGATGCATTTGTATTATATTTTATGATAATGAATGAACAATAATCCCTATAATAAAGTTGCATGAAAACATCTAAATGAAGTAATCAGCCGAAAAATTCCAGGAAACAAAAAGTAGAATCCAGGAAAAATAATTGATTTATCGGACCCATATTGACCAACTATCTAACCATACATTATAGAACAATCAGTCACAAACTATAGAAATCATGATAGTCTTATTCAATATCAAACATCATTCCTGCCAATGAAATAATAAATTTTGAATTTACCATAGGGCCTACCCTTCTGTGATCTCAGGATCCTTTCTTTTGTCAAACCAGGGGCGGGCCTCAAATTGCATCCGGTAACAATTTGTCCCTCCCTAGCTAGCTCTGCAAATATTAATTGGGAAGATAACAACCTAATATGTATACTGTATAGGTATGATCAACTGACTTCTTTAGCAGTGTGACTCGAGTTCGGTCTTGTGGTTTGGTTTAGTTTACAGGTTTGGTTTACATGGATTTAGTGCATATGCCTTATAGCCTAATTATTTTGTCAGACTGACAACAACAACCAAAATGCCACAGCAAACATTTTGTTTTGGCAATTAATTTAATTGTTAGCTAAAGGCATCTGATATGAATGAAACTACTGATTCTTCTCTAGTCTGTAGTTAGATTTTCACTACTGCAGCACACAATTTGATGCAAAATCTATTGATTTGATTGTATGTTAAATGATGATGTTTATTACACATTGGCATGCAAAATATCATTTTTTATTATTATTATTATTATTATTATTATTATTATTATTATTATTATTATTATTATTATTATTATTATTATTATTATTATTATTATTATTATTATTATTATTATTATTATTATTATTATTATTATTATTATTATTATTATTATTATTATTATTATTATTATTATTATTATTATTATTATTATTATTATTAGTATTATTATTATTATTATTATTATTATTATTATTATTATTATTATTATTATTATTATTATTATTATTATTATTATTATTATTATTATTATTATTATTATTATTATTATTATTATTATTATTATTATTATTATTATTATTATTATTATTAGGCCTATTATTATTATTATTATTATTATTATTATTATTATTATTATTATTATTAGGCCTATTATTATTATTATTATTATTATTATTATTATTATTATTATTATTAGGCCTATTATTATTATTATTATTATTATTATTATTATTATTATTATTATTATTATTATTATTATTATTATTATTATTATTATTATTATTATTATTATTATTATTATTATTATTATTATTATTATTATTATTATTATTATTATTATTATTATTATTATTATTATTATTATTATTATTATTATTATTATTATTATTATTATTATTATTATTATTATTATTATTATTATTATTATTATTATTATTATTATTATTATTATTATTATTATTATTATTATTATTATTATTATTATTATTATTATTATTATTATTATTATTATTATTATTATTATTATTATTATTATTATTATTATTATTATTATTATTATTATTATTATTATTATTATTATTATTATTATTATTATTATTATTATTATTATTATTATTATTATTATTATTACTATTATTATTATTATTATTATTATTATTATTATTATTATTATTATTATTATTATTATTATTATTATTATTATTATTATTATTATTATTATTATTATTATTATTATTATTATTATTATTATTATTATTATTATTATTATTATTATTATTATTATTATTATTATTATTATTATTATTATTATTATTATTATTATTATTATTATGATTTTTGTATAGGGTTGACCTAGTCAGGGCTCAAATTAGTGTTGCAGAAGGTAAGTCAATCGAGGAATTGGGTCTAACACAAGAATCTATTGGCTTAACTGGTTATGCCATTCAAGCAAGAATCACTACGGAAGATGCTGCAAATGGATTTATACCTGACACTGGTAGAATCGAAGTAAGAAGAAAAATATTGAAATTTTATTACATGGAAATACACAAATTAGTCCATGTTTTCTTAGACGTTTTGCCAAGCTTGATAGATTTCTTTGTTGTTGCAAAATGAATATTCCCTGAAAACACCATGGACTATTGAACATGTTACACAGCATGCAGACCTGCCTTCATAATTATACCTTCTTAAGTGATATATATGATCAAGACCTGACAGAAATAGTCAACGTAGCAACCATGTGTTTAGAAGACTAACCAAAATGTTTTTTGTTAGTTTTTCTCTGTAAATTAGAAAATTAGCTGCAGATCCTTTCATTTGAACATTTTTACATAAAAATTTCATTTCTGGAAGGGAGACATGTTACTCTCTATGTGATGATAAACTTCCATACTCAACAATTTAAAAATATTATCATTTTATGTCTACCTCATGGTCATGATTTTACAACAATGTTTCTTACTGTGTCCTAGGTATACCGAAGCGGGGAAGGAATGGGAATAAGACTTGATAGTGCATCTGCATTTGCTGGAGCAATCATTTCGCCCCATTATGATTCGCTCCTTGTAAAAGTTATATCACATGCAAAGAATCACAAAGATGCTGCTACAAAGTTAGCAAGATCTCTCAAAGAGTTCCGTATTAGAGGAGTCAAGGTGAGTTATTTAAATATTCCATTCGCCAGCTAAAAACCTTTCATCCCATGTATGACTGTATGAGTGCTTTCAAATCATGTGTTTACCTCCTATCACTATGGACCCTGAAACTCCTAAGCTCCTACTCCCCTGCTGAAAAAGATATTGAGTTCCTGAACTGTTCATGATCAACTTTTAACAGTTCATGAAGGTGACAACATTCAACATTGCAAATCACTAAGCAATCGATGCACAGTTTCCTATGAGCTATTGATATTTGGTGCACGGAAAGGTATGTAGGTGAAAAAAACGAGAAGGAGTTGCGGCTGCAGCGAGTGATTTTCACCTTCAAGCTTTCTCCTGAAGTGATTTGAAATTTCCAAATATCAAAAGCTCTATTAATATTTAACAATATAACAATATTTGTCTTATATCTCACACACCTTTTGCATTTACATGACTTTTATGTCCATAAAATGTTTTTGAAAACTTCTGATCAAATTTGAAATTCTGATTTGTGATGTCAAGTTCGAATTGTAAGATCGATTGTGTTTTAGAACCTGATTTTTGCTATTATGATTCCGTGTCATAACTCTAAATCAATCAGATTGATTGAATCAAATCCATTATTATACATAACCGAATAGCGTCTACTAGCGTAGAGCTAACTTACAATTATTTATAAATTTCAGCTTGACTTAACGTACCGTTACAATTTGAATTTAGTGCAAATCAAAAGTGCTGCAAGTGACTTATTTATAATTTTCTGAATTCCTGCTAACAAATAAGAATCTGTTAAACCAAATAAGCCCTTGATAAGATCCAATTCCACGTTCATGAACTACTTTTAGTTGCAAGGGTTGTATTTTTGTATGTATATGTTTAATCCAAGGTCCATCTATATTTAACCCTCTTCGATCTAAGATTTCTAGTAATTAATCATATGCCTGTGTAATCTACAATAATCCAGGATCCATGAGAAAAGTCTTTGGTCAGCCATTTACTCAGCAAGAAATGTTATGGGTGATTGATGGTGACCCACGATTTAATAAAAAAGCTGAGATTTAATCAATTAATCATTACATATTATTAGATATGCAATTAATTTGTTGTTTATATTTTCTCTCATTTAGACAAACATTCCATTCATCTTAAATGTCCTTCAACACCCCCAATTTCTTGATGGTTTTGTGTATACTGACTTCATTATGAAAAACCCAGAATTATTAGACATTCGTCCAGGACAAAACCGAGCACAAAAATTACTTAATTATCTTGGACATGTTCTTGTCAATGGATCAGTAACACCATTAGCTACAAATTTGAAGCCGACAAAGCTTTCTCCATTGGTTCCATCGGTAAGGATTGCTTAATGTGCCTTTAAAATAACACATGACTTTGCCATCATATGACTTTTAATAACACATGAGACTTTGACATGATATGATTTTTAATACCACATGACTTTCACATGATATGACATTTTGAAAATTCCTGATCATATTATAAATTCTCATTGACGCCAAGTTTGAATTGCAAGAGGTTTTGTTTTGGGTTGATATGGTGACATTGTCAAATTAAACTAAAACAATCAGATTGATGGAATTGTTTCACTTTATACACTTTAATTAATTAACATATAATTTAGAGCTTCGTGAAATGTAATCCTATACAACCATCGAAAAAGTTGTGAAAAAGTTATGAATTTTAACAACTTTTTCAATACTTTTTCATAAGTTTTTTCGTTTTCACAACTTTTTCATAACTTTTTTATTCATAATGAGCTATGAATTCTCATGCATATAATGATGGGACTCATTTCTTTTTGTTGTCATAGATACCCAGAGATGATTCTTTCTTTTCGCGTCCAAGAGGCTTCAGAGATATCTTGCTTCAACAAGGTCCTGAGGGTTTGGCAAAAACAATCAGACGAGAGAGCAAACTATTGCTGACAGATACTACATTTCGAGATGCTCATCAATCCTTGTTAGCCACACGTGTCAGAACACATGATCTGTTGAAAATTGCCCCATTTGTTGCTCATAGCTTTCCAAATTTATTCAGTTTGGAGTGCTGGGGAGGTAATGATCAGACCTTTTTCCAATTTATCATTCAAAATTTCACTATGCCAATGACTGTTTTACTTACAATTCAGAAATACTTACAATCAGTATTTTCAAATGAGCTAGTTTCATTACAAGTGTTATTTTTTATTTATGTATGATTTATTCACAAACCAACCAGGTAAGCTCGAAATATTTTCATTTGGAGGTAGTTGGTTGATATAGTAGTATTTGAAGTGTGTGTATGTATATTATGGCCGGATGCAGATGTTCTTCCTGAAGCAAATGTTGAAAGCGGAAGAAGCCTTTAATACTTGTAGCAGGTGTATAATAGGCCTACCCCTGCGAAAAAACGTTGTTGAGTCATGAACTGTTCATGAACTTTCTCTAAGAAATTTTAGGAACTGTTCATGAACAACTTATAAACAGTTCATGAACGTTAAATGGACCAATTTTCATTAACTTTTCATAAGCAGTTCATAAATATTAGCCATTTATCATTCATGAACTGTTTCTCAGGGCTAACCCTTTCATAAAGTATACAAAATTTATGCCCATAGTTTGTATCAGAATCCTTCAAGTCATGTTTATCATTGATTTTCAAACACATGAACCCAAAAAAAAATTTTAAATGTCAAATGTTGTCTCCGCTACTTAAGAGTCATCAGACGGTTTTATTCATATGAATAAATGAATGTAAGAATAATATAAAAATATATGAATAAAACCGTCTGATGAGCCATATCGCACGAAACTCTGAGTAACGGACACAACGTCCAGTCTTTGACTTTGTTTCAAAAGTGCTCTGCATATCCGCATCGAGCACTGTATTGATGTTTTGCCGTCAATAAAGTTATATACTGTACAGAGATATATGTACAAACGATATCGCCATGGTTTTCATGATTTTTGGTTCAATTCAAGTTACAAAGTTTTGAGAAATGCCACTAACCTTTCAGTTCATAATTAATGGGATCAGCTTGCATGATAATTTGAACGTCATCCTCTTAATATCTCAGTTCTAAACACTCTAATTAAATTTTATTTAATTTCAGGAGCTACTTTTGATGTTGCGTTGCGGTTTTTAAAAGAATGCCCTTGGGATCGCTTGGGATTATTACGTGAAGTTATTCCAAATATTCCATTTCAAATGCTTTTGAGAGGAGCTAACGCTGTTGGGTATAAAAATTATCCAGACAATGTTGTCTTTGAATTTTGTAAACTTGCAAATCAACATGGCATGGATGTATTCCGTGTATTTGATGCGTTGAATTATTTACCGAATCTACAAGTAAGTATAAAGATAGTTATCAAAAGTATTGAAGGCTATTACATTGTGTAGGTTCTGACAAAAAATGTAAATATGTACTGGGTTATTAATAAATGATTTGTAGTGATTTACCATAATTACTAAATTAAAATCGACATTTGCTTGGTGACTGATATGAGCATAATATCACAAATTAGTGCAACCATTCTTTGTAATATGGATTCTTCCTTTGATTGAGTTACTTCTGGTTCAAAGCAGGAAATCTAACCCGTCTCTTCCGCACATAATGCAGACACTCTGTGCCTGCAGTATAAAATTTATCAATATAACAGGTTTGACTGTATCCACCATTAGGTTATTCGTTATAATCATCATCATTTACTATCATCATTGGCTACTGTCATCCATATCATATACTCAGATGATTTCAAACGTTTATATGGCTGGAATTTTCAAACAGTATGTATTTTATTTGTTTCCTAGCTTGGTATTGATGCTGCGGGGGAAGCTGGTGGAGTTGTTGAAGCAGCTATCTCATACACTGGAGACGTTTCAAACCCTAAAAAGACCAAATACGATATTGATTATTATATGAATCTTGCAGCTGAACTAAATCGTTCTGGTACACATATTCTCTGTATAAAGGTAACACTGAACAACACTTTAGATTACCATCTCATTCGCGTGAATATGCTTAAATAGGAGAAATGGAATTGAATACAGTCAAACCTGTTATAACGGTCACCTCTGTAAAGCGGCCACCTGTCTATAGTGGTCACTCTTGCAATGTCTAAATTAATATTTTCTATTGAATCAAACCTGTATATAAAGGTCACCTGTTTATAGTGGTGAATTTATCTATCTCTCTTAGTTGGCTGTTACATACAGGTTTGACTGTAGTTGTATTTACAGAATATCCCATTTTAGCTCATACTTATTGCTGGCTCTAAAGTTGATTTATATCACTGATGAATTGCTCAGGTTTAACCAGAATTCTAGGGATACTTTTGTGTTTTAAATTTCAACTCTAAGGAAATGCAACAGACCCAATAACTGTAGGCTCAAATTGGTTCAATTTATATTGTGGAACATGTGATCAGAGACGAAAGTTGGACAATTAAATCCTAAATCTGTGACTTGAGAGAGTATGTCATCATGGCACCATGATTTTCACTCCAGGGGGGTAATTTCCCACCAGGGTGCTAGCTTCTCGATCAGAGGGCTAACTTCCCAACCATGTGGCTGTTCCAAAATATATTTGCAAAAAGCTTGAAAATCTACCAATAATGTCTTGAACAGTCAACACTTTATTTCCCAATGAGAATTGTTTGAAAAGTATTCAAATGTTTTGTGTACCCTATAGGACATGTATACCTACAGCCTACTTTGATTGATAGAGCTGTGATGATGAAGAAATCATCAATTATGGATAATTCTAGAGTGTTACAATCGTAGTTATTGTTTCATTCAGAGTTAAATTTATATTTGTATATTTATTCATAGGATATGGCAGGTGTTCTGAAACCACAAGCAGCAAGTATTCTTGTTGGTTCGTTACGTGCGCAATACCCAAAATTACCTATTCATGTTCACACCCATGATACGTCAGGTGCAGGTGTGGCATCAATGATTGCTGCTGCAGAAGCTGGTGCAGATATTGTCGATGTTGCAATTGATTCAATGTCTGGAATGACGTCGCAACCTAGCATGGGTGGATTAGTTGGTTCTTTGAAAGATACTGAACATGATACAGGTATGTCATCAGAAAGGTTGTTAACACACTAAAATTAAATTCAAATGATAATCAAAACTGATTGTTATATCAGATTTACTATGGTAGTGAATTTTCTTAATTTTGATCATGCCAGTCTTTGCGCATTACTAAAATGGCGAACAATCCTGATCAATCTTTATATTCTAAAGAGGATTTTTTGGAGATATTGCCATTCAATTATTCATATTTCTATTATATCCTTTCAATTTGGTGTAATTGGCTATTAATCAAGTTATGAAACTATCTAGGCCTAATTTTGATAAATTTGTTTCCGTCAAGTCTTGATACAGGATCCAGCAATAAATGCAAGGGGTGCAAAATCTCAGTAGCTCCCTGAATAATGTTGGAATTTAAAACCCTGAGAATGCCTGTAGTGCAAATTTAGGTACTGTACTCTGGTCATCTTCAGAATAGCCCAAACATTTCCACAACATCTACACCGCACTTGGTAAATATATCACAACATATCTTATTAATTCTCAGTCTTAATGAGGAAACACAAACTATCTCTGATGATGTAGGCATACAAACCATTTAATAAGTCAGATTTTTTCTGGCTAAGTTCGGTGTTGCCTGCTTGCAGACTCACTGCCAAAATGTCAACTTGTTTAATTAATTTACTCAATGTAATCTACTGTTACTCTATGTTCTATCAAATTTACATTTTGGCAGTGAGTCTGCGAGCAGGCTAAGTGCGGTTTTGAACTTCCGGTATCCAATTTGTCAAGGGGTGGCAGTATTTCCCCGACAGGGAAGCCAACTCCCCCTTTTTAATGAAAGTTTTTGAAAAAATGATTGAAATATTACCAAAAATGTAGCCCCCTTTGCCCCCTCTAGATTTGTCTCTGTTCTGCTAAAATTTCAACTGACAATTTACATTTGTTTTGAAATTTATAGTCCCATTGACGAGGTATGATATGATTTGCATTTATTTGCTTAGGGATCTCTTTGGATCATTTGTACCAGTACAATTCCTACTGGGAACAAGCAAGAACCCTGTACGCCCCTTTTGAATGTACAACAACAATGAAAAGTGGTAATGCTGATGTTTATGAAAATGAAATACCAGGGGGTCAATACACTAATTTACAATTTCAAGCCTTTAGTCTGGGTTTGAGTGATCAATTCTCAGAAGTGAAGCGCAAATATTCTATTGCTAATCAGCTGCTGGGAGACGTTATCAAGGTAAACATTTTGTTTATTGGATGTGTGTAGTAAAAAACAACAAAACACAAATAGAGTTAGATGCAGTTATGATATCCTAGGAGAACAACATTCCCCCCTTCTCTTTTATTTTCAGCTTTTATGTGGATTGTGATTATTTAAATGGCAAATCTACAACCTGTGTAGTAGTAAAAATGAACCAATCATATGGATATTTCGACTATCAGATAGTTATTGAAAATAGCCTAAACTTTTTCACCATGTTATTACTATGGGACTATCCTACTACACAGATTATAGATTTGCTGTTAAGTGTTTAAACTTATACTGCATACATTTAAACAAATGGGGATGTTGTAAGCATTTATCTATTAAATACCATCAATATATTATAATGGAACCAAGATAGTCTAACTCAGATTTGTGTTAGTTTTAAACAGGCCATAATGTTATCTTACCTTTGGGAAAATCAACCAAATAAAATGTATTTAACATTCTAAAGTATTGAATAATTCAAATTTAAAAACGACATCTTCGTCCGACATCAATAACATCCTCAAAAATTTATCTTTTTTTACCCAATATCAATCATTTCCAAATATTTTGATCGGTTTTGCCACGACAAAATCACTGAGAATTGGAAATGTTTGGAAATGATTGATATTGGGTCAACAAAGATAGATTTTTGAGGATGTCGTTTTTAAATTTGATACTTGAGAATATTAAATACATTTTATGTGGTTGATTTTCCTAAAGGTAATATAATATTATGGTCTGTTTAAAACTCTATTAAACACAAATCTGAGTTAGACTGTCTTGGTTCTATTATAATATCTTGGTACCATGGATTCCAAATTTTATCAAAAAGCTCTGTAAATACCAAAATCTAAACCCAAATACTTAATATCAGTTATAAAGAACATATGCCTATGGCTCCATGTATTCTAAAAGCAAATACGACGACTAAATAGTCAGTTTAACTTGCTTTTAGGTGACGCCTACGTCAAAGGTTGTTGGTGATTTAGCTCAGTTTATGGTACAAAATAAACTAGAAGCAGATGATGTCATACACCGTGCTGAAGAATTTGATTTCCCATCATCCGTTGTTGAGTTCATGCAAGGTCATCTTGGTGAACCGTATCAAGGATATCCAGAGCCACTCCGTACAAAGGTCAGTAAAGAGTCAATTGGATTTCAGTTGGACTTCTTAATATCCCCCCATTATACCTTTGATACAACTGAAAAATGGGGGGCATTATTGAATGATATAGGATTGTAAATGAGGTAAAATATGAGAGTTTGCATATAGGAAATATGATATGGAAACCAGTTAGTCTTGGGATATATAGCAAGGGGGGATAGTAAAAGCCCAAAAGTAAAGGATAGAATATGAGGAGAACAGTTTGAAAGTATTCTTATCTGAAGTTATAGACGGTTGCAAAGGTTACTATTTCAGACATCCACCGAGAACATTCAAAATACGAAAATCACTCCCCACGGCGGCTCGTGATTTTCTAATGCCTTTCTCGTGTTCTCATTTCGCTGCGCTCTGTGTAATTAATCATCAGACTGTAGTCCATAGCCCCATTTCATTATTTGAGAGATAATATAGGAGTGCTGCTTTTTGCTAAGGTCATACTGAAGCCTAATATTTTACGTGGGTGGGAGATGTGGGTAATTGAAGTTTCAAGTTATGTTTCTTGCACTTTAGATTTTGAAAGGTAAAGCAACTATGAAAGGTCGCCCTGGTGCTACATTAGCCCCCATTGATTTTGAGAAATTGGAAGGAAAGCTAAAGGATGATTATGGTGAGATTCCAATGTTATGTATGAATTGGTTCATGAATGGCATTTGCTTATGCTTGCAAGTTTATCAGATGGCCTTCTACTTAGAACTCTTTAGCTCAAATCGTTCTCTTATCTTAGTTGAAGGGAGCAAATCGAGCATCTCTGTTGAAAATCTGCTCTATAATAAGGATAATAGTTATGGTGACAACCTTATCATGTGTATCTTATGCAGTCACAGTTGAGTTTTGGAATTGAAGGATTGTGTTAAAATATGCAATTGATCACGGGGATTATCTGTCATTACCTGTGAGAACTTCACAAACAGTTCATGAACTTTTCACTGGTTGGTCAACTCAACTAAACATTCTTCACAACATTTTGATAAGAATTTATGAACTTGAAATGGCACACTTTCTCGTGAACTTTTCATGAACTGTTTATGAATTAGTTAATGAGATGTGCTACTCATATACATAAACATATTCGCAGCGGAAAAACTGTAGAAAATGGAAAATGGGAAACAATTTTGACATTTTCTTCAATGCTCAATTTTGGTTTTTACATCTATCATTTTACTACAAGCCAAGTAAGCTAGTAGCTTTTTATCATCAAAGTGATTGGTTCGTATTTTTGGGTCGTGTGGGAGTTTAATGGTCGAATACCAACTCTTTTCACCTGTCTTTATAACTTTCTTTATTATTCTTTGTTTTATTTCTAGGTCCATCAATTAGGAAAGTTGATGTCGTGAGTGCTGCATTGTACCCTGATGTTTTCCGTGACTACATGGTATTCAAAGAAGAATTTGGACCAGTAGAAGGCCTTCCAACACGATTATTCTTAACAGGACCCGATATCGGTGAAGAATTTGAAGTTGAAATTGAAACTGGTAAAACGCTTAGCATGAAACTTTTAGCAATTGGTGATGTCAACGCCGAGGGAAAACGTGAAGTATTTTGTGAATTAAATGGACAATTGAGACCGTTCTTTGTCGAAGACAGAAGTGAAACCAAGGTTAGAAGTTTATTGGGCTATCCTACTTTGCATTTCAAGAGGCTCTATATATATATTATTATTATTTTTATTATTTATCGCTCTATCAACCTTGACATGATACCTATTTTTGATGCTATGTAATGGCTCAATTGCACCTGATAGTCGCTTAACTGTTATTTTATTTATTCTTTGCTCGCTGTTTCGGTGGTCTACTAAGCACTGTTGTAAAAGTATGTTTTATCAAGTAATGAATTTTCCCATAATTTTTTTAACTCTTTCTGACTTCAGTAGCGTTTATGGCGAAGTCAGTCCCTTGTTCTCCATGTAGTACTCCTGATTGTTATTGGCTGAGGGAGTATACTTGTTGGTTGCTACCAAATATATTTAATTTCTATGGCAACCAGGATTGGCACAAGTTAACTTTTACTAACCTCATAAAATCAAATCTCACTTAAAAGAGCAACATTGACTGGCGGTTGCTACGAGTTCAACTTGAATTAAGCTTAGCGTAAATTCAACGATCAATGTCGGTCATGGCTTCGGCATGGTCATTTTTTTGGCCCCTTTAATCATCCCACATGTTTGCAAATATCAGATAATATTCCTCATTCTTGTGGGTCGCTGACTGTTTCCATTACCAACTTTTTCGCTCTTTATCGCTCATAGAATGTTGTCCGCAATCCAAAAGCTGTCAAAGGGGACCGTGGTTCTGTTGGCGCCCCAATGCCAGGAAAAGTCGTCGCTGTACGCGTTGAAGCAGGTGAAATCGTTGCCAAGGGTGACAGACTAGTTGTTTTAAGTGCAATGAAAATGGAAACTAATGTGACGGCACCTGTGGATGGCGTTGTCAAGGCAATTGCTGTTGATTCCAATATGCAAGTTGAAGGTGGAGATTTATTGGTTACTATTGAACCAAAACATTAGAAACCAGCTATCATTAGATATGAAAACAATTATTTATTTACTTCTTTATTACGCATAAACATACGTGACAGTTTATAAATGTATTTCATGTAGAAAATAAAACAAAGCATTTATATATATTATCATATGATGATGATATCTTTAAATTATTTTGTTATTTGATTGTTTGTGAATTATATTTTTAACCCTATCAATAGAGTAAGAGTTCACATTAATAATGAGACAGAGGTGACGCTTCTTCCCGATTCGTACCATAATCGGGAACGACAAACAAGATCGATATGCAATGTCATAGCTGCAGAGATTATGGTAATGAGCATTTACCACAGTTGCTCTTAGCTGAATGAGCCCTTTGACTTTAGTATTCATCGTGGTACTAGCAGTAGTATTCCGGTTTGGCAGCCGTAAGTTGCTATCAAAATTTGTAGCTGGGGATTCTCTATATCAACTTGAAAAATAACAATATATAATAAATCATAACGAATAGCTTTATTAAGAGATTATCATTTCATATCATTGTAAATTAATTGAATTTGCTGAGTCTAGAGCGACGAGTCGAATACAATTATAATCAGATGAAATTGACGACGGAATGAATATAAAAATAGAGATACGGATGATATCGAACTTGATAAACAACTAATGAACTTGTGGAGTTGTGGTAATATACTAATTCGGTAATAATAAACAAAATGACGAGACTGTGTAGTTCGTGTTAAATGTTTTTCGTACTGAAGAGGACTGTCTGGAAACTAAGTAAAACAGGAATTATAATATTAAATATTAGACTTACATGAATGTGAGGCATAACTAAAATGAGAAAACTGATTAACAATTCGACAGGCCAATCTAACGATATTGTGAATAAGATGATAAATAAGGTTTCGGATAAGACAAATTGTTACAAAACCAGAAGCATCAATTAAATTTTGAATCGTATAATTTCGTGTTCTTATGAAGCGAGGTTTGCAATTATTTAATAGTTTGTATTGAATTGATTTGCCTTGAACTTTAATATCAATAAGCTATAATCTCTGACTTGAAGTTGTCAACAGCAAGTCTACAATCTATATATAGTATTAAGCTATATTAGTATAGTATAGTGTCCCATCGAAAAATCAAACGATGACGTATGACAATCATTTGACCGATAAGAGTAATCATTCAAAATTTCAATTGACAATCAACCGTGTTAAAAGAGAAACAGTCGTACTATTAGTATTCTGATCTTTAAAATAATATGTACGAATAAAAGCTCTATATAACCAAATTTGTTGTGAGCTCAAAAGGGACAATTAAATTTTAATTGCTAGAAAAAATATTAGGTTCCATAAATGGCCTGGAACTTCTTGTGAAACTGTAACCAACTCGCTTATGCCTAACTCAAAAGTATACCTTGCCTTAATATATGTACTAATTAACATTACTATTGTTTTGCTCGTCTGCTGTCAGAAAGAATGTAGTCTTGCCCTCGATGTTCCTTGTTGATTCGTTTATTGAAGCTACAATTAAGGTGCGGTATTGTAGCCGAACAGACGTTCACAGCCAACGCCCATATAAAACTACTAACAGTTGCGCTGTTCATGGGGGGGGGTAGTGATTAATAACCACCATCATCCCCGTATCACACAGCCTGCATATAAACAATCGTCATAACCAGAAAAAAGGTATTAATTGCATATTCTCTCAATCGTTCTTTATCTAATCAATACAAATTATACAGTATAGATAAAGACCATCACAATTTAATATATGACCTATCCCAATATCACGTGTAATCTCTTGTAAACAATGAAGATAAATTCGTGTTTGTTGACTTTCACAACCAAACAGTTCTATTATATAGCTCGCACCAGCCCATGTGTCTATCGAATATTCACTATAATAATAATAGAAATGGAACTCAGGTCAATAATCGTCGACTGTTTGTCCATGTCATCAAATTCAAGCAGTCCTATAGTACTGTATGCTGTATAGATGTTGTTTAAACTCTGATACGTAAATTTAAATTACTTTCCAATCGTCTGTTACTTATGCAGGCAATATCACAATCACTGTATAAGATCGTAGATAATTCTTGAAGAGTGTTTTTCTTACAAATGTAGCATATTTTTTCTTAACATATACTTAAATCCAACCCTTTTAGAGACCAGCTGGACTATATGAGTATTTATATAAGTATATAGCTCAACATTATATTCAAATCAATAATTATGCATTAATAAATGGAAGTATGAAATACTATTTTAATCTACAACACAGCCAGATTAATCAAAAGAAAAAAACAATATTTTGGATAAATGTCGGTAAAAACGTCTTTCATATAGAAATGATTTGAAAACAGTTTCACTCTAGACAAAAGAAGAAGCTTTTTATTAATTATTTATCAGTTACGCTTAAATGCATTGTATGTTATTGCTTTGAGCGGTAAATTTTATAACATTGCTTTTTCCAAACGTACATATATAATATTATTGCTATGTTGATCTTGGGTTGATCTCCATCGAATCTTGATTGTGACTATTTCTAGTCCTTGATAAAGCGAAACAAACTGGTAACTTACGCTATTGAACAGTTGAAATAATTTCTTTTCTATTGATGTCAGCCTTTTAACGGTTTGGATGAGATTTTATGGTTAGATATGGAACGTTGGACAAAGAACGATATTTTTCCAACTGCTCGAACAAGGATTTTTCTTGCCGTTTTCTTATTTCTTATTTTATTTATCATTTTAATATTGGGAGCGTCAATACAATTTCACGAGGTTCATGAAGATGAAAGATTGGTGGATGAAATATTACCAAAACCAACAACGTATTTACATCTTGTCAAAAATGAGTCTCGAACAGTGCCAGTACTGTAGAAAGCCTGAGAAATTGGCAGATCGGATTTGCATTTGAAGAAAAGTGTGTGAAGCTTTTAGAGAGAGATCAGAAACAGTCGAAGTAGGTTTATGCAAAACTTATACAAAATCCCGGTACAAAATCTAGCCAACGAAATAAAAAATGTACCACAAATAGAAGTTCAAATAAGATTGTATATAACATTTCTGAATATGTAATTCACAATTCTAATAGTTCTAAGAGTTCTAATTCACATACATCAAGATGCATAAAAAGATGAATTGATCATTATGAAGAAAACCGTCTGATGTCGCTGATAAGCGCTATATATATCGCTCGAAATTGAGAAACTCGGACAACACGGTCTCCTCTTTAACTTGACTTATTAGTATACGATATTTAATTGTTTACAGACATTGATTAATGCTATATACAGTTGTATTTTGTAGATTGTAAATAAATCTAGCTAGTAATAAACAATATTTACTGCAAACAAATTTTAATCAAGTAAAAATTTTAAAGTTTACAATAATATTATAATTACGCTTAAAATAAGAGGAATATTATGTAGACACCAAAGGTATTTATATCTACACAAAATAAGTTTTGAGACAAAAGCAAAATTCAAACTGTTTATAATTAAGCTGTTCAATCTGCCATGTACACCTGCAACTTCTAAATGTTGACTCTGGATACGTACGTGACTACGTGTTTATCTAGATATGATGAAATTGGTCGTGGCTAGATCAGGGGTAACTCAAGGACATTTTTATGAATTTTTATTGCTTCTTTTAATTGTATTAAATTCTGTTTTCAATCGATTTTCAAAATTGTTTTTGCATCTCGTACCTTAATATATTTACTACAAATCTGTCTTGTCTAAAATAAAAAAAATGAAAAACTTCTTGCAACAAATGTTAGTCAGCCAAAAAGTTTTATCACGAAGCTTAGTTTAAAAGTTGAGTAACTTTTTATTTTTCAATTATACATGGTAGATTTTTGGTAAATATACCAAGGTACCAAATGCAAAAAGAATTTTAAAAATCGGCTGAAAACCAAATTTAATACAAATAAAAGAATCCATAAAAAATCATAAAATGTCCTTGAGTTACCCCTGATCTAGCCACGACCGCTGGAATCTTATTCTTGGGATTATTATACGAGACTGTCTGAAATATGTGTATTTTAGCCTCTTTAAACCTTAAGCCTCTTTTCCCTTCATACCGATATTTAGTCGTTGAATGATTGAATTGACAGTATTATGTAGCAGTCTTCTGCCACCGTCAGACAGCTTCAATTTAGACGATTTTATAGACGTATATATAGACACAGTTCAACACTGTCTCGTTTATGTTTATGTTCTGGTAACAATTTATAGTATACTATCTTGGTCCATCATCGCTACATAAAATACATACCCTGATGTTTTTCCCAGAGTGAGCTGCCATAGTCAATACGACCAACGACAAAGTCGGGAGCCTCAAACATTTTATCCACAAACTCAGTGTTCCGTATAAGTCATTTGAGACTCTTGAGCACGGCCGAATGGAGCAAAAATTAAGTATGGTTTTTATAATTGTAAAATCATTAGTTGAGTTGGATGCAGGTGATAATTTTAGTTTAAGATCACAAAATAACTCTCGCATACATAATTTCTTAACACTACAATGCCCAATCCTCCAAAACAGGCATCGACAACATGCATATTTCACTACTACGAACTTAGCAGATCATAGAACTAGCTCCAGATTAGATGTGGATACTGTGACACGTATGTATGCAATATGTATGTATATGACGTCACGTAATGATATGTATCTTTGTAGAACAATATTTAGACTTGTACATCCAGGTACAGGGAGGTGGGAATCAACTTTGGACAATGGGTGAGCTATAGACTTGAGGGGACATTTTCCAAAAAATTCATCGACACGTTCGGAAAATGCTTCACCACGACGGTTCAACTGTAATTATCGAAACACTCCGAATGCTATTTCATTTACTTTATTACCGAACCATATGATCATAGCATAATAATTCCACAAGGTAAACAGCCGTTGGTAAAATCATGGAGTACTGGGACATGTGGAACTTGTCTAAAAGATCACAATAACCATTATATTTTACAGAACAAGAGGAATAAGGATGGATTCTAGAAGTATACATGTTATGTCACCTTCCCCACTGCCCCCGCTTCTCCGGCGTTCCTTTACCGCAGGGATGAAACATGACTTTCGCATAGCACACTTTTTTGCAAATGCATATATATATATAGCTATAAAAGCTATAGTGTATTTATTATGTATTGGTTCCCTTGAAGTTTCGCAGGTAGTATAACATAATATTACATACTAACTTTATTGCTTCTATCATTAAACACTAGTAAAATAAACCAAAATAAGCCGTATATTAAATATATATTTTAATTCGTAATATAATTGTAAATAGAATAAACGATAAACATTTTAATAAATCGATGTCTTTGATGTCAGTATTGATTTCGCATCGATTTGACAAAATTTCTTTCACATTGATCTCGCTGCACGTCACTGATTGCTGATTGCTATAGAATGATCCAGCAAGGCCTTCCCCAATCTATTACTAATAAGCTAGGATGGCCTCTGTTTTGGGGTACACGCTGTGTCCAGGGCTCATCTGGTAGGGGGTAAATTCTCAAGAAAGTACTTTCAGGAAATTACCGTAAACACTGGTACAAATTGCAAGAAAGGTAAGGTGAATAGCCTGCGATAATCATAAGGATTCATATGGCTGTGCGCTGTGCCCTTCTGTGACCCAACTAAGGAATACCGAGAATCTTCTTTTCTGTCGGATCCTGTACCCTGTGCCCAACCCTGTGTCCAGTAAAAATTGCGATAACGATGATCAGTTCTACAACAGTGCATATTCGGGTAAAGAGGGTCGCAAAGAGCTATTTTTGTGAACCTATATTTACATATCGTAATTTGTCATCATCGTGATTTTGAATTCACATTTCTCATGATTCGTGAGGGAGTTAGCCCCTGTCTGTAACCCGTGAAAAGCATAGACAGTTTCCAACTCCTTATTTGCGGTACCATTGCATACTAGATGGCATTAGAATGTATGGGAATGAAGCCAAGGAAATGTTTGGAATAGATCAAAAATTCAACAAATCTCGGCACTGCGCATATATATACGTATCATCGGCAATAAACGTATTTTTTAATAATAGTGAAATCAAGCGAATGCTCTCTAGTATACTAAAAGTTTCTTAAATTTTGAAGGATTTCATTAGTACAAAATGTTTTCTGATAAGTTTTTTAATATTTAGATCTGTCCTAGAGGCAAAAATTTAAAGCATGATTATTAAAGAACAAAGGTTTTTCGATTTGGAAAAAAAGAAGTTTCTTAAATAATTTCGAAGTAATGTAGTACCAAGAAAGTTTTAGTACTAATGGTTTCATATTAAAAAAATTACGTGTACTCATACATTAGTTACATAGTTTCATTGTTCGCTATTTGAGATCATCTCATTTTCTAGTCCGTGATTCGTCTTGGAACCCCTCTAAGCTCTACGCATCCTTTGCATAATCACTCAAGCCTGCCGAGCATAGTTAGTTTGCTTCTCAAATTCTCCTGGAAGTAAAAACTCAGCATGAATAATCTTGAAAATGCACTTATGGATTACTTATGGATAAATTCCTATTATCTTGAGTTGTACTTGAACAATATAAATATATCCACCCACAATCCATCCACTCCTATAAGTAAATAGTACATATCAAATTCCGATTCCGAAACAAAATGTAGCAAAGTTAATTAACATACTTGTCTTAATTATGTCCATAATTGCTAGCATTTGTGAAATTGAAAGTTAATCATTACATTATCTTTTGAATATACCAAGGCAAATTATTTTGTCTGGACATAAATATATCAAATCGTGAGAAAGTAGCTGGATTGATTGAGTTAATACTAATTTTATTGTTTTGTGAGATTTTTGGGCAGCGCGGAAAGTTGTTATCGGCTGTCTCTTTTTGATGGTTCACTCAGGCGTGACAGGTGTAAAGTGTCTCACAAACTGCGGAAAATTTTGATTTGTAGCGCTCTACCTTTCTGCTGTATCCAGAGAGCGCTCACGTTTGTGAATATTCTAGTCAATATTATATAAAGATTCACAAGGTTTCACTGATACTTTCTCATATTACGCGGGTAAACGGAAAATTCAACTCGCGTCAGCTCTATTTAGTATCCAGTCTACTTTTTCAATAGTACGAGCGCGGTTACGTTTCCACGTAATGTTGCTTTTGCGTCTATCGTCAACTTAATCGCATTCAGTAATGGCGTTTGTCTCGTAGTTTAGTAACTGCAAGCGTGCTGCAGCATATAAGCTTTCACGATTGCCTTGACTTCATTGCTCATCAAAATTATAAGGGGAATATGTAGGATAACATATTTTGCGAGGCAAGCGCAATAATGTATGCATCCAGAGCGATGATGTTAGCTGTTATGTTGATATGTTTTTATGAAGCTGATACAAGTTGAATTGAGGCTGACACGAGTTGATAGTATAGAAATATAAAAAAGAACAGAAGTAGTTTGTTGTTTATGCTTACGATATACCAAGAAAACCCATCAAAGTCTTACAGCATCATTTTATATCAGTTTGGATCATTTATGCCCTATAAGAAAGCATCCAGAGCGATGAAATTGGCTGTTATTTTGATATGTTTTTATGAAGCTGATACAAGTTGAATTGAGGCTGACACGAGTTGATAGTATAGAAATATAAAAAAGAACAGAAGTAGTTTGTTGTTTATGCTTACGATATACCAAGAAAACCCATCAAAGTCTTACAGCATCATTTTATATCAGTTTGGATCATTTATGCCCTATAAGAAAGCATCCAGAACGATGAAATTGGCTGCTATTTTGATATGTTTTTATGAAGCTGATACAAGTTGAATTGATGCTGACACGAGTTGATAGTATAGAAATATAAAAAAGAACCGAAGTAGTTTGTTGTTTATGCTTACGATATACCAAGAAAACCCATCAAAGTCTCACAGCATCATTTTATATCAGTTTGGATCATTTATGCCCTATAAGAAAGCATCCAGAGCGATGAAATTGGCTGTTATTTTGATATGTTTTTATGAAGCTGATACAAGTTGTTAAGGCTGACACGAGTTGAGTCATTTTGAATAAACATGCCGAAGAATTGCAAAACAAAAATCCCCAAAAAAATTCGCGAAAAGTTTAGATGATGTTCCTTTACTGTTCAGTAATAATAATAACCGTAATAATATCTTCACGTATAACGTAAATTATGAAAAAATTGAATTGTTTCTTCCGTTCTCAACCAAAGTCTTGACTTTTAAATCAAACCATAGATCAAACGTCCCACGCATAGAAATCTATGTTTTTTGGCGGGAAATATGATTCAAATCACACGTGTCGTCAGAAGAGATCAATCCTTTTATTGTTCGTTTTAACATGGATCACGGATTTTGATTAATAATTTGAAATGGATCAATCCAGTAATAGCATCAGTTGAAAAATTGGAAGAAGATGAAGTCAGTACTCTGGAACTGGAACGTAATCCCATCATAATAGAATCTGGTCAAATAGAACAAACCACGTATTAAACCTCAAGCAGCATGGGAATCTCTGTCTTCAAGACAAGATACCAAGTCAAGCGGGACAGCGATAGACCTAGATGCAGCTGAAAACTTTATCAGGCATTTCAGCTTGGCAACAACAACAACTTTTGTAGTGTGGAATACTGCTAGAAGGGTTTTGGAAAAACAGGTATGACAATTAAACAACTGTAAAAATGCAAACAACACAACTACTTTGGGAATGTCTTGTTACTTGTGAGGAATCATCTCAATTAAGGAATTTCTTACATCTCAGAACTATCTGATGTGAAAATTCATATTATGTAGAACAATGACGTACCGTATATAGCTTTGAATCGGAAGGTGTATGTCTGCCAGCATGGGAAATCACAGCCCAAACCAAAAGTTTGCAAAGTAAGCAGTCAGTCATACACAGATCCATCTCTGCAGCATACAAATTAAATATGAAATACAGTAGTAAGAAGACTACTTGCAAGGGATGAATCTCAAAAAGTTTTTGTATTTTCCCAATTTTGCCACCTCTGTACATCAACCACCTGTCTATTGCAGCCATGACAATGCTGTACCCATGTACCATGTGACTTGATGTACTCATTGAATTATCCTTTAAAAGTGTATTGTCTAAACAGGAAATGTCAAGAACCCTTCATAAGATTTATTCTAATAACATACTTGTAATGGTAATTCCTGCTACCATGGAATCCATAAACAGCTAGTTAATCAATATATTGAGCTAAAGGAACACTTTCGTCATTCTTTTACAAGTGGAAATAATGGAATGGCCTCTCTATTAACGGGACTTGGGGAATTTTTTATGAGAACAGCCCTTGAAAAAATCCTGAAACGGGCAAACGGCCCCTGAAAAAATTGGGAAACAAAACAACAACACAATCTAAAAATGATGTCAATTTTCTGAAGGGCAACAAAGAATTGTAACTTTGAAAACTATGACCTCCAAACATTTATAACTGTACCATAGAATTTCATTTCAAATATTATATCTAGCTATTATTTCAAATACAAGTGAATATGAACAAAAAATATATATTAGTCGAATGATAATTTGTAGCAAGTGATGCATTTGAAATACTGTTTGGTGATACTGATGATTTCCCGACAGCTTGTGGCGTACTACAGGGTGACACATTGTACCCTTTTTTATTTACACTATTTATTGATTATGTTTTTCGTATTTCATGTCCTGGCTCTTCCGGTTTTACCCTTGATCGTCGTAGGTCTTCACGTCGTCAAGAGTGCAGCGTATCGGACCTCTCATTCGTTGACGATATTGCTATCTTAACAAATAGCATATCTGATGCACAACAGCTTCTTGATGAAGTTGAACGGGTTGGTAAAACGGTAGGCTTGACAATTAACACGACTAAGACGAAATTTATTGCTTTAGGCATAAAACAGGCACACCTTGCAACATCTAATGGTGACATAGAACGTGTAGATTCGTTCAAGTACCTAGGTTCTGTACTTCCATCTTCTTCAGATGATTTAACACAACGTAGAGGCCAGGCTTGGGCAGCCATTAGAGGTCTGAATAAATTCTGGGCGTCCGATGTCAACACTGACGTTAAGTTAAGACTGTTCAGACACACGATAGAACCTGTTCTATTATATGCATCTGAAACGTGGGTTCTATCAACCTCACTATTGACCCGACTTGACTCTGCTTATGACGCTAGGAGTACATTGGCCCAACTTACTGTCTACTGCTAAACTTAGAAAACTTTCCCCTTCTGCCTCTGCTATTGCTCACCAACGTCAGATGTCTTTTTTAGGTCACATCGAAAGATCAAAGACGTATGCCCCTCAACCGCTGCATGACATCCTTCATTGGCAACCAAAGGAGATGCTTCGACGGGGCTATGGTAGAGTAGTATCTTTTCATAATGTTTTGTATTGTGAATTGTGTTATTTAAAAGTTTCTTTGTCAGCCATGTCTGACCGTGTTTTGTGGCGTTCTTTGTGTAGCAAATATGTAAGGCGTAAGAGGGACGGCACATTCCTATAATGTGACTGTCTATACTACTACTACTACTACTACTACTACTATGCATTTGAAACATGACACACTCCATTTAATAATGATCAAATATAAGCAGCAAATATTATATAGTAAATAATCTTATAATCAATAGTTGTATATCATAAACTTAGAACAGACCCAACTAATGACACACATAATAATCTAGAATACACCATAGGGGAAACCACATCTGGAGGCTACGCAGTTGACTTCTCCTGAAATTCGAAAATTTGCAACATTAATCTATCCACACTAACCAAGAATAATTTACATAAAAAATTGTCCCAACAAGGATGTCGAGAGTGGATAAATAGAATAAGTAGAAACAACAGATAGCCTCCAGGGGTCATTTGAAAATGTACTGCTGCTTACAGGGAGGGCCAAATTTTGCCAGAAAGCTTGAATATAACACTATGTTAACAATGAAACAATCAATTGTCATTTGCAGATGTGAAGACCTGAATCTGAAGCTTTCCAGCGAGGTGTAAATTTGCTCAACTGCATTACAGGTATCAGAAATCCATTCAACATGAGTCGCATACATGTATTATCGATGCGTGAAAGGAAGGTACTACATTATCAAGTTGAATTTGTAATAATCTCTCACAGGAGTAACTATTTGGTCTGTTTATGTTTCTTGTGGCATGTGCGACGTGTGATGTGTAGAATGTACAGATCATCAACTTAGTTATGTCTTTTTTGATAGCTAATTGAAATGGATGATGGTCGCCTCAATGACAACATTTTTAATGCATGCTGAAAGATGCTGCAAGATTGATACCAATCTGATAATGGCTTCCAAGACTTACTTTTGCAAAGAAAAATCCTTTAAACCAAAAAAAATGGGCAACAGCAACAACTGGCATGGAAGGAAAGTCAATAATAAAACTTAACGATACATTTCATGAAAAAATCCAGCGCTCTCTCTATAAATTCCGTCAGAACTTTTGAAAGAACTTGAAGTATGATTACAACCAAAATATGATGTTGTTCAATATCTAATGAAAAGTCTCATCTCATGTAGCGGGAAACAATAGGTTGCAGGAGTCAAGTTTAAACGTTTTGAGGGTGTATTTAAAAGCATAAATGATGAATTAGGCCTACTTCTTCTTGCATTTAGTTTTATGTGAAATATCATAGCCTTCCGGTAATTGCTCTTATAAATAAGAAATGTGAATTTTCTGCTGGGGTTTGGCTTATGAATCATAAAAAATATCAATTTTTATCCGCTTTTGGATGTAAATAGTGTAGGATGTAAATTCAATGTGAAATAACAAGCGGTCATCAATAAACCAGATTGCAGAGAAGGGTGATTGCACCCCTGAGAAGAAAGAGTGTTCCCTGGAAATGTTTTGGGGCAACAGAATACTAACGTTTCACTAATAATTTGCAGACGATTGCTGGTGAGATTTCGTTATTGGAGATTTCGGAAATTACATCACAAGCGTATAATTGCGGGTACAAGGTGGAGGGGTACCAATCATCACAGTAGGCCTACAGATGTATCTTTAAATCGTCCCTGAAAAGGTTTGGCACTGGAGGCACACTAAGAGTAACAAAAGCTCTACAATCTATCTCAATCAATTTTAATCAGCAATTTTAAAGAATCTGTTGCCTTGCTTGCTCAAACCACAACAACAAAAGCAGAGACTAGTGAGAAGAGGGGGAATCTTTGCAAGTAGCCTGGCGTACATGAAAGGTAGGTGGGTTATTTGAAAGTGTACTGCTGAATACAGGGAGGGTCCAGTCTGACTCTGACTCTCTGAGTACTTCATGGATGGCCCTTAAACGTGTGATACTGTGTTATATTAAATTGGTTTTACTATTATATTTACGTAGTTTCCGAGAGTAATGACTTTTTAAGAAGCAAAATTGATCTTAAGCTCAAATGTCTCTGCTCTTTGGAAAAATAATTAATTCAAACTTGAAGGCTCTGGATAAATGATGATGTATCATGTTCTTACGATGATGTTTTCTTAACAAAGCTTGTGAATTTCGCCTAACCCTTAGAAAATTATAATAGGCCTATGCTTGTTGTGTGAAGTGATGTGTGCGACCATAAAATCGCACAAACATCTTCGCAATATTACCCACATACAAATCAACTAACTAACTGACTCAAAGGTATTGCTTATTTTGCTATTGAGGCAAAATGGGGAATTAGAATATGAAGAAATCAACGCCAATAACGAAGAAAAGAATCTCAACTCGCGCTAGGCTCACATGTCAACTCGTGTCAGTTCGAATTCAGACAAACTCACTTGAATATTTTCACTTATCCATCTCATCTCAGTTAAATATATCTTCTTCATAAAAATAAATACTTTGTTGCATATAAAGCTGTACTGATTCCATCATTTCAAACAATTTTACATTGTGTTTCCAACAATTTCACTCTAACAAAATCTGGAAACTGCAAAGTTTAAACCGCCATCGCCATCATTAAAAGCTCAATATGAAGTTATGAACGTCAACTAAAACGCCAAGTAGCTTTACGCAGAAAACGCAGCCGCGTCGATGGCATTGAAAAAGTAGACTGGATACTAAATAGAGCTGACGCGAGTTGAATTTTCCGTTTACCTATTACGCGTGACAGTGAAGTTAAGCCTGATAAAGTAACGTTTGCTTTTGGACCTGAACTTTTGCAGCCACAGCCCTACCGCAGAAGTCTACGAAAAGTGTTTTGCTTTGTTATTTTTTGGAGGATGGCGTATTGAGATTCTTAGCAAATGAATGAATGGTTGTGTTGAGTATTAAATATTTTATCTCAATTTTTGTAAAATGGCGAGTAGGAGGAGCAATGACGATGTTACAATTCCTCTGAACACAACTGAAAATGACCCGCCAGAATATGGTGCGGCAGCAAGATCTCCATCTCGAGCTTCAACAACGTCCTCATCTTCGTCATTATCGCAGCCAAGCACAGACCAAGATCCATTATTTGATATGCTTGGATTTGAAAAAAGTCCTGGTTATAAGTTTTGGGAACAGGTATCGTATTAATTGTTTACTTTTTGTAATCATAACATCTCGTATGAACTTTGATTGATATGTTTGATGGTTTTTGTAAGGGAATGCAGCATGCGAGGCAAAGGGGCATGGAGGGGGAATCCATCTAATCCCTAACAACGACAAAGCAAATTAGCAAATTCTATTACTTTAGTTCAGCGACCTAATATGTATACATATGCCCAATTTTCATGTTGTATCATAGTATGCAGGGATATCAACCATTGAAAATATTGAGGATGCTCTTCGGTCTTTTACCTGGGGGGTTTGGGGGCATGCTCCCACTGAACATTTTTGAGAAATTCGAAGTCAGAAAGACCTCTACAAACACTTTCAAGTTGCAGAATGTTAAAGCTCTTCCCTTGATGTAGGCCTAGTTCATACAAATTACATAAAGAATGTATACAAATACTTTTCCATTGGGGTACATGTGAAATATCTGCTTGCAGCCCAGAGCATAGGTGGGATTACAAATTTAAAAATATAACGTCATGATCTTGCCTATCCTGCAATCTAATTGGTTGGTTGATGTGTCTGGAAATTCCTATTATATACATTGTTATAATGAAAATTCCTTCTTCAATCTATGACGATAAAATTTAAATTTTGTTTTTATCTGTATTTAAGAAAGACTACCGTTGTGAACTTTTCATTGAATCTGAGCATGGTCCGACAAAAGTAGGAATCCTGGAATCTTACATTCTAGAAGGCTGGAACAAATTCAGAAAAAATTGATATTTTAATGATTTATTAGTCAAACATCAACAAAAATATTCAGAAGAAAATCTTGAGTACCTCTAGGATCCCAGAAGGCTGAACCTTTTGTCGAACCCTGAATCTGAGGACACATGAAAAAAAGTGCATATGAACAGGCCTAACTCAAGCTTTGAATCCATAGCCGAGCTCCATTTCCATGTTATTGATTTTTGAATATCTTTTTCTTTAAAGGTTCAGTCAATTTTTGACGAAGGTCAAAGAGATACTTCCAAAAAAATTTCATGGGAGAAAGCAGTTTATACAGTCCGTGTGGATATGATTGTGGCTGATTGTGATGATAGAAACACAGATGCCGCTTTGTATTTGATGGAGAATGCTTATATACGCTTCACACAGGCACACGGTGATGATGAAGAACTTTTACCAAGTTTTAAACGAGATGTAAGGGTTAAAAAAGATGGTAGTTCAGATGATTAATTTAAATTTAGGTCTGAAATCCATTCTGGTACAAAGAATTCGCAACTAGGATTCAAAAGAACTTGAAACTATTACTGAAGCTTAATTAAGAAAAACATGAAAAAGTCAATGAAAAACAGGCCATGCAACATCCATGAACTGGTTCATGAACAGTTCATGAATTCAACAATTTTTTTACCCAGGCAAGGGAGTGCTTTTTAAATGCTTGAAAAAGTACTAAAGTTTTTCCTGACAGTCATATCATTTGCTCGACAAGACAAAGGGGTTGGGTATCCCTGTCAGGATACTGTAGCCTCCTGGTATAGATGCAAACTATAATATATGCTTAAAGTGAATATATGTGCTGTCTTATACTTCTTAAGATATTTTCTTACATTCTTTGCTATTTGTTGTGTAAAATTCTTATATCTAGGTACTACCAATAATTGATTTTGGCATGACAACTGTAATCTTAGCAAGGTCACACTGTACTCTAGTCAGGGTCCGACAAATGTTTTATCCTTCCGGAAACCTGGCATTTTATTCAAAAAACTTATCATTTCTCTAAATTCGAGGAGAAGAATGATCAAAATGAATTTTCTTCTGAATTTTGGCCAGCCTTCTGGAAATCTAGTTGCCAGGTTGCTGGGTTTTGTCGGACCCTGACTCTAGCATTACCTGTAATTTATTGAATTTTAGATTTCGAAATTAGTGGAGATATTATTGGACAGAGCTGATGAAGAAGCATTACGCGATGATGATGATTCGAAGTATAGCGTTCTAATTGATCCTCATGAAAGTCCGATTAGGCGCTCACTCCTTCATGTTGCTGCCCAATTTAACCAGTTTGATATTGCAAAAGAATTAGTTGGACGCTATCCTGGTCTCTTATATGTTACAACACAATCAACTGTTGGTGATCAAGATGTCTTTTATCCAATTGAACTTGCTTTGAATGAGATGTTTGATCAAGTTTCTGCACTTTTAATTAGTGCCATGTCAAATAGCTTGTAAGTGAGTCATTTTCAAAATGTTTAGTTGCCTAGGTTAAAGATTATATCAAATTCAATAGACTATAATGATGCAGATCCAGATTTATGTATTCAAACGTCAAAACTAGAGGTCTCAAATCAGTTCCAATCAGATTTTTGTCGGATTTAGATTGGACTTTTTATCGTCAGATCAGCTCTGTTTTCTTGTAATCAATTTCGGATTTCTTCAAAAGTACAATATAAATTGTTTATTTAACAATTACTCTTTTTTAGATAAATTATTGAATGAAAATATTTCACTGCTTAATTAGGCTATGCTCATTATATTTGATCATTTACTATGTATGTGTAATTGAGAAATTACAGTTTCAATACTTTATGTATTTATTCCTGGAAAATTTTCGTCATTTGAATTGCCAAAACAAAAATATCTGAATCCGAAATGTTCGGATATTTTCTGGATTATTCTCATTTGGATCACAATATTTTTCAAACATTTGGATTACTAGTAGGCCTACCTAATCTGATCCGATGCAGACCTCTGATTCCAAACCCTAAAAGTAATTTAGCAATAAATTTCATTGAACAACCATGAGACAAATTACATATTTTTTAAAATAAAGAAATAGATTCCATCATTCTGATCGTTTAGAGCTACTCACACCAAATCACCATATTAACACACGAAAAAACAAATCAGTTCCAAAAAATTTGATGTTCAAATGTCATAAACACCATCAATCTTGTAATTTGACCTTCATGTTACAAAGTTGACAATTCAAGTTTGTTCTGGAATTCTCAAAACCATTAGCTTATCCATAAGAAATTCATGTAAACCATGTGTAAATGTTTTTAAACATAAATTTGATAGCTATTTTACAAAAGATTTAGGGAACAGTTACTATTTAAGCCTTTTCTTTATGGGGCTGAGCGCGCTTTATGAGAAATCTCGAAGGCAGAAATCACTCGCAGTGGTAGCTCTTTTTATGAACTCCTGTTTCTTCTATGTGCCTCTTTAAGCTCATAAAATATGTTCGCTAATTGCTAGAAATCTTCACGTTGCAGCATATTTTACAAAACAAATGTTACAAAAATCAAGAAGAAATATGGTATAAAAAATTATCTATTTTGATTTTTATGATATTTTGATTGTCATATTTGACATTTCGCAAGTCAATGGATGAAAGATTAGCATAACTAATTTGCTTTTCGGACTCCTATAATTACGTCAGTGTGTTGTAAGTCCACGTCCAGTACAAGTCCACAGTGTCGTAACTAGAGGGACTTGCAGTTATCTGTGGTACTGCTATGTTTTATTTTAGTGTACGTTCTTTGTTTACTAAACAAGACAACATCAGTCATGATGCACATTCTTACAACATCAAAAGCTTTATCAAAGATGAAGATATGAAGGTACACATATATATCAAAATTCCATTTTATGATTAGGCCTACCTTCTACAGTTTATGTATTTCTTTAGTTATTCACTTTTTCAACAAACTTATTCAGCCATCCCTTATATAACATTCAGCCACCTCTACGTAGTGGCCATTTATATAATTCAATTTCAGTCCATTATGAAAACACCTGTCAATACACTAAACCTTCTTGATTGGTGCAAATCAGTGAAAGGCAGTTCCTCTTCCAGCTTTTGTGTAAAAATTTAATAATTTCATTCACATGTAAGTATGAAGTAGATACAGAATTAAATTTAATATAAATACATGTGAGTTGTTCAATGGTTGTTGTAGCCCCTTAAGCACTAATGCTTGTTTACAATGCTTGTTTAATGCTTTGGAGTACAATGGCATGTTACATATTATAACTGATTTTAAAATTATCTGCTGGATTACAGTTCATATAAGTAGTGAAAAATGTAAACCAACAGGAGAAATAGGAGAAGTTTACTTGCTATTGGTTATTTGTTCTTAGATAATCACTCTATGACATTTGCCTTACAATTTATGAGATTTTACAGAACATATGATTTCTCTCTCCTAGGAAACTATTGTTGCTATTCTTGATAGTTTCATCGACCCAAGTTGGCCATACATGCCAAAAACAGAAGTCGATGATATGAATCCAAAAGCATGGCAAGAGACACCTGATGTGCCTCTAAGATATCATTTTTATTATCAATTTCTTGATTCTGATGGGGATGGGAGGCCACCAAATCATGATAAATTTGACACTGATTCATTTTCTCCTTTACATTTACTTGTCATGAGCAAACATAATAAGGTTTGTTAGTTTTTTTTTATGGTTTTCATGTTCAGCACAATATTTGGGATTGGTTGATTGCTGGTGATAGGGTGTAAATTGAATCAATTATTTCCCTCCGAGAGCAAGAAATAAGTTGTTATTTACCGCTCGCTCAGAGCAACGAAATCTTCATTGCAAGTATGAAAACTCAACAAAGCAATCTTTGAATTTGAGATATTGATTGAAATAGAGAATTGTTCAATACAAAGAACAGGGACGCCGAACACAACTAAGGGCAGGGGAAGCAAGATAGACTTAAAGGGCCGTTCCACAGCCAGTAACAAGACATTGATACCATTATTTATTTTATTAGGAACCAAAACTAGGCTACAGAACCATACATCACAATCACATTTACATCATCATTTATTCAGATAAACCTGAGAAGCCTTTCCAAGTTTTCTCTCTGTGATACTCTCACTGTGTTGTCACATATCTTGATGTCCCAACACCTCTAAAACCCATTACAACCATATCAACTTTACATTCGTTAGCAACTTTGACAATTTCAGAACCAACATTTCCATCAGATGTCAGAAGCTTGCGTAAACTCATGTCTCGTGGAGTGCGGCTGTCCAAGTTGTGCTTTTTCAGATCAAAAGCAACTTAGAAAATCAGACGTTATTTTGCATGGCTTCCCAGAATTCCCTTAATCAATGATGATTAGTCATAATTAACTATCTCCACTAATTGTATACCATACTTCTTTTATGTGACATCTTGTATTTAAGTTAAGATTATCTTGATATAACGCAATTCATTGCAATTTTGATACGTGAGATTATCCCCGCTGATCTGCAGCCTGGGTTTGGAACTCCATTGGCTACTTTGTTGTTAATTCTTTGATAAATCATTTTCGATAAGTGAAATGAAGTGTTTTTTCCAATTTTGATTTGCATTTAAGTGGGTAACACTATATATTAAGCCATGATTATTTACATCTGTTTTTAGAAATGTATTCGCCATCCAGTTGTCAGGATGCTTGTGCGTAGGAAATGGGAAAAATTTGCTAGGAGTCTACTTACGTAAGTCATTAGAACAACCTTTTAATATTCTATATTATTCATGAAATTTATCTTTCTGAAATTGTCGCAAAGGAGTCAATTGGGCCATTTGCCAGCTATAACGGCTCTTTACGACAGCTACCTGTCTATAGTGGTCACTTTAGGATTCATGTATAATGTATATACAGTCAAACCTGTTATAATGGTCACCTGTCTATAGTGGTCACTCTTGCAATGTCTAAAATAGTATGTTCTATTGAATAAAACCTGTATATAAAGGCCACCTGTCTATAGTGGTCAATTTATCTACCTCTCGTAGCTGGCCGTTTTACATGAGATTAGATTAACCATTCATGTAAAAAGACGTGTTTACACTTGTCAATGTCACAGGATATGAAATGTCATCAATATCTGTTGATTTCGCTTCATGAAGTTGTGAAGTACACCATTACAAGATTCAAAATTTTCATGGATATCGTTTAAATATATTTTGATATAGGACGCTCTGAATTGCATTCAAAACTACGATTATAGACATTTTTTAAATTCGAATTTGTTATGACATATATGCACCTTTAAAAATAACAATTGCAAGGACTCAGAATATAAAGCTATCCGCAATAATATAAATTTCAGAGAACACACATTTCGTGATTGTTTTATTTGCAGGATATATGGCTTAGCCTATATTTTCTATTTGATGTTACTTATTATTGCTGGCGTTCTTGGCTGCTCGCAATTTCAAAATGGTCCTTTGAAGTATACCACAACTCCTGAAATTGTTCGTTTGGTTGTTGAAATCATGGTTTTGATAATGACAGTGATTTACTTTTGTCTTGAAATGAAACAACTTGTCAAGTAAGTTTCATAAATATGATTGCACGGAAGAAATGGCTTTCAACAGGGGGGGGGGGGGTAAGCAGGGTAACTGTCTCCTGCCCTGGCAATTCATAAGGCCCACAAGGTTTTGCTGCTACATTTTGGTTATGAATTTGAGATTGGTTGCACATACATTTTGAAAATATTTAAAAGAAATTATTTTCAGAGCTATAATTGCAAGAATTACCAGAACCGGGAAGTTCTCTTGGCGGCCTTGCATATCACAGTAGTAGTATTAGTAGACACGGAGGATAATTGCATTTGTAATACATTAAAATGCATTAAATTCAAATTATATCTGCTTTTTTCATAAAGGACCTGTAAATCATTAACTGAAACAGTTTTTGGTCTCAGGCTCAGCAAGTACCGGCATACTTCCATCATTTTCAGCCTACCCGCTTTGAAAACAAAGAAATTCATCTATTTTCTACAGAACACTCCGATTCCGATTTAGCCTGTGCCTAACCGTTCCTATAAAATCTGTTGCCTCATTTAATGGCCTCCACACTATGAATTTAAAAACTATTGAAAAAGTTCTGAAAATTTACTAAAAAAGTAAGAACTTATATAAAATTGCTGAAAATGTGCTGAAATGGTAGTGATCACTCTCACGATTCCAGATTCAATTAAACAGTTTCTGTCATTAAGTCTGTCATATCATACATTGTATTCAATATATGAAGCTATGATTCAGGTAGACCACAATAACTGTTGGTCTAACAAAGAATCGATACTCAGATATGGTAGCTGTCTGTATTTTTTCTATTTCTGTAGGGAGAAGCTAATCTATTTTCAAAGTGTTCTCAACTATCGTGATCTAGGTGGCATATTTGGCATTTTCATAGTTGTTATATTACGAATAACAGGCCATGCAGCTCAGTGGAGTGTTGCATCAGTTGTATTTATGATCAATGTCATTGGAATATTCAAATATGCTTATCTTTGGGAGTAAGTCTCAGAATATATGTGAACATGTGAATCAGCGATAAACATTGAAATGTTGAAATCCTAAATTGGTTAGACACTCAAGAGCAGGAGTGACCGCATTTTAACAGTCTCACTATTGTTGGTGCTTGGTTGAGGGGAGTTACTCATCTTGTTAATGTCAGGAAGCCTAACCTACACCTATCTCCATTCTCCAACCAATGCAACCATGCACTGATAATGTACGTAAACTCCATGAAGACCACTGTATTTAGATCTTGTTCATAGTACATCCCCAACAACCATATTTCAGCTTTTGAGATACTTGTGCCTATATATTTATATGTGACACGCTATGGGACTATGTTTGTCTGTGAAATCGTAAGAAGGTATTTCAACTGAGTTATTGCGTGATTAGTAACTTCTGTGTTATTATATTCACAAACAAAAACATTGAAACAATTTCACAGCATATTTGAGTTAAAATCATAACGAAGTTCCCTATTTGGTACATCAGAATTCAAAAATTCTCCTTAGGGTTATTTTTTTTACTTATTTTTCAACCATCCAAAAATGTTTAATAGTTGCAAACACACTTCTCAACCTTCAAATTTTGCCTGTGCATCTAAATAATACAATTTTAAAGCCAATAGGTGTAAATTGAATCAATTTCAAGCGCTGTTAAATGCATGAAATTTGAAATTTTCCTTGTGTTATTCGTGAGATTGCAAATAGTGAGTGCTTAAAGGGGCAAAATTGACCAGCGACCGCTGCGAGCTCAAGTTGAGTTTATGCTTAGCGTAATTCAACCGTCTCGCTTTGAAACTATTGTTATACGCAGGCCTAATTTGTTGTAAATTCATGTCAACAATGAACATTGTGTTATAAACAATAAACATGCATGTGGATCCTAATTGCGTAGCGCGTGCCGGTCATTTTTGCTCCTTTAAATACGTTATTGCTATGTCTCTTTTAATTTTGCTTCTGCTTTTTAATTTTATGTGATAAATTCTGTATTATTTAGAACTGGTGGATTATATACAAATACTTTAACAAATATCATGATTTATGACATACCAAAGTTTAGTGCAGTATTTGTTGTTCTTTTTATTACATTTACTGGTGGTTTGTACTTTGCGTTGACTGCTGCTGGACAAGTTAGCCTACCTGGGTAAGTTGATAAATGATAATCAGATCAGAATAAATTATTGATCTGGATGACATACCCAGCCTCGTTAAGCTTTCTCCTTGATTCCAGAGCACTACCCGACACATATTGTATTACTGTATGTATGTTCAAATCCTAGAATGTAGTTCAAATGAAGTGGATAAAGCTCCGTTTGACGGACATCTGTTTAATTTTGTTAAAGGTCTGGTCGTTCTGATTTACGTCAGGACTTCAAAGTTTCTGTGAATTCAAAAATACAGAAGGGTATACAGTGAAACCTGTTCATAACAGCCAGCTATGAGATGTAGATAAATTGACCACTATAGGCAAGTTGCAAGTAACATTGATATCTGCAATGTTACTATTTTAGACATTGCAAGAGTGACCACTATGTACAGGTGGTTGCTGTAAAGAGGTTGACCGTTATACCAGGTTTGACTGTATTCAGTAGATTTAATTCATGTATTTAGCAAAAATATCAGGAGTCCGGCAACTGGACCTGTAACAAAAGCGTAATTTGAATGTTTTTACGTATGCATGAGCACTCTAAGGGTGCATGGATGTCAGACACAGGCAATTGCCCTTTTGTCTATTACTGTTTCACTTACAGCCTAGACAAATCAATTTATGAAGAAGCCACTCTCTTAACATAGTATAAACCACGTATATGCGAAATTTTAATATTTTCTGTGCTTGCTCTTTGTAGATATTTTCTTTCACAAACTATTTACAAATGTTAACTTTACAACTTTATCAATCAATCAACAATTATTGTATTTCGTTTGTAGAGGTTTAACTGGAATTATCATAAAGGAATTCAGAGCTGTATCTGAAAGTAATCCATTTGATGACAGCTATAGCCAATACAAGTATGTAACTGTCATTCACAATTCTCTCAACTTGCAGATGTTTGTTGGTATTTGTTGATCTTACACCACCAATAACTTATATATGCGTCTCTGTTCCGTTTCGTCTCTGACAACCTGCACATTTCAAAATTTGTTGAAATCTGCATCGAAATTTAAATTCTGCCGTGAAGTCTGTCCCTTTCTCTATTCAGGGAGAAAGCATGCAAGACTCCCACTTTAGGGTCAAGTTTGAACCCTGCATTTTGGCTATAATATACGTGTATCATATACTGTGATTAAATCTAAACAGCTTTCATTCCGGACACTCGCTGAATTAATCACCAAAGATGTGACCGCTATAGGAAGGTGATCGCTTTAACAGGTTGATGTTCTGCTTGCTTATTATAAATTTCTATGTTCTTCTTCCGCAGTGTCTTTCTAATCATCTTGATACTGTTCAACATGTTTTTCATTATCATCGTAATGATGAATGTCCTTATCGCTCAATTGAGTAGCAGATACGAAGATGCCCAGAAAGAGGCTGCTGTACAATTCGATATTGATAAGGCTTTAATGGTTACTAGGATTGAGAGCAGTCGAATCAAATTATTCGTAAGTATAATGGGGACTTTGATGAGAATAAAAAATTTTCTCCACTAGTCTGAGCCAAAGGTATGCGCTAGTCCCAATATTCCTTCAAGCTACGAAAGGAAACTCTACAGATTAAAGCGTTGTGTATTCGTATAGGGTCTATAGAAATTAGTCTAGCGTCATAATCACAATGTATGTCATGAATTTTATATGCATATTTCAAACCATTGTATTAGGAAAGATACCCAGGTCCCAGGAGAGTACTTTGTGTACCGGAGGGGGGTGTACTTTTGCTCTTTCTTTATAATTATGAGAACTCCGAAAATTGGAATTGAAAACTGTTCTTGTCTGTAGGTATTTTAATTAATTGTTCAATTCAATATGTATTTTGTAGAACCTTCGTTTGAAGTACTACCGCCCCGGAGTCCATGTTAATAACCCTGCCATCATACAAGGTGAGTACAATGTCCATTCAGGATGTCCATGTGTGATATTTTATAAATCCATTCGTACACCCTTCCTATTATGCATAATTATCAAATTATAATTTCTATCCTTTATTCATCTCTTATCCATACTACAAGCTATGCTAGGGGTGGTTGGCTAGTGTGTGTTTGAATTATGAGTGAGTTTTATGATTGGAAATGTTCTTCCTGGCGCCAAGCCAATCAACCGATTTTGCTCCTGCCTGGAAACCCGATACCCTGCGGGGAAATGTTCAAAGCCCTAAGCACTGCATCAAGGCTAGATTATTAAATTAATTTTCATTATTTATTAAGACGAGGTATATCAAGAACCTAAATTAGGGGCATACAAAGGCTATGCGGTCGGTCTTAAAATGTGGTGCGTGATGAACTGATTTGCTACACTCTTGAGAAATGGCATTCATTGTTCAACTTTGAGACCGAAAGGCGCGATGGTCAATTTTGTGCCTTTATGTCAATTTTATGCGATGTAATTCTAACAATTTTTGTTCTCAATGAACAGATGAATTTAAATCATGAGCCATGAGGGAATGATTTCAGCCTTGAAATGAAGTGTTTTGCATTTTAATGGAGGGATTGCATTTTTGGCCTGTATTTAATTCAGATGAGTTTTTGTTTCTAGAAATTCTAGACGATTGGCAAGGTTCAAAATGAAATATTCATGATGATCAGTCATTGATATAATTAGAAACAAAAGGTATAATAGTTAATAATGTTTTCTAGAAGTCATCGGAAATATTGCTGAATCTATAGTTGCTGGGATAAACAATGAAACACCCCTCCCCCAGTGATCGTGTAAATTAGGGGTAAATTCCCCTGAAGTAAAATATCAACCATAGAAGTCTAGAAGAATCCGGCAATTAAAGTTTTCAAATAACTGTTTCATCACGCATGGAAGCGTTTTATTAAAGAATTATTGAATTCTATAATTGTATATACGCTATATGTAGAATTTTTATAGGAAATCATACGGTTCCTTGTTCAATTCCGGATTAATTTGCACTTGTGGGTTTCAAATTGAACTCGCCCGATTACCCTATAATCATATACCTTCAAAAGTCTTTTCCGGTCTTCTCACAAAGAAAATTATGGAATAATGTTTGCGAGAAAAAACAAAGAAGTGAACACTCCATCAAATGAATTATTACTTCGAACGATCATGTTCTAATTCCGCATTATCATGAATCATGATCCGCATTCTTCGAACTCTGTTTTCGCTGGGTAATATTTTGTTCGGTTTTTCTATCAACCAATCATTTCCTTGATTTCGATTTTTACACCAAGCGCAATTTCAAAAAAATTTCTGATGAATTTCTTCGAAATTGCACTTCTCTTAGCCAACCAGAATTGAGAACTTTTGCAGGTATGTGATTAAAAAGATAATTGATAAAATTTTACATAGTTTGCTTTATTCGGTGGTGCCTTTTTCTAGATCCTCGGAAAATTTTACGATATCAATTTAGAACATTTTTGATTTTCTGCACATAGACCGAGCGCCACATAACTAAAACGGCAGGTTTCTCCGGGCAACTTGAAAATCACATAAAAATGTTCATAAAAATATGCTAAACAATTAGCTATGTCTTGTTTTGAATAAATTCTATTGTAAACCCTTCGAAAATCCAATTTATATTTCATAATTCACGGTCAAAGCCTTCTTATCATTTTGAAAAATGCTTCATGTAAGCTTCATGGTCTTTGATTCTTTTGTGCTCCCAAGACTTTGCGAATCCATAGAAGCATGATAAAAACATGAAATGTATGAATTAAGAGAACTCTGACCATGAAATTATTTATAAATTCATCTCTGGTGAGCTCCACAATAAAATTTGACTAAAACAAGAACGGAAAAGTATTTATTGTATTTTTATGAACATTTTTTTGTGAATTTCAAGTTGCCCGAAGAAACCTGCTGTTTTAGTTCTGTGGCGCTCGGTCTAACACCTCTGTCAAAAAGAGCCCCTCCCACCTGATGTAATCGTATAATTAGTAATAGTAGTGGTTATGACACAAAGGTAACACCACAATAATATATACTGTATAATGTAAGGAGGAATGTTGCAAAAAACTATAGCTTGTACGAGGACTAAACAACAACAACTGAGAATAATATTGAACGTATCATTACCACAGGTTGTCAGATGTAGTGTATTCAATTTTATATGTATGTGAATACAACACCCCACAGGGATTGGCTCCAGTGCTTTCATGGATAAAATTATCTGACCGAGATAAAATTTCGCTCGCATTCAAAATCTGATAATATTTCGGTCGGCATCATAAATATAAATGATCTTTTTAAATTTCAGATAATGGATTTAAATCTCGTTGAAAGATTAAGATTGCAGATATATTTAATCGTTATTTGCTTCAAATGATTCTCACTTGTCAAAGTAACTGATTCGAATATATATGTATATATATATAATTAATATACTTCATCTTTCTTACAATTATTAATAATGTTTTTAGTATTAGTAACATAGTTACAAAAATTTAATTCATAAGTAACAAAGTTACATGAATACTTTTCTATTAATTTCTATTAATTGTTATTTTTTTTAATTCCTCTTGTATTTCTTTCATTGGATTCCTACGATCACCATAATATACTTTTATACCATTTTAATTCATCCGATTTTTTTCATGTTGTAGTCTTATGCCAATCTTTGAGAATTTCTTAAAAGAAGACCAACACAATAAACAAATGATCATAAACAACGTATACAGTGTAACCAGCTTATGTGCAATTCGGATAAGTGAAATTCCCGCTTATCTGCAACCTGCTGGCTTTGAAACCCGTTAAACAATTTTCTGGTCAAGTCTTTTGGTAAACAATTTCGGATAACTGCAAATTCGGATAAATGCAATGAAAACCGTTGGCAATTTTGACTTGCACTTAAGCGGGTTACACTGTATTTCACTGTAATAACTTAATAAGTTCGAATTATCTATACAATCAAACTTGATATAACGACCACCTGACTATAGTGACCATTTAATGTGGGAGGAATGAACCTATTTTCATATATATAATAATAAGACTAAGTCAGCTGTCAGCTGCTGATGTTCAGATTAAGAAAATCTCAACTATAGAGTTGAGGCTCGGTAGACGAAAATCTATATTCTATTGAATCAATCTTGTTTATTACCACCCTATTTGTAGTGAGATCTTTATTTTTTTTTATTGATTAATCTTTGGTTATCTAGCCTGCTGCTCGCAGACCCACTGTCAAAATATAAACTTGGTAAACAGTAGACATTTTGACAGTGAGTCTGCGAGCAGGCTATGATTATCTTGATTACAATAGATTACCCGTATTGTTCCTGCTGTATGTTGCTACAATCGGGGGCCCTCATTGTGACTATGACTTCATAGTTTACCAAGAAATATGATTTACCTTGTACGAGAGCAGTGTCATTCACGTAAGCATCTTCAATGTAGTATTTTGATCGTAAGCTCTGTAACAACAATTAAACAAATCAAGGATAATTAATTCGCTATGAACAAAACCCAAACTACAGATTTGATAGATGTAGGCTCTACTCCTGATGTAGGCTTGATGCTCACAAAGAATAACCGATTTTACTCTGATTCCTCGGATTAGAATAGTTGTCAACGATTTGTCACTTGAATGGCGTTAAATGGATAACAAGCTATCCTCACGCGTTACAAAATGAATACAAACTTTGATTATTTTGACTTGATAGAGTTAGAAAAAAATCTGCTATTTTGAGTTTTCGATTTTAAACAAGAGGCCATCGTCTATTAGCATTACAAACCTATATGGAAATGTGATGAATGACGATGATATACTTACAAATAATTTAAATCTACTGCTTTCCACGCGTGTTACCATCAATGCTTTGTCAAGATCAAATTGTTGCACCGCCTCTTTCTGTGCATCAGCATATCGATTGTTTAGTTGAGCAATAAGGACATTCATCAAAACGACGATGATAGATAACATATTGATTAGAATTAGAACAATGAGCAGGGCGCTGGAAGAAAAAATAATCAGCTTTTAAACAGACACGAGTAAATGACAGTAGCTCAATCATCAAAGGGTTTGTCTATTAGTCGGTAATGCTGATGATTTGTAATGTTTAGCAAGTAACTCAGGAAAGCGGGTTTCGATTTTGAGAATCAGATGTAAATGATGTTTAGCTTGAGTCATCAAAGGGTTTGTCTTGTTTGGAAATGCTGGTGATTCGTCATGTTTAGTAACTCAGGAAATGGGTTTCGTTTTCCAGATTCAGAAGTAAGTGATGTTAGCTTTAGTCATCAAAGGTTTTTTTTTCAGATTCAGAAGTAAGTGATGTTAGCTTTAGTCATCAAAGGGTTTGTCTATTGTTTGGTAATGCTGGTGATTCGTCATGTTTAGCAACTCAGGAAAGCGGGTTTCGTTTTTCAGATTCAGAAGTAAGTGATGTTAGCTTTAGTCATCAAAGGGTTTGTCTATTGTTTGGTAATGCTAGTGATTCGTCATGTTTAGCAACTCAGGAAAGCGGGTTTCGTTTTTCAGATTCAGAAGTAAGTGATGTTAGCTTTAGTCATCAAAGGGTTTGTCTATTGTTTGGTAATGCTGGTGATTCATCATGTTTAGCAACTCAGGAAAGCGGGTTTCGTTTTCCAGATTCAGAAGTAAGTGATGTTAGCTTTAGTCATCAAAGGGTTTGTCTATTGTTTGGAAATGCTGGTGATTGTAAGAAATGTTGTAAAATTCCCCCTAAAATACATACTGGTACTTGTCATAGCTATCTTCAAATGGATTCATTTCAGTCACGGCTCTGAATTCTTTAAGAATAATTCCAGTCAGGCCACTATTTGGAAGAAAGAAAAATAATTATAATGATCGATAATCAATTCTCAGAAAATAGTAAACTAGAACATTAAATCAATCAATTATAGATCAAGTCTTGCGATATTAAAATGTGTATTGATGGTTTTTGATGTTTTCATCTTGACAATTAGATTTCTTAATTTTGGAATAGAAAGGCTCAGGCAACGCTTAAATTGTTATAATTTGAAAAAGCTGCCTTTGAATGGTAACACTTACCCTGCTAAATCCACACTGTCAGCAGCAGTCAATGCAAAATACAATCCACCAGTATATTGTACAAAAAGAACAATGAAAACTGCCGCAAATTTAGGAAGATCACTCGACATGATACTGATGAATGTATTTGTATAAAGGCCACCCGTCCTATACAAAAAATCAAGAATAAGGTCAGTTGTGTTGTTGTGATTTAGCTGAGGGGGAACTCCAAATGACAGTCAGGTACAGAGACGCACACCTTCAGAGTATCAAAGTGGAAACCTTGATGCAGCAGCATGTTATGCCAATAAGTGCTCCCTTGCAAATGATTGGCTGACGTTTATGGTGCCAATATCGTATTATCACTATGCATGAAATATGTAATATCATGGCAGTTACTGGGAGAGCCGATCGAGAGTGCAGATGGTTGAAAGTAAACAACATCTCCCTCGTTGCTCTACTATTTATTCATTGTATTATTACATGTTATGTTTCATTTACTAAATATATATACTCAATTATAAGTCGTCCTTTTCACTGAACTTACGTAATTACTTTTATAATAAACATTTGAGTTTCAAATATATTGTCACACATTTTTGATGAAAAAATGAATAGAAACAGAAGAACGAACATATCAAACATGATGACTGAAGTGTTATACAGATGTATGTTAATGTTTGGGAATTTTTATGACTTTCATGGGTACTGTATTTCCACTTAAGAACTTTATGGGGTTATGTAATTTTCTAAACATGGCACATTCCTCAATCTTAGACCTGTTCCACATGCCCCCTGTACTCCACTTTACCAACGGCCGTTTCGTATAGATGTAGAGTAGCGGAATATTGGACCTTGTGGAGCTAGGCTACGTCAATCTATTTTAAGGAGTTACCCCCAGCGTAGGCATGATAGAATGCCTTTTGAAATATCACATGTTTGATCGTGAGCACATGCATGGGTAGTAAAGCTTTAGGCCTTAATTGCATACGTTATTTTTTATGTGAACCATGACTTACTTCCATAAGTATGCATATCTGAAAACTCCAAAAACGTTGACCATAAATACAACAGAGGCTACAGCCCATTGTGATTTATGATCTCCAATTCGTAAACCAAGAACAACAAATATGCCAAGGAATCCACACAAATCACGATAATTATAAAAACTTTTGAAATAAGTATTCTTCTCTCTGCAAGAAGTCAAGTGAAACTTAATTTAACATATATAGAGAACTTTCATATACAGTCCGCGTGATTTGAACAGAATACATATCGCCTGCTAGAAGACCAAAAAGCAGTTGGAACTTAAAATTCCTAGAATCATCGGATATGTATTGTCCGCCGTATATATTCTTAATAGCATGAGCGTTTTAATCTCATATCGAGTATTGATCATCCATCAGAAATTATTTGTGAGATTATGTTTAAATATTTATGAGGACTGTGAGCTAAATCTAAATGTGATCTACAATGGAATAAGGATAATCGAGACTTATATGATTCGGATAATGGAGTAGCCACTTAATTGCGTGATGCTACACTGAGATGAAACCCTTGAACTGTGCAATTACTTGAGCATGTCTGCGATTTCCATCATTAAATGCACTACAGTCAGAGCGAGCGCAATGATTTCAAAAACCAATCGAACATATTCAGCTCCTGTTTCGTATTTCAATGGTCCATCATTGTATTGTGATGCACCAAGAACACCAGCCACGGCAAGAGAAATAATAAAGAAGATATAACCGAAGCCATACAGCCTAAAAGGAAAACAACTGGTGCTTGAAATACGGATACAACTTTAAGTATTGAACGAGCCAGATAATAACATACAGCATTCAAATATTAGAGGTGGCGCCTATTAGAAATTATGATTTGATTAACAACTGATATAAGTATACTGGTACTTTAACCGAGTTCTGCCATCATGGAAATTTCTACCAGAAGATAGTTTCAATGCAAAGAATTTACATCCGTCCAGAAGTGGTTTAAATAAGTATAGATTTGACAAAATATTGTTTAGTTTATCCCTTAAAATTCTATTTGATGACTATCAAACTGTATACATTATAATATTTCATCTATTGAGGCTGTGTGTGAGTGGATGCCCTACGAGTCTATGTATTTGCAGTTGCATTTGCCAGTCAAATACTTTTTTATCATTTGGTAAATTAAACAACAACAACTAGCCGGATGAAGTAGAAAAAAAGTTCAGTTTTTTATTAAAGATTGAGCTGGTAATAAAATTAAACTATAGAGATACAGTATATGTGCATGAATATTTCAAAAGCATTAAATTAAATCTATATACCTACCCTAGAAGGTGCCTTGCAAACGTATCCCATTTTGTCCTTACAAGCATTCTTACTACAGGATGTCTGATACATTTCTGTAAAACAAAATAAACATATAGAGTACTTTATGCTATTAAAAACTGGATTTAACACAATGATTTCACTGATTTGTGAAATTCATAATTGATTAATGTTTATTGTGTTGTAATTGTAATATTATGCTAGGAGATGGATACTATGTTAGTCAGAAAAATTTATCTCCTTAAACCATAACTGTCTCAAATGATTAAACCAAATGTGTCTCACGTGGAAAATGTGAGTGAGCACCATACTGTATAAACTGCAGCAGCAATCTTTTATTAATGGAAACATCCCTACAGGCCACTCATATATGCATAGAGTAAGCGTTCAACAACTAGCTGAGAGTGGGGTTAACACGGAGTCTTATTAATTATGAGGTTCAAATAAGATTCGGGTTTTCTGATTTCTTACGCCGTTATTTCAACACCTCCTGTATTTCAACACTTTCTTAATTTGTGCTCGAAACAAGACGACTTACACCTTGATTCAAGAATGATTCAAGTAAACTTAAGATTCGTTTACAAACCTTGTCATGCGCACTCAAGACAAGCAGGTGTAGTGGTGAGAATTGACTATAATCAAAGTTTGAATCATTAGGTGCATAGCCATGTAAATCACCATCAAGATATTTATAATGAAATTGATATCGAGTTGGACGAAGATCAGGAACGTCTTGCCAATTTTTCCATGCTTTTCTATCAATTTCCTCATTTTCTATTCTAGGTATGTATGGCCAACACGGATCAATGAAACAATCAAGAAATGCAATCACTGTTTCCTAAAGAAATGAAAAATGCACATCACTTGGAAAGATGTTGTATATATATTGACTGGCTCAAGAGTCCCGCTTTCTTTCTGCTGCCTCATTTTTATGATTGGAATGTGTACTTTCCCAATCCATCAAGATCGGCATAACATAGAAGTGAGACTTGAGCAAGTCAACTGACTAAGCAAAAAATGTCGAATGTTAGACATTGTTAGAGGCCAAATACCATGATACGTATGGTTGTCGCGTTAGAGATCAAAATCTAATGTTCAAAGCTTAGGAAGTTGACTGAAAATTTGGCAGACCTGCTGAATTTAGCCATTTTATAATACTAAATGCATTTAGCAACAGTGCGCTTCTGTATTACAAGGTTTCACTTGAGATTACCGTCATATTTTTGTTGTTGATGAAATCTTTAAGGTTATATGTATGACATTCATCATATTCATCAGTAGTGTTGTCATCTCTTGTTAAGAAACACGTTCGCACACTGAAAATAAATATATTGAAAGGATATCAATCGAATCTGAATGAAATATGAGTCACACACAAGCTTTATTTGCACCACCATTTATTTGCAAAAGATTCCTTTTTATAATAAAAAGAAGACAATTTAATACTGCACAATGTTAAGTTAACTAGAAAAGCATGCAGTTATTAATTTCGTAAACTCATCAATATGAAAGAGGTATCGTGACTCGTCAATTTGAGACCTAGATAATGTAGAAAAGTGGACTTTATATATAGCGTTATTTTAATGGCATCATTCAAGAGAGTACTGCTTTCATTCATAACTGATGTGACCACTATAGACAGGTGGCCATTAGACATAGGTGACCATTATCGCAGGTTTGATTGTATAATACAGTACAGTGTAAACCGCTTAAGTGCAAATCAAAACTGTCAAAGGCTTTTTGAAGATTAGCGGAAATTTCACTTACCGAGTTGCACTTGAGTGGGTTACACTGTATACCTACAAATCACTTACAAGCTATTATCCATGGAGTCAATCAACATTGCTGATAATTTGTCATGTTTATTGTTCAAAGCTAATTCAATTGGATAATACTTGTCACAGCCAGGAGCTAATGTTGTCATATATAACAGTTCATTATATCGTTTAACTAATTCTTTTGCGATGTCAAATTGGTTGGATTCAGCCGATATATGTAGAAGTGAGCGTCTAACATTACGGTTTTCAATTGATTCGATCACACCAGAATATTTTGAAATGCTTTGATCTTTTTTAGCTTCTTCATCAGCTATGTCCAGAAGTTTCTCGACTAACTTGGCAATCTAGAAATTAGAGAAGGATTCATCAATTTTTGTTTCCTAATAAACGAAAAAAGGGATTGTCGCGGTTAGTGCGGAATTTTGAGTCACCAAGAAGGATGGTAACTTAGGGGACCTTCCATTAATCATAAATATATCTTACACAATCACTACAGGTCAAAGGGTGATGATATCCAACACACATGGGGAGAAAGTATAGGTAAATCTACAGGGCAATATCATTTACATCATTTTTACTACAATACTAATTTTATTCTATCGAGAGTAGTAGATAAATGAAACAAAGAATGTCTACTCACTTCTCGTTTAAAACTTGGTAAAAGCTCCTCGTCGTTTTGATGTGTGCTTACGAACAGCTGATAAACCGTCTCCATTAAATACAGAATAGGGTCAATTTCTTTTCTACGGCAATACTCAATAATCATATTAACTTGGACAATATTGATTGCTTTTTGCCATGAGATATCTTCTTCACATCCGTCTAGAATTGCCTTCACCTACAAAGCATGAGGTGAGATATTATCTTTACGATTATGCCATATTATGATTTTATGATGATCACGATTTTCATTACAGTATCAACCTCCCCATTCATCTAGTCCTCATGTAAGAAGACATCAAAAAGGTACTTCTTGCGATTGATTATCGCCTTCAAAGGACAGTAACATCCCTGTTATATCACATGCAGATGCGGGCGCAGATCCTCTGACCGGGGGATTCCCATATGATGGCTATACGGGGACGTGCCACTTTCATTGGGTCCATATTCCAGCTGAGAAAAGTAATTTTCGGGTAGGATATTTCAGGATATGGAACTTTTTGGGTCTTCTTTTTGACTTTCGGGAGAACTTTGAAAACAAATTAAAATTTTGAAGACCTCTTTCTAGATTCTTGGATTGCTATGGATAGCATTTACAGGATTTTTCCAAAGTGGCGTCCAATATGCAGAGCTGGTGTACTTACCCTCGGGCCCTGACATCACATTGAATTTGTTAAAGAACGGAGTTTTCTCTCATACGGGCTTGCGTTTTCAAACAAAAGAATCTTTGTTTTGATATATGACTTGTAGTCTTATTTTGAAAATTCGAAATACAAAGTTAGTACATGTGTGTACATGTGAGATGTGACCAGAAATTGGTTTAGCGCGCGATTCGTGAAGTCATCGATTAAAACTTTTCAAACCGTGACCGTGCTGAACATGGCTGAACTATGCAGTGCCAGTGCCTATACAGTGGCAGTACTAAATTCAGTATAAAATTGAGCGCTAAAACAATCCTTGTCTGTGACTTTGTTCTATGTTTTCTCCTACCTCATCCCAGAACTGACTGCCAGGACTTTGCTCAAATCCAAGTCGATCATATAACTCATCGCTGGTTTGTTTTGGTTTCAAAGGAATAAGTACGTTGTGCGATTCTTTCTTTGATTCCATAACCATGTTAAAGTGTAACTTACAGTTACAAATTATTTATTATCGCAAAGATGGACTCCAGAGATTCAATTTGAAACACACATAACTGTAACACTGTGGTGCTCAATATATGATCTACAATCCCAAACAATATTATAAGAATATAAACATATGGATTTCACATATGGACACGACAGCGACTGAGGGTAAAACATTTAACAAACAGTAAATTATTTTAATCTCCTTTCGATCGTTGCAACAATGATATTGATCTAAATGGACTTATTAAAAAGTTAGAAAAATATAAATTAATTTTCTATGCTTGATAAACTATCATATATTATTATTCCATTTCCACTTTATACTGTCTTGTCTATATTGGCGCTCAACATTTTTACTTTCACATCAATATGCCAGTCTCATCAACAGAGTAATGAATGCCTCTATTGTGTACAAATAATAATAGATTAATTTTAGTACTTTTCAAAAGACAATCACTTATATTATTTATCTGAAAGATAAGCATAGTGACCAATTACAGTATATATCATATAGATATTTAAGGATATAAAAGCTGTGTTCATGAATAAACACAGCTGATTGATTGCCGATTGATGATTAAGTTGTGTCAATTTATCAACCCTATTATAGCTGGCTGTTATCACTTTACTTTTTAATTAATCACATCATGAAGCATTACATCCTATAGTGCAAATACAAACATTGTTGACGTCTTACATCTTGGGCATTTATTGCTCGCGCAGACCTTACGGGGTCAAACTCAAACTTCCTTCCTCGTTAGTAGCTTATTATAGTAGTCTTCAGTAGCTGATAATACTTTTTGATGATTATCCCGTAAGGTCTGCGCGCAGGCTAGTTAGCAGCTGCCGTTAGTGGGTGTATCACATTATGATCTCTTTTCTATGCTATGTTCTCGACATGAAATCGCGTTGAGAAAAGTATGCCCTCCATTGATCTGATCGGGAAATGGGCAGTGAACGAAAAACATTAGCCATAAATACTATTGAAGTGCCGTTTAGATATTATTGATTTAGCCTTACCAGCTAGCGAACACTCACAAAACTAGTTCTATAACTGTTTCAATTGAGTTATTCTGGAAGGATTATGACATTTAAAGTTTGGATTTTACAAACGTGAAACATTTTTGTTAGGCTATATATGGGAATGTTGAATTACGATAGTGGAATTTGCATTTTAAAGTTTATTTGATAGCAAAATATGTAAGAATTGGAAAGGCTTTTATTGGTATTTTTGTGGTATAAAATTCATTTAAAATGCCTGCTAATGATGCCTCGTATAATCAAGGTGGCCCTCCACCAAAATGGAGAGGAATTTTATTAACTAGCATACGGAAGGTGAGGAATCATTTACATTATATGTTGTTTTTAATTTAAAAAATTGGTTGAAAGGGAATTCTCCATGCTTTGTTGCACCCAGCTCAAATTAATTAAATTCTGCATGTGTCTATTCGTATAAGATAAACAGCAGCCCTAATTATTAACTTGAAATTTGAGAAATCATTTCTTGTAATTGTTCAGACTCAGAAAATTGTCCAACCTCGAATAATTTCTTGTGATTGTTTTGACTTTTGTTCCTATCCTATCATCAATTTGGAAATAAATAGCACGGTTGGCTTCATAGCCAATTTCCCATGTCACAATATTGTCAAGTGAGTTTGTGCAGTGAGTTATCAAATGCTTCATTGAACAGAATTTTCTTTAAATTTTTATAAAATGCTGTTATTATGGCATGTTAAAGTAAGTAATATAGACGGTGTCGCCCTACCGAAGGCACCCGTACCACTCCTCTATTTCTAGATGAGTGGTTTTTTCGCTAAGAGCAATGATTTTAAACGCTCTTTAATGATCTCAGCCGCGACACTGCAGATCAATTTCAACAGATTTCATGGCAGACAGGTCTCGATTGTCAATGCGCAACGATGCGCTGCAGCTACTCACAAAAACGCTCTTTAATGATCTAAGCCGTGACACTGCCGATCAATTTGAACAGATTTCATGGCAGACAGGCAGTGATGTTTTCTGAAAAAAAATAGTGGGAGAACGGCTCACAATTTTCATAGGGGTCCAGGGGTCACATTCTTGTAGTGGTCCAGGGGCATTCCCCCCAGAAAAAATTTCAAAATTATAATCTTTCAAGAGCTCTGTAGTGCATTTCAAGAGACCAATTCAGTATAATCTATTGGGTCATTTAATGACTTCCTAGTGTTAAAGTATGAAGTTATTATCTTGAAAATGGGCCAAATGGCTAGAGATATTTAATAGCCTAAACGCAGTTCAGATAAATAATAATACTGAAATGAGGGGACGTCGTTCCCCCGCGTTCCCCTTCCAAAACATCACCGCAGACAGGTCTCGATTGTCAATGCGCAACGATGCGCTGAAGCTACTCACAATTCAATTCCCTCTGGACCATTCCATCCGCCATCTTCAGATGGTACTCATTTGATGTTTCAGATAAAGTCAAGGCTTAGTTGACCTTCGGGGGATTTGAACCACAGTCGATCAGATATGATCTGGCCTGAAGTTCGGTTGCTCTGCCACCTGAGCTAATCCTCCTTGGCATGTTGATGATCTAATAACTTGCCTCCATGTTGACTCTTAGCAGCTTGAGGAGTTCAACTGAGTTCAAATTCCAGTCATAACGTCCTCACGTTAAGATGTCCTTGAATTTTATTTTGTACCGTTATTGATATTTATTAGATCGAAGTTTAGAATTTGAGTTTACATTTGTAGCAAATGACTGATAAAACAACACGGGATCTCACAATGTTTTGCCATATAATATCTTCATGCACTGTGAGTAATCATTACAAATGTAATTGATTACTGAAAGTAATTACTTTTTCAGTAATTCTTAACTGTAACCTAATCGATTACTTTTCTGTAAAAGTAATTTTATCAGTATGCCTATAAATTGTTACTATTTTGGTAATGGTAATTGATTACTTTTTAGTTGATTGCCTAGCTATTACTAATTACTTTCTTTATTTTGATTAGCTGAAAAAATAGTTTGTTACTCTTTGAATTTGGTAATAGTAGTACTTTTGGTATCCGATCATAACGTCCAGTCGGGACATCTTCCATATTCTTTGTTTACAATAACGTCCAGTCACAAAAAGCGTTCTTTCTTCATTTCTAGCTGGATTAATTAATTAATTTAAAAATATATTCTTGAATTGAATACTGGTGGAGGTGATTGCATCAAATCAGATGTTAATCATAAGAATTATAACTTGACCAAAATACGCGCTGGAAGTCGATCGCGTGAAAATTCAAAAACAAGTCAATGAAACTACAACGCTAAATAGACCAATGTATTACAAACTTTGAGCAAATGTTTTAGAGATATAATAGAAGAGATTTCACAAGACCTAGTATTAAACAGACGGTTTATACATCATTTACTTATTGTAAGTTGACCAAACTTTAATTGGCCTTCATTGGAATTAACGCGTAAAATTTCGAAATTTGACGAAAACAAAACACTAATATTATTGCCCTTGAGAGTTATTTATGTTTTATAATTAATATTTATATCAATATAAACTGTCGTTTTTGATTTATTAAATAACGAAGTGAATTATCTATAGCTGTTAGTAAACCTGGACCTTTTCCAAACTGGACGTTATGGTATTCGGTAGGACGTTCTCGGAAATGGACGATATCACCACTGGACGATACGACTGGTGACCGTACTTTTCTGTTCCACACAAAACAATGATAAAAATGACTCTTAAAATGACACCTATTCAAATGAAAATAATCAATATCTTTGTAAAAAAGTATGATTTCTTAGCAATAGGATTTTTGTAGCAGCAACATATTTTAATTTTTCCTTTGGTGATAAATTGTGTTGTGATATCAGATATTACGTGGCTCAGATTTGCTCTGATTGCTTGAAAGTGATCAGTAATCGTAATTAATTTGTAAAGTTGAATAATTTGTAATTGTAGTTAATTACTTTTAGGGACACCATAATGATAATTGTAATCATATAGCGATTGTGCAGAGTAATTGTAACAGTAATCAATATCTGGTATATAAATACAAATTAAACAATTACAAATGTATTAAGTTTGAATTTACAGAGGAAATTATCAAATACAATTACACAGAAATTAAACAAACAACCAGGATTTTATAGAATCCGATCGTGTGTTGGCTTGATCCGCCTGATTGCAAGCATAATAAATAAGACAATCGATTTCGTTTTTGCATTTATTCAAAGTATGGAATATATATTGATATGATAACATTAATACAACCAACAACAAAATAACACTTTGCTATTACGCTGTCAGTAGCCTGCATGTACCAGGCTACCAGCCCGTAAGTTTGTTTCTAAAACCAGTATAAATAACACCTATATATAAATTTGGTTATGGTAATTATTTACACCAGAGCCATCTATTTACAAGAGCTGGGACACGCTTTCATGTGCCGCTATCGTCTCCAATTGGACAGATGCCAGTCACGTGATTTTTGGATGCCATCTTTGTTCTTTTGAAAACAGGTTCTCAATCATTTCAAGTGAAACGCGCGAAAAAATACAATACAATATGGCTGAAAAGACACACAACATTCTCCTGCACATGCGCACTGTTAAAAACAAGCTCGGGTCCAGGCAAAAAGATACAAAAATGGCAGAAATGTCCCAACTCTTGTAAATAGATGGCTCTGATTTACACCCCCATTCATACACTGTCACAAAACATCAATTGTCATAACATCACAACTCTTTGTCAAACACGTCATAGTTATCAGCCAGCGACAATGATCCTAATGACAATACGAAGTAATTCATAAATTATATGCACAACTCAGTGAAACTTGTTGGGCGGAAAATCACACTTAAATGTTTCACAGGTACCCTATGGTTTCCAACTTTCCAAATTTCTTTGATTCTGGTACATGAGCTAATGTTGCAGTTATTCCGTATAATAAAGTAACCTAAAGGTCCAGCTTGTCCTGTATGCAGGTTGTCAAATTAAATTGCAATGTTGGGTTTGAAAATATCTTTCTTTTTCTACTCAATTTACTTTGATTACAGTGTCATGACTTTTTTACGTTTTTCTCGTAATACCAACTGTAAAAAATGTGCAACAATATCCTCGTATCAAGACCATTCTTGCCTTTTAAAGGATGTGAACATGTTAGATAATTATTGAAAGATGACAGAATTTTAAGAACTCCAAAAACCATAATTTTACATAAGAAAGCATCTTTTGAATATTTTCTTATAGGTGCAGAAACAAGTGCATCCTTCTCTCAGCATTGATTTAGAAGCTTTGGAATATCTAGAAGATCTAATAATGCAACTATTGAATTTGCTCTGTACAACCCAACCAAGATCAATTATAGATGTCGAAGAACGAGTGCAGAAGACTTTCCCACAGCAAATCAATGACTGGGCTGTTGTATTCGCACAATCAACTATTGAAAAAGGGAAACGAAAAAATGCACTTACTCTGTCTGTAGACAAACTTCATCCATATATTCAAAAGGTATTCATCTGTTTTAGAGATAATTTAGCAACATATTCCTACCATCAGGATTGAGAAGATAGAAAATAACAAGAAATCTTGTTCCAGTCGCATGCACATATTTTCAATATGAATTTACAACCAAAGAATGTGTCTTTCTTGATCTTCTCATTATTATTATTATTGCACATATTTTCATCTACCTTAGGTAGAAGTTTGTATTCACACGAAAATTTCATAAAATCTTTTCATGTAATGTTACTTCGGCGATTCTAGCATTTTTAAAACTCTGATTTAGCTGACATTTGTATTTTGAACTACACACTTTCTAAAGATGTTTTCCCTCAGGTTTTGACTGAAACTGACCCTTATGTGTGTAGGCCTATCATATAGTATAATGATCTGGCTTGCAAAATTATACAAAATATTGCCTGTGTAATTTGATTTTTATTTTGTCTTTGTTTTCAAGACTCGACTCGATGTGTTATTGTTTATTTTCTTTACATTTTTAGGAAATCCTTGGTTACAAAATAGAGCATGTTGTGTCACTTTACACATCATCTGTATTGGAATATATCTCAGCCGATATACTAAAAGTAAGTTTAGTTATAGGCATACACAGAACCTTCAAAGTTATGCGTACATCTAGGCCTACATCATAAATCAAAACGTTTTACTAGTAGAAAGCAAACCATGATATTTAGCTTTGTGTGAGGGCTCAAATGTAACTTGTGTGGTACAGCCAAATATTGTGATAATTATCTGGTCAGGATATTAATTTAAGTTAGCGAGTTTGATAGATGCTGGTTTACATGAAATATGACAAGTGATATAAAATTGGTAATGGTATCATTAGATTTTTCATGTTAGTATTGCATTCAATTTTTACTGTATTATTGATTAACTTTCAGCTTGCTGGTAATTACGTTAAAAACATACGTCATGATGAAATTACTAGACAAGATGTTAAAGTTGCAATGGGTGCTGATAAGGTGAATAACTACTATTATTATTAATGGCAAGTTTTTTCGAACGTTTTCTTGCTTCCTATTGGTTAATCGAACACCGACAATTCCTAGTGTCTCCGAAAGTGACATAATAATCTGAGACAATAGGGTAAAGCTCGAGACAATTAGGTCGCAACAATATGTCGAGACAATAGAATTCGTAATATTTCTCAAAACGCGGTTGTCCTTGAATATTTCATGGGATTAATCAAGGTATGGATTAATAATAAAACCATTATCAAACTCGATTTCGCATGACACTCAGAATTATCAGGCCTCGGCGCGTGTTATCCGCCGAAGCCGATGATGATGATGATGATGATGATGATGATGATTAATAGACACATACAGGGCCCGCAAGAAGGGAAGATCCTGCTGGGATTCTAGATCCTGGAAGGCTAAATCAAATTAAGAAGGGCATTGATTTGTGTGCCAAAACCTTGACAAAATATTTCAGAAGCAAAATATTGAAAATGTTCTAGAATTCCTGGAAAGCTAACCTTTTTGCAAGGTGTTATACTAGGACTGCCAGACAGTTCCTTCTCAGTAGTTTTGCATCCTTTCACAACTTCACATGCTGCACAACAGCTTTTTTCTTTATTTGAAAATATCATTGTTCAATGCTGTACTTGATTTGATATGAAACTTATATGAATTTATTGACTCTCAATGATTTTAGTCATTCTGAATCAAAATATTGAATTCTAATGAGTTTCATCCAAACTATTCTCAGAGTACAGTATTTTATTCAACATACATGCTTGAGAATGGAAATCTCAAATATCTATGAATATTTGAATTTTACTGATCAGAATCGCAATTTCTAAGTAGCCTGCACTACAATGCAGTTCTTTTGTACCATTAACCTACATCAATAACTTAAATATTTGTGTTCAATTTCTATGTAAAAAGCCAAAAGGTTTAACCTTCCAGAATTCTAGAGCATTTCAACACTTTGTGCTGAGCGTTTAGTGGTGAATTTTGACCTATAAAACAGAAAATGTCAAATTTCTTACTTTCTTAGTGTCGAGTTTGCTCCGTACTTCCCGGAATTAAGGATTCCCACTTTTGTCGGACCCTGTTAATGGTGTACTTCTGACATTCCCCTACTCCCATATGTGGCATATTAAAGGGCATCAAGCATTGATTTATGGTCTGTTTCTATATTTGTGTCCAGGTATTAATGGATATGTTTCATGCTGATGAAATGGAACCATCGTTTGAGCCATCGTTCGAGGTATGTTTCTATATTATTCCAATGTTAGGCTCATTTGCTGGCAGCATTGAGTTTTACACCAGAATCATGATTTCATTTATAATATGAATTACTTTTTTCACAGCGACTGGAATTTAACTTTTCAATTAGACTACTTGTTTTACAGAGACGTTTTTTATTGTTGTTTACTATTCAATTGGAAATGAATAATGCTCAATTCTTCAAATTCGGGATCTCATAGCCAGGGCTGGATTTAGGCGTAGCAGAATAAGCAAATGCTTTAGGCCTTTCCGAAAATAGGCCTTTTCAAATTAAAGGTCACCTTTTTTTTCAATCTCTCGTAGTGTTTCATTCCATCACAACCAATTGCAAACTAATAATTTTTAATATAGGTTTTTCCATGTACAAAAAGGGGTGACGCTAAGTGGACTACAGTATTTAACACTTAACGCAGGTTCTAACTCAAAGGTATGAAAATTTACCTCAAATCTGCAGACACCTTGTTTTCGTGGATTAATTGTCAAGCGAAAAGTTTTGGGGAATTTTTTGGCCCTATTTATGATTTTTGCTTTAGGCCCAAAATAATAGATCCAGCCGTGCTCATAGCGAAAAAGAAAATCGGTAAAATTCAATGGTAGTGCATTTGTCAGTGTTCATCTAGGCTATAAGTTGGTCACATCTGTAAATTTGGATGTGAGGGTGCGACACCCCAATAGAGATTTTGAGATAAATTTGTTGAATATTTTGCAATTTTGAATGTATTAGAAGTAAAAAAAAACTCTTCAAATGTTCATTTCAAGTATCATTTGGCAACCAAGGCAAATTTATCATGAAGGCTGTTGAATTATATCTGTAGTTTAACACCTAAGATCAGTAATAGGCATTTACAATCATTGCTCTTAGCAAAAGAGTCAATCCTCTAGAAAAAGAAGAGTGGTAAGGGTGCCTTTGGTACATCTGCATCACCAGAGTCTACTGAATTCCTGTATTTCACATTATATTTACAAGGTTTTTAACCGCTACGGTATATTTAACAATAAATATCAAAGCATAGATGTTCTTAATATTTTTATTGGACAACGTTTCGGGGTCATTAGGCCCCATTCTTAAGTCTATTTATTGAAAATAGAGGTATAAAATAAATGAAATTGAAATTGGCCAATTTTCTATTCTAAATTTGTTTTTAAATAGCGTGGATTTAATTGAATATTTTTGAGTGTTCAGGGACGGCGATATATTTCTAATGAATAACATTTCATAAATGAGGCATTCATTCTTTGTATATATATAAGAGCAATCACTCCAATGTGTCAATATAAGCCTACTGTTATAGATCTCCGAAATACTGTGTAGTAATTCCCTTTGGTCGATGAGAGGTTAGGGTGGGTCCTGGAACAGGAAGGGGGGTGCATTTAGTGGTATCCAAATTCGTATATATGGATGAGAGACGTTTAACGGTTTATAACATGATTTAAAATGGCGTATCTCCACGAAAGAGATTTACAAGTATTGTTTATGAAGTTAAAATCTCCACAAAGCCACCATCGAAACAAGGATTAACTTTTTAGGATTCTCTAATATTAGTCGCTGAATTTAATGGAGTTCTATAATTTTCAAAAATAAAAACTTAATTTTATTGTTTTGTTTGGTCAAACAAATGTTTTTCTTATACTTGAAATCAAACTCTCAATGATATGTTCGTGAATCAATGAATTCCTTTAACTGGAGCAATGCGTTGCTCGCCCCCTACTTGTTTATTTTAAATTACGTATTTAGAGAAAAAAATGTTTTCACCTTGCAACAACAACGATTGTTGATATTTGACATTTGATTTATTTGATTGATTATTGTAAAATGTATCATCTGGTAAGTATGTTTGTGTCTACACTTCTAACCAATCTAAATCAATTCTTATTTTTCTTATATCGAATTCATTGTTATGCTACAATATAATCTGCTCAAAGTTATATAATCCTATCTTTCGGTTTAGTTACTGTTTCCTACTCAAAAGTCAAACATATATATATTTTTTGTCTTTCTATCTCCAGCTGCTCGTTAGTATACTTATTCACAAATAAATATTACATGCAATAATTTGCTATGAAGTAATTTTGATTATAAACTGCAGTAATGCCTTTTAATAAAAATAAACAAATTACGCAGCAATGGAGAATATGGCATTTTCGTAATTTTATAAGAAATGGTATAAATTGGAAAATTGTTTGGAACTTTATTAATCGATGTGGTAGATTAAATGTTTCTCGATTTAGTTTATTATCAAAATCAACCAAAGTTATTGAAAATGTTACGTCTACTCCTGATAATCATGTAAGAATCTTAATATTCTATCTTTGTATTATCTATTCTATATGCTATATATCCTATTCTATCAATATTCTACTCTGTTGTTGTTTTCCTTCATGCAACCACATTTCTTTTTTCTTAATATAGAGAGTACACTATTTCCACCTTTTATCAAATATGAAGTAAACGATGAGTCTTCGCACAGGTTCGCTGTTAGTTTGTACGCATCATTTAATAGGGGGTTCGAATTGATGTTATATCTACGAATTTGGTATCAACACCACAAATGTCATTAAATTTAACGAGAAAATACAATGCACACAATTATGTCAATGTTTGGAAAAGATTGTTGTGATTTTATGATTTACATCTGACTATGCGTTCAAGCCATTTTCACAATCTCTGCGTGGATAATATGAAGTTGTTTTTGAAAGAATCGAGATTTTTGTGTTTTGTTATTTGAAAAAAACGTATTTTTGTTTTGCTACAACTTTTTGAAAAACAGACTCTATTCTAAACATAATTTGTTTTTAAATTCATGTTCTATAGGTATGTTTCTTAATTTTCTTTGGTTCTAAAACATATATGTGACCAGCTGTGGCAAAATCAGCAATTAAAAAACAGACTTTTTATCTGATCATTTTTATCAATCTCCTGCTTCTTGCCGCCACATACTGAATGACTGACTATAGCCAGTCGGGTACAAGAGTTTGCTTGAATTGTTGATTCTTCCACACAAACGGTCACTCCATTCATCATCATATATGTTTTTAATATTTATGGCATTGTATTACTATCTTTTAATTGATGTGTTTGAATTATTTATTCCTCTGATCTAATTTTCAGCCTTTGGTAAAGCGCGGTTCACTTGTTTATGATGAGATTTTAAAAGATTTTATGATGTCTGAAGAGCAATATTTAAGAGAACTTAATTTGATCATCAAGGTATACATTTACATTTTATTTTTATTTTGTACAAATTTCAATCATTTTATGCCTACAAAGGTAAAATATAATTCGGAAAATGAATCAATAAACAAATAAATACCCTTTACATTCAATTATATAATCATACACAGCTTACATCAAGTCTGACTTAGTAATGTTGTCAAACTATATAATTCTTGCCCTTACTTTATCACGAAACAGAATTCAGATTTCAGTTCAAATGAATATATCTCCCGAAGGTCAACTCAGCTTTGACCTCTACTGAACAACCAATGGGTACCATCTTTATAATAATGAGCTCTTGCGTAAATTCCGAATAAATTAAGAGTGAAAATAGTTTACAGATCAAAAATATCATAAGATTGTAAACAATTTGTTTGTGGAAGGCGTTATTTACATTTCTTACGTGACAAATGGAGTGAAATTACTGTTCTGCTGTTCATTGCTAGACTACATTCCGATTATATTAGCTCGTACGGAATCGAGGATTGATTTAATTTTGAAAGTTAAACAATCCACTTCCTGTGCTGTTAATTATGCACTTTATAATTGGAAGTCTCTTTTTTTTTTAGGTTTTTCGGCAGCCATTTCTTGACGCTTCCCATTTGTTCACAGAAGAGGTATATTTTAGCTAATTGTTATACTCCTATTTCTATCCTCGTTTGGTTTTGTAAACTTGAAGCATCATTATCTATGCCAGGGGTGCTAAATATAAAACGTCGTATCTTATTATGTTAACTGAATTCTTTGAATTAATCTGAACATTTTAATTTATAATAATAAATTAAAACTTGATTATATTGAGTGTGAACTCGGATACACGTATGCGTGTGCAATAAAGTGACGTTAAATAATACATAGCATTAATGTAAAATGGGAAAAAAGATGCGACAATAGCATTTTCGGTTACTCAGAGTTTCATGCGTTTGATTTGCGAGTATCTCCGTCTTGAGATCACAAATGAAACGCGTGAAACTCAGAGTTACGGGAAGGCTTTTGCCTCATCTTTGCTTCTTATTCAAAGTTCTAACATATAAATTGCATCTATTATTAGTAGTAATAATAGTAGAAACGGTAATAGAAGTATTATTATTATTGGTGGTAGTAGTATTATGTTAAATTATGACTTTCCATATTTTTCTTCTGCAGGATGTCGATGAAATCTTTTCAAATATTCTAGATTTATACGAATTCAGTCAGCAGTTTTACAGTATGTTAGAAGCAACAGTTGAAATGGCCAGAGAGGATTCTGGTCTATCACCTCTAATTGGAGATTGTTTCCAAGAAATGGCGGAGGTTAGTTGAAATAAATAGGAAAAGAATAATTTTAAATCCCTATGGTTATTTATTAGTATAATTGGAATCGAGATGTTTGACAGCCACGTATAGGGAAACGAAAGAAACTTACTTGGGTTGTGCAGTATTCAGAATATGATTTTCTAACCGATATTAAATGGAATGTTTCAAGTTTGCGTCATTACTAAAGTGATCATTATAAACAGGGTATCACTGCACCTTAGTGACCGCTATAGCATGTGGATTGTTAAATATACTGTAGATATCTGTTTTTCTTGTCAGGATCTGAGAAAAGGTTAAATTGCCTGAACTGGAATCTGGAAACATTTCAACATTTCTTCTGAATTTTTTGTTTTAAGTTTTGCCAATAAACATATCAATTTTCTTCGGAATTTACTCCAGTCTCCAGGAATCTAGAATTGCAGATTTTCCACTTTTGTCGGACCTGGTGCTGTGAATTTATGCAAATGATTATTGACTTCCAAAAAAACTATAAGTATAGCTGTTGCGTTGATAACTTTGAGATACATTAATAGTAAACCTAATTTGTCAGGTCAAAGAAAGTGTTCATTGTTTTGTAAAGTTTTGATAGGTTACTGCTAAAGGGATAAGTACTGCATAGCAGAGCCATCTATTTACAAGAGTTGGGACACTTCTGCCATTTTTGTATCTTTTTGCCTGGACCCGAGCACGTTTTTAACAGTGCGCATGTGCAGGAGAATGTTGTGTGTTTTTTCAGCCATATTGTATTGTATTTTTTCGCGCGTTTCACTTGAAATGATTGAGAACCTGTTTTCAAAAGAACAAAGATGGCATCCAAAAAACACGTGACTGGCATCTGTCCAATTGGAGACGATAGCGGCACATGAAAGCGTGTCCCAACTCTTGTAAATTGATGGCTCTGCTGCATAGTGCTAAGCTGCTAAAGTACTGCATATGTTACTGAAAGTTATACTGCTGATGTGTAAATTTTACCATCCCGGGTTTACCATGAATAAACCGAAACGTTATACTGTAAACATCTTCTTGTTTTGTTGTCGCTTTCTTACATTTTATAATTTATTTGAAGAAACCTTTACCCAATACGTAATCTATGTAATCATTATTACTTATTTCTGTATAAACACAGCATTTTTTGATTATGATGATGATTATAATGAATTTTCTCTCTTACAGGGTGCTGAGTTTGATGTTTATGAAACGTATGCCCTTGAACAACTCGATGATCGATCAGAAAGACGCCAAAAACTAGGTATTAGAGGCAGCGTTCTTGATCTATTAGAAAGACCTGGGACAGCGAGCTATTTCCAAGTAAGTGTGTCAGAAGTAAAGAATTTCGAAAAAATTTCATTTGATATAATGCTTGTTGAGAATATTCTGCACTTGAGAAATATTGCACTTGCATATTCAAATCTACATCTTAGATAATATGATTTTTTTCTCTCTTCTCTTTTTAACAGAAATTCGAACTCAAAGATGCAATTAGTTTCATTTTACCGAAGCTGCTTTATCTTCCAATATTTCATTGCTTGGAATATTTTGAATACATGAAGGTATGATTTGATTATGAGACATTTCCAAGTTTTGAGTTAACTGATGATGTATAGTTAGCATCATTGGCAATTATTAAAACAACTGAAAGCATTCGATTTATTCGAAATGTTCTTCAAACGGCAAATTCAAATCATTGCATGCAAACGAGTTTGATTTATGCGATTTGCCTGTTAAATTAATATATTTTCAACAATTAATATAATGTCTTGTATCCATATCTTTGTCATACATTGCTCAATGCAGAGCCATCTATTTACAAGAGTTGGTACACTCTTTCGTGCGCCGCTCTCGGCTTCCGTAGGACAGATGCCAGTCACGTGATTTTATGGACGCCATAGACGCCATATTCGCTCCGTCAAACCCAGGCTCGCGAAATTTGAACAAAGGGTGGGAAAATAAAATCAGGAATTCGAAAAACTTTTTGTTCAAAAGTAAAAAATCGTTTTCAATGAAACGAAAATGGCAATTTTCTAGCCTCAAAAGTTTCGTGTCCCAACTCTTTTAAATAGATGACTCTGGTTTGATGTGTTGCATAATGTAGGAATAATTTGAAATCATGGTCATCATATGCGTCATGATCACTAATATATGCATGACAAATGATAAGAACCCTGTAGTTATATGATTTATTTTAAATAAACCATTTTCTTATTTTGATTGATTTATTTTTGTATGAATTTAATTATTCTTATTTTGTTAGTTGATGATGACTACTTCGCCAGATGGTGAAGATCGAGAGAAACTTGATGATGTAAGATTTAATTCAATCTGATCAATAATAATAATATTAGTAATTGTTATGCTTCAAACGATTTCTGGTCTTTGTTTCAATACCTGAATACTTGCATCATAGCCTGCATCGTAGTAACATGATTGGTAAAAAAACCGAGCGAATGAAAACTTTTACAATTTTTCTGATTGTCTGAATCAGTTTATATACCTGATAAAAGATCATACGGTTAAAGAGCAATTACAGCCTAAACAACGGCTACTAACAGTTGTAAAATAACTTGCATTTTTCGCCTCTCTTTCACGCAACCTCTATAATAAAGGTCAGAATTTTACTGGGTTGATCACTATATGCTATTCTAGTACAGTGGCATTATGAAATACCTTATGAACTTTATTTAATGTGATGTATCTTTTTTCATCCATCTTTGTTGTTTTAGGCGTTGAGTGTTCTTCGTAGCTTACAAGTGACCATGGAAAGAGTGTGTAACAGCCCACACATGAAACGAAAGCCAGAGTAAGCTTAAATAGTTTGTCTCTATCGTCTATTATTGCAAGCAGATATCGTTAGAAAGTTTTGATTGGTCAATGGAAATTCTTCCTCTTTGCTGCCTGCAGAATACCCCCTTGATACGCTGGTTCCCACTTTCGTTTGCAGCAAAGAATAGATTGCAATACTAACGAATTGTGTGTACGGCAACACAGCCAATAGCGGTTGTGTAATTAACACTATGTAAGTGCTGATTAGAACCCCCGATCATACTTCGATGAGAGGTGCCATGAACTTGTGGCTAGACAGTTATTACAATGAGTGAGATGTTTTTTTTTTATCGTTGTCTTCTCAATTTTACTTTGTAACAGGGACAGATTATTTTACCAGCGCCATATTGGAGTAACCTCACACAGCTCAGTATCAAAGCTCAACGATATCCAGAAGAATATTGATAGTTGGGAGGTAGGGATTCAAAACTTCGAGGAAGGTATCTCTCCACAGGACACGTAAAAGAGCAATTATGGGTTTACAAAGTATATTTGTGTCTGCGACCTGATTTCTTCTTATCAAAATGCTTGAACATGTTTTAAGTCGGTGGTCAATATCAGAAAGTAGTACACTATTAATTTTAGAATGAGATTTATTGGAATATGCTTTCTAAACAACAGATATTTATCCAGCATTAAACTTGAAGTAAGCTAGCCAGAGGTATCCAGTTTTATTGAGCCCCGAGGATAATCATAGCATCACATTTTAAGTCTATAATTTAATATCTACAGAAAACATCCTTTCTGATGAATCAATAACCATGACAACACATGTTTCTCTGGTTTGCATATTATCTACAGATTGAAAATATAGGCAGAAGGATCACAAACTCGAAGTAAAAGATACATCGCTCACATGCATGTAGAATAGTTAATAAGAAAATGTTCAATGTTTCTACCACAATATTTATATTTTAATAATTTTGTTTCAGGGGAAAGATATTTGTCAATGCTGTTCAGAATTCCTCAAAGGTATGATACATCTTTATGAAATTAAATGTATTAGCTTGCGTGCAGCCCTGCTATTTTCCTTCCTCAACTGTATTCTTTTTGGAAAATTGAGTCCGCGTCTGCCCGCATGTTGGCTATTTGCGCCACTGCTAGGTTGAACCGTGCTTCCCAATTGGTAGGATATATGGGATATGAATATGATTAAATGTTTTCTTTCAACAAAACTCTAATTTGGCTCCTAGTAGCCTGATTACACTTTCCGAAACGTTTTAGTCTGTCACAAAGTGCCGAATTCATGTACCCGAAGGCTAGCACAAATTCAGAAGGGTTTCAATTATCAAGAAGCTTTTCTTATTTAAATTATGATTTTTGGATTTCATATTTTCTATGTTTTGAAATTCGTGTCATCAAGATTCAAGTTAATTTGATAAGATTTCTCCAGAACTATGAAGCATTTCAATTCAATCGCAGAAAGTGTTTCATCTGTCAATGTAGTTCATGGAAGACTGAAACCTTCGGTGACACAGAAAAAACAAACATGTGCCATACTACCCAATTGCTCAAACTACAGAAATATAGAAAGCAATGCGTACTACAAATATATGAATAAAACAATCCAGATATAGAGTCCTCAAAATTGCGGAAGAGCAATTGAGCGATACATCTAGTAATTTTGTTTATACTTTTAATGATGTTTGCTCGATACTGATGTGCAGAAAGCAGTGTAGAATGATGATAAGGGATAGGACGTTGTCTCCTTTACTCAGAGTTTCGTCAGCCGGTTTTTATTGATAAATGTTCATCAGAGACAATAATTTTGAAAAATTTCGTCTCATGAGAGCTATCTCAAGAATTTTTTATGACGTAGACAGCATCTTATCTTTGACTAGCTTGCTGTAATTTTGCTATATATAGTTATTCTGGTACTTGTTTATAAAGATACTTTACAAAAACAAATGTAAGTATATTTTTAATCAAATTTATTGAATTAAGTTTGAAAAATGATCTTTCAATGTGTTAAAAGAAATGTAGAATTTTTTTAATGATTCTGATTCCTACCAGACTGAAAATTCTGCGATTTTTGAATATGAATAGTCTTTTATTTCAAATTAAATTTTACGTGCATGCTTTTTGCGCGTGGAGCTTTCCGTTTAGTAGGAATCCATCAGCAAGCAGTTGTAATTCAAAGCGTAGTAACCTTAGCCATGGGGTCTTGGGTTCAATCACTGAGAGAGAGGATCACTTTTGGTTGCCATCAGGAAGGGCATCCGGCCACACACTCCACTGCAAGCCTTACCCATTTGAGAGGATTATTGACGGAACATCGATAATAAAATCTCTACAATTATTCATTTCAGAGGGACAACTGATCAAACCAGCTCAATATGGTCGAAAGGTATTTATTTATGGAACACGTTAAATCATTTAACATAATAATGTAAAAACAATGTTTTACGTCTTTGTGTGGGATGTTAGTCAATCCATATGGTCAATCGCAAGTTCTCTATCTGTGGTAACTGTCAGGTATGACGGAGTTCTTTTGAACAGCTGATTTTGTCGCATCAGCTTCAAAACCACCTCAGTTATGGGGGGTGCAGTCATATCAAAAGCGTACAGCCGCGTCATGAAGGAGGGATGTCAAATATTGGGACATTTACTGAATACGTACTTTATGGATGTTTCTTAACAGTAATTCAAGGGGTTAAATTCCCCTCTTTTTCTGAATCCTTGACAGAACACAGGACAGAACAATGCAGTATTTTAAGGGGTTTCCTCTAGTACTCTCATTAATTAACTGTATATTCTCTAATCTGAAAGTTTTGACGATTCAGATGTATGTATTGTCGAGTATTGTCGCTTACTTACACAAATTATCAGACTGATTGATTGTGTTGTTTATGTTTTATTGCCTAGGGAACAGAACGATACGTTGTACTGATGGATAGTTTATTGATTTGTTGTAAACAGGTAAATATTGCTCACTCATATCTAGTTTTTGAAACAGTGAAAGGTGCTTTGTAGTTAATGATTTACCACAGAGAGACTCGAACATCAAGTAACTAAATAATTGAAGCTGACATTGGCACTATATCACTCCTATCTCACTCAAGTACGGACATACAAACTCCGAGAGATAACTCTTAAAGGCTGATTTCCACTAAGCGAAAATTTCACTGCAGTGAATTTTTTAATGCAAAATATGCTAATACGCATGCGTAGTGTGACGTTGAAGCGACGCTGGAGCGGCTGTGGTAATTTTCGGTTGAAACTTTTCCTGCTTTTTTGTGATTCTTTTCAGCGAAAAATAGTTGAAACCAATCTGAGCATTGCATTGATGTTGTCATGGTATCATTATCGATCAGTGTACTTGCAGCCGACATCACATTCAAATTTCAAATTTCGAAAAAATTTCATGCATCTGTAGTGGAAATTATGCAGCGAAATTTTCGCCGCGAAAGTCCCCACGAAAAATTCGCTGCATCGAAATTTTCGTCTAGTGGAAGTTTCATCTGTTATATGGGGCGTATCACTTTGGGGGCGTATCAATTATGATTCTACAATTTTTTACTGTTCCAAGACTTTATCGGGTATTTTGCTAGAAAATGGAATGTCAACAGATAAACAGACGAAAGAGACGCCAAATAATGGTTTAATTGTCATACAGAGATTGTCTAGGAATTTTCATTGGTTCGTTTTATTTTTTTTCACCTCCCGTCGGAATCAAATTTCATAGATTTCTTAATGCGTCATCTCACGATCCTGTATAACGTGCCTATTTTGGCAACTGCTGTATTTACGTACATATAGTAGAATGCGAGTTGAAATAAATAAAATTATTATTATAGTATGTAGTCACCAGACCTTTGATGCTGTTTTTCAAATCCTCCAAATGAAGTAAAGTTGGTACCATCTTGTAATGGTAGATGGAATGATCCAGAAAGAATTCTTTATAATAAATTCACCTGACAATCTAAGCCAATATTCCATGGCCTTCCATGAAATCTGTCGATTTCACTCCTTGAAATATAGAACTTTGTAAGGTGTCATACGGGCACCTTCGGTAAACCGGTACCTTCTAAACTGCTAACTACTACCAGAGCCATCTATTTACAAGAGTTGGGACACTTCTGCCATTTTTGTATCTTTTTGCCTGGACCCGAGCACGTTTTTAACAGTGCACATGTGCAGGAGAATGTTGTGTGTTTTTTTCAGCCATATTGGAGTGTATTTTTTCGCGCGTTTCACTTGAAATGATCGACAACCTGTTTCTGAAAGAACAAAGATGGCGTCCAAAAATCACGTGACTGGCATCTGTCCAATTGGAGACGATAGCGGCACATGAAAGCGTGTCTCAACTCTTGTAAATAGATGGCTCTGACTACTACACACTAGAACAATTAAAATATGTTTTCCATTTAGAATTCACGGCATTCAATCAATGCACTCGGAGGTGCTGAATATAGACTTAAAGAAAAATTCTTTCTACGGAAAATTGAAATACGAAATTTAGATGACAATGAAGGTAAGATTAGCAGGCATGTAATCAAATATGTGTCAAATTGATATAGGTAACCATAAAGTTAGATGCCAAGTTAACCTCAGTTGGCCAATCCATAATCATCTACAGGAATATTTTGTCTCGAAACACGAGCAGCTTTCATAAACTCATAAATAAGTTAGCATTGGATATTAAACAAGTAGTTCATACTTTCCGTGATCTATGCTCTGATAGCACCACGAGCGGCACGTAAGGAGAAAACGAGAAGGCATCAGAAAATTACGAACCGCCTCGGCGAGTAATTTTCGCCTATCAGTTTTCTCCTGGAGTTTTCTCCTGGAGTTATGACCTATTTGGTTTAGAACATAACCAGCCCCGATTTGTGACTGTTTAGTACGCTTTTTTAGAGCATTTGTTGATCTTACGATCTATGATCAAGTGTGTAATTCTCCTATTTTCATGACGTCACAGGAAGAAAGCTGAGTCGAGAACTATACACTTGCCTTAAATTTTGAATGCTGCGAGGAAAGAATTAATATCGAGAAATTGATATTTCTCTTCTTGCAATTAAAAGAATGAATGCTTGACATCGTTTTCTTACACAATCATGGATTCTTATCTTTAAAATTGTTTTTTATTTTCTTGTGTGTTATTTATTATGGAAAACTGATTGGGAAAAGGAAAGGAAATTTGTCTTACCTAAAATTTGAAGAATTTCGTAAAAGCCGTGAGCGCGAAGAAAAAAATGAAACAAAGAAAGATCTATTGACTAAATGTTTGCTAATTGCCTATTTATTACTCGTTGTATGCGATTTAAAAGAGCAGATTATTGAATTTATGATAACTTTATAGAATGTTGCTAACTTTCATTTCTATGCCAGGAACTTAGTTTTTATACCTATTGCTAGGAACTTGCGAAAATTGGCCGTTAAAGGGCGAAGGGATGTGTTAAGAAATGAAATCATGTTATGATATGTTTCCACAGTTATCAATTCACTATAAGTTAGGCAAACTGTTTTTGGATTGTTAATTTGTGCAAAAATATTTCGATACACTTTAAATGTTTGTTTACTGGCTCGGATATTTCTCCTGCAAGCCATTTGATTTATTTTGAACAACTGAGCAACTGCATAAGACAGTAACTCAATGAAATTGTATATGACTCTACAAATATCCACTGTATTTGCTTTTTATTACGTGCCAGTTAATGCATGTTTAAATAATTATCGGTTGCTTCGTATTTTCCTAAATTTTTTGAAATCAACGGGATCAAGCTCGGTTATGGGGAAATGGCGTTATTGACGTTAACCAATCAAATTGCAAGAATAAATCGTAGCAAATCCTTGTTATATTCTACTACGTAATTCTCTTCCTGAGGTTCGAGATTTTTACCCAATAACTAGGGAGGTTTAGATTTAGTAGCGGTACCGGTTCAAGTTCATTTTTAATCGATAGGAAGATTGGGTTCTACCGGTACCTCCCCAATAAGGCAATAACATTTCTATAGCTTGTTAGCATGAGCTCTGTATTACATGATTTGCAGGTATTGCATTACTCATAGTTCAGGCCATCTTGTCTAGAAGTATATCATTATCGATTATATTTCTACTTCATTTTTATATTTGATATGTGCTGGTTGAATTGTTGAGGCTCTTTTTACATAAAATTTAATTCAAGCACTGTCATCATTTTGGAAGCGCTATTGCATATATATATAAATAGCGAAGTGGCGTTTTTATTGAAAGAACTGGTAAACCCCGTGTTAAACGCTTGTTGTTGACCTCGGGTGCAATTTAACTTTTGCTATAATTTTCAGATTTGATGCTTTCTATTTTATTCCACTTTTGATCAGCTGTTGTAAATGTTCATTTACTTACTTACATCATACCGCCTATATTCATCTCAACAATAATGAAAATAAAACATTTTGTTACTATAGGAACAGTCTGCCCTTTTGATTTGCCTCGGAATGAGATATAGCAGGTGCTACTGTCAACAAACTATACACATTTGATTGTGTCGTTGATCTCGCTCGCGTGGGATATTCCATTGGATATTCTACTGTGTTTTATTCTTATGTTGAAGCAACTGTGTTTACGTATCACTCGTATAAACTCTTTATGCAAAGTTTATTATTATTAATATCTGCAGAATATAAACACGCCTTTGAAGTGATTCAACGTGGCACACAGCCATTTATTTACAGTTGCAAAACGGAGGAAGAAAAGAGTAACTGGATGGCTGCTTTGATGACATTACAATTAAGAAGGTAAGCTGCATATTAAACTTATTATGAATTTTGCATACATTTGTCTGTATTTATTGCATACAAAATTTGAATTATGTGCAGTTAATGTGTAAACTTCACTAGTCATATAACATTTTCATGAATTTCGCTGCAAATCTATTTTGATTTTGTTTAAAACGATTTATATAAACATTATGATATGTTATAATGGTTGTTAATTTCACTATTTCTATTTTGCTTCAAAAATGCTATTCATGAGTTTTAGAAATATTTCAATGCTCGATGAAAACCGGCATTGACGTTGCTCATAATTGTTCGTGCGTGCATATGTATATTTTAGCGAGATAACTGGTGTAAGAAACCTTTGATTTATTCATGTTTAACGCTTCCAACGGTTTGATAGGAATTCATAGGTTGATTTTTGAAATGAAATACGTGAAATGTATCGCTTCTTATCACATGCTGCGACGATAATGCAATTAAAATACAAATATTTAATGTCCATATCTGTTACTCCATAAACCGTTGTTAAATTTTCAGCCAGAATCAAACCCCGTTGTGGCCTTCCCTCAGAACGTGACGCCACTTTTTAATTTCATTTAATAGCATTAAAGTATCTGTTACGTTATCAAACGACTAATATTGCTAGCTTTATCGCCATGAATTTAATTCAGTTTATCCAGACAAGATCATGGGATTGCACCTGCTGCTATGGATACTATTTTTATTCAGTTTTACTTTTCAATGAAATTACATCTGCTTTCATAATAAAACACAATCAATTCAATTAATAGTTAATATTATATTGCCACTTTTAAGGAAAGAGTTTTAAATTATTTTTTGATTAACAATTTTTGCTGTATTAAATTAAGATCAATGGCTAGACTTGCTTAAATATTGGAAATGTCTATAGCTATTACAAAATAGGCATTATTTTGTTATATTTTTATTTTTATGAAACGTTTATTGGACTTTTGTTCTTGAACAAGCCAACAAATATTCAAATACTTTCTGGTGTAAATTTGTTGTCGCTAATTGTTTTGTTTTTATCCGAAAGTCGGTGTTCGTAGCATGTACAAACATTGAAATAATATGTTTTCAAGGTGTTATTGAGGTTTTTCGATAAATAGATGTTTGATCTATTTTCAATTAAATCCCGATTTTAATGCAGCAGATCAGATCAGAGAAATTGTGAAAGAAAAGTCAGTTAGTGCAGATCTGAGAAGGTTGTACTACTGTAGATGCATTTTTTTCCGGTGTTATGAAAGTGCCAAATTGTATGTTTATCAATAAAGTATATAATATCAACACATATTGTGTGATTTAAGTTTAGTTGATTTTCTAATTCATGAGACAGCATTGTAGTAAAATATTTTCAATGCAAAAAATAGTTTTTATGTAGAATATTTTTAGTATTAAGTGCTATGAAATCGTCCATTCCACTAATATGAGTCAATTCCAAGAGAAAAGTTATGGAGACGATACACCTAAACTAGACCCCGTTTCCATCAAGACCTAGCGGGCCTTAAAAGCTTATAAATGTAGAAACGTTGGTTGTATAATGATTAATAACATAAATCTTATTTTTTGCTAATTATTGCACCTTGATATATTTACTTGAATTTGACCTTTTTTATTGGGTGACAAAAGAAATCACATTTGAAAGTTTTTGCTCCGACATGCGTGGAATATTCCGAATCAATGTGACGTTTTACATTCGCTATCATGCATGGATTCCTTCTCTAGTCGGAATCCAATCAATTTTCCAGCTGCAACATGTTTCGCTACATCTTTGATTTTATCCGACAAAGTTCGAACTTCATTGTTTGTATTGTGTCTATATATTGCATGCTAACTCGTTTGCAAGTATCGCATAGAGAGCCCGGATAGAGAGAATATCTGTGATGGCAGAGACCATCAGACTGCATGCTGTTTTTATTGGAGTATTTATTTAATATCTATCTTATTATGAGCTTGAATAGAATAGTCTTGAATAAATTGCATTACACGCTATAAAAATGACTGTCTTAAATCGTTGGTCGAGCACGAGCGCATCACATTAATGACACATATAGTAACCCGCTAAAATGCTAGTTAAAAATGTCGCTGATTTTGATTGCGTTTATCCAAATGTACGTTTATCTGAAAATGCTTAATAAGGATTTGACTAGACAGACTAGGCTATACAGATAAAATGCCCTTATCCGAATCGCACATGAGTGGATCACACTGTACGAACGAATTTATTAAGGTGATAGGGCGATGCTGTCCAAAATACTTGAAATGCGCTGAAACGTTTTTTATGGAGAAGACACTTACCGATAATAGCCGCGTTGGCGTTATCACTAGTTGTCAAGACTTTGTGAGAATCCAAAGCCAGTATACGGCTGAGCTGAAACTGATACTGTACGTAGGCTAATGTATAGATAAATTGGCCAGACAATTCATCCAGTGTTGCAAATTCTGAATGTTTTATGGCATGATTTTGGAGCGGAACAAACGAAGGCTGGATATACAATAATGTAAACATAGGCTTCTTTTAGAGTTATTATTCGTCTAGCAACGTTGCGATGCTTTTACAAGAGATTTTACACAGCCTTCTAAGTTCTTTAAGATTTATAACGAGTTTTTGAATTGTGTTGGTTTTACTTTTTTGCATTCCCTAAATATCTTTCGTTTAAACCCCGAGCCTCATGGATAGATTCTGACGTATTCAAAACTCCGATTTGAAAAACATCCCGTTACTACTATACTCTTTCCGCTCAGTCTGTACGACACTATTTAATGAAATATGAAGTGTAATTTATATTTATATAAACACAGCTGGTAAAATCTACTGGATGCTTATTTACGGTTTCTGAATAATGACGTCATCGTAACTTCGTCTAGTCTCGTTTATATAAACATCGAGCTGCTGTACTATACTTTTAATTGCTGATTTTTAGCATGCAGTCATGAAACTCGGACAGAGTAATTTTAAACGTTTTTTGAAAAGGAGAATGTGCAATTCTCCAGCTAAAGACAAGGCAGATTGTATTGCTGAATGCTGTTCAACTTTTGAAGACAAATCAAGGTAGTTTTTGTGTGTTTTATTCTTTTCTTTCCTAATATCAGCTAGGAAAAGGTGTTACACGTGTATTGTTATTTGAATTTGTTATTAGCTTAGTCAAAGGTTTTGAAATAATCCAAATTACCTTGTATCAAAAGTTATTGGTTGCTTATAGAAATGCATTTGATGATCTCAATATCATCTGCTAATCTTAATTAATCTCTTGTAGACTGTGTTGTTTAGTTTATTATTTCAATACACGGTGTAACATTTCAATTGACAATGTTGTGACGAGCTGTACTAATATCAGAGGAACAGATAGTTACCCCCACGGCTAACTTTCATATGGTCCCATCGTTCAAAGGCTAACTTTCACATGGTCCCATCGTTCAAAGGTTAACTTTCATATGGTCCCATCGTTCAAAGTCTGATAAGCTTGAAGCCTTTTTCACGGGAATGTAACACAAGACTGTACATAATAAAATATCATAATAAGTTATAATAGAAAAAATAGGTATTATATCAAGGAGATGTTAATACAGAAATACGAATTTAGTCAATTATGTTATTGATATGCATTTGATGATCGAAAAGACGTTTAATAAAATGCCTCAGAAGAAGCTGGTTTATGAATCCTAAAGCAAGCCCAGCAAAAATGGGTATAACTGGTGATCTAGACCTGTTCCGCATGCACCTGTACTTCATTTTATCAACGGCTGTTTTGTATAGGATGTAGAGTGGTGGAATAGTGGGCCTTGTGGAGCTAGGCTACCTGTGATCCTATAGATTTCACAAGGCTAGCGAAAATTCAGAAGAACCTCAAACCTCAACCTCAACACAAACACACGTTTGTAATTTTAAAATGAAGAAGGTGTGAAGAAGGAATTTGGATTGCTAATAGATTTCTATTGTAAAGTTGGGATAATAGAATTGTGGATTTAATAGAATTTCAATTAATAGTGAGAACGAGGAACAAACTCAAAATAAAAGCTTTTAACACATTCACTCCAAATAGACGATCATGAATGCTTAGAATAGACATGCTATTTATCACACTGTTTATTATAAATATATTATATATAATAATAGTAGAAATAGAAAAGAGTCAGAGACCACACATTCTTATACTGTTACTTTAAGTTTCATGATTTTTATAGCAATCATCAGACAGAAATAAACTATTAATGAAAAATATACAGTAGTACCTCATGTTCAGATAAATATAAATCTCGCAGCTATTGTTTTGCATGACAAATGCTATTGTCGCTAAATTGTTAAATGTGATGAAGTTGATCATGTTTGGAAACTTTCTTTTGCACTAATGATATGAAACTTTTCTGCAATGCATAATTGACATTTCTTTGTTTTGTTGCTGTAAGCCTTTGCCGTTGAATGGGACGTCCATTCAATTCGGTAATCAGTGTGGTTTTTTTTTAGATTCAGTAAGAGTAACAGTATAAGAATGTGTGGTCTCTGACTCCTTTCTATTTCTAGTATTATTATTTACAGCTCTGCCATTTATGACATTGAGCACTATATTCTTTGCCATTAGATAACATCTAATAATATATTATATATAAATATAAAAATAATACATACTACACTGAGTGTTAATGATGCAATTACCATTTGTAGCGTTTGAAAAATTGATCAAGAATTGTGTATGTTAAAAGCGATGGAAAAAACGATATTTTATTATCAAAATTATCGTGTACAACTTTGTTACAGACTGTGTACATACATTATATTACTATAGCATCGCCGCCAAGTTTAACATCCATTGATTTTCCCCATCCTAATTGATTGAGCTAATGTAATACGATAGCTTAGGTTGATATCTTTAATTTGCAGAACTGAGCCCATCTGCGATAGTAAACTCATCAAGCCTGCCCGGTTTTCTGATCGCATATTTAATCTTAAAATATAGATAAGTTTTTTGTTCTTAGTTTAAAAAAAGGTACCGTGTATTAGAAGGAAATCCTTGAAATAATTAGTCCAATTGTGGTTTAGCTTTTGATAATTTTATGTCACATGCAAATTAAATTCAAATTTTTTCGTCGTTTTTTTTTTATTTTTTCATTAATTTCCACCTGCATACGATTTTTGTGTTAAAAGCGACGTCTTGTTTATAGTTTCATGTTTATGCTTCAAACGACACGTACTTAAAAGTTTGTTTTTTTATCTCTCAATTGACTGGATTATTTTCATTGTTGTCGTACGTGAGTTTACGTAGGTTGATGTTCTTCATTATGCGTTCAGCTTTGTCATTAATTTGGTAAGTTTTACGTTCTGTGGAATCTTCATTTCACTTTTATAATTAAATTTGAGTATCTCATTAATTTTCTTTTAGTGCACTTTTTTTCAAGATGCTTTAACCGTCAATTATTTTACGAGCGGTATACATAATAGCTTTAGTTTGTTTTTTCTATGTCTGCAGATACAGATTCGAGCCATAAATCAAATATTATGTTCAATATAATCATAACTAGTTCTTCATATTTCTGGTCATGATTATTGTTATATTTATAGTAGATAGTGTCCTTTCGAAAAGATGTTATTGCAACGAATATAGTAGAAGGGATATTTTGCCAACCAAAAAAAAATATGTCTCGTTTTGACTTTAGAGATTTCAAAAATTTAACCCGAAACTGATCCAGCGTTTAATATAAAACTATAAGAACAAGTTTCATCTGGCCTAAAAACAAGCTAACATCATGTTAAAACTCATGTTTGTTCATAAGTGAAAAATTATATCTTAAAAGTCTTAGATGATGCACAGTTTATAGATGAAAAGATATCAATGTTATTACGATTGATGCAAATGTAGTAATAGCCTATAGTACATATTTGATAAAGTTATCCTAAAATCGTTAGGATGTAAACTTCAAGCGATATATTTGCATAGTTTAATCCAATTACCTCAGCTACTGATAAATAAAAGTCTTTTATTTTATGCATTTTAGATAAGTTTAGATCACTATATGCGACAAGGCTTATAAATAAAAGAATATGGGGATGGGATGGGGATGGGAATAGATTAAAAGCAAAATAATTTTGTCGAATTTCGTTGACCTTCACATTGGTTCCCTGCAGTGGTTTCATCCCGATTCCATTCAAATCATCTTACAACAGCAAACATTATACAGTATAAGAGAGTTTAATACACTTAAAATGAAGAACAACTTTTGGATAAGAAAATCCACATGTTTGTATCTAAGTCGTGATGAAGTATTGTTTTGTGCCTTTTGTATTGTCGATGAAATTGCTGCTCAAAACATTCGTCCAATCGGATTTATTCGTTATCTATGCGATAAACCTCCTACTTCTTTCTAATACTCTCTTTTGCTATTGAGCGCGAGTGCTCTTGCGCACAAGATTTTTGAACCAGAAATTATCAACCTGGAACAATTCACTGCGCATGCGTCAGATTCAATGGGATCGTTACAGCGTGTGCCAAATACGACGGTTCACGTTTAACCTTGTGTTTGAATATTCTGCCTAGTAAACATCACACGCTATAGACCACTTGCAGTGCATACATTCCACCTGCACGCACCTGGTCTAGCTTTCATTGTTAGCGCCAAACATTATTGTTAATCGATCATACTCTATTTTGTTATCTGCTCGTAATTCTTTTTAGTTTGCACGTCTAGAGATTATGGCTACTCACGTTTTTCCCTGATAACATTGTAAGCATTATGCAACAACTCAGAGTTGCAATGTGTAGGTGCAACAGTTAATTAGTGGAGAGCGTGGATTGAGTATTAAACGGATTTTGATGGTTATCTTTTTCATTTTTATTTTTCTACTCAACTGTTGATAAGCAGGTGACTCAGTACTAGATTTACTAGATTTGCCAGCCATTTTGTATAACAGTTCAGGTTTTAAAGATTGCAAGAGTAATATATACAATTTCTTTTATTTGAATATGTTGTAATATAATAATAAAGTAAGGTATTATTTATTCATATTTTATTTGTTATGTATAAAAATTTTACCTATATAAAGTCTTTCAAATTTATAATAAATAATGATTAAAAAATATAATTTCATAGCAGGAATATTGAAAGCATAAAACCGATGTTAATATTCAATCTGTTGCATATTCGTTATCTATTATCGTAGCCATGGTAGCGAGCGCTTGTTACAGGGTTATACCAGGGGATGCAAACCAGAAGAATAATATGACTGTGTGGTGCTGTCCGACAAGATATCACAGAAGTTTGATTTTGAGTTAAATAATGTCTTGATATTGCAAATTTCAAGATACACCGAAAGCTAATTTATAAATGTTTTGGTGAGGGAGATATATATATATATATATATATAGCAGTCTTCATCATCCTTCGACATATCATCTTAGTAAAGTTTCATTTGTTAATTTTTTTTTGCAATTAGAAGTGTATTATAAAATTGAAACATTTGAATAAACACTGTTGGTGGTAAAATGATAAATCAAACAACGAAAATCTATTGTTCATCAAAAAGTATATTCTACTCCATAAAAACAACGATAATTCCAAGAAAAGTTCTACTGTTTTAAAATATATACCTAAATACCCAGGGGGGGGGGGGGATTCGATAATTTTTTGGGCGGGGTGTGCCATTTTCAAAATTCGGAGAGGACGGTATAATTTCGTAGTAAGCGAGAATTAAGACCCTGAAATTTCATATTTCTACGATCAAACAATGGAAAAACTCAAAAATCAAAAAATCTTCAAAATTGATACCGTAACTTTTTATAAGAATATGGAAAAAAGCACCCCTTAAAAATGGCACGACCCCGTATAGCCAATATATGGAAGTGCCTCCCGGGCCTAAATTCCTTCAATATCACCTTCTGTAGAAATATGTTATTGCAAGGGGACAGTTTTAGGGGAACAATTTAAAAAATAATGATTTAACATTAACGTGATCTATTTTTGTGTTTATGTAGCACTCTTGATCGTATGCTTAATGCTTTGTTAACAAAAGAGGAACAATTGGCCCCTTTAAGACTCCCTGATATCGACCAATACAGGTAATATATAATTATGAATATCTAAAATAAATGCTATGAATTTATTCATCTTTGTTTATCTATATAGCATTACGTCTGCTTCATGAGTTATCAATGATCACGTGAATTACGTTATTACATTTATTTTTATATGTAAAGCTTAGGTTCACATGATAAGTGAAGTGTATCTTTATATGTCATTGTGTTTATTATAGGTTTGTTGAAGAAGATACTGAAGATAATATTGTTTTCGAAGAAGGACAAGAGGTATAAAGTACATGTGTTTTAGATAAAAAAAAATTCCTTAATGTCTTGTTTAGGACCAGGTAACGCCCTATTGTTTTATATATGATACTCCCGATTGGGAAGATATTAGTACAGTATGGACCTGGATGGTTGTATATATCATAACTTTTCATACTTATAATATTAAAGTTGTCTGTTATTTACAGTCAAACCTGTTATAACGGTCACCTATATAAAGCGGTTTCTATAGTGGCCACTCTTGCATTGTCTAAAATAGTACATTCTATTGAATTGAACATGTGTATAAAGGCCACCTGTCTATAGTGGTCAACTTATCTACCTCTTATAACTGGCTGTTATATACAGGTTTCACTGTATTATAAATTATTATAAAGCAGCAAATGTCTTGGTTTGGCAATGGATAGATGCTGGGCTATAGTAAAATCAAAATTCATGTACAGAGTCATGGATATAGTTGGTATCATGCAATTGTAAATTTCAGAAGGATATAGCAAATCTGAACAAAATTGACACATTTCTGATTGATAGACCAAACGTCATGAGAAAAATATTGAAAATGTTCTAGGATTCCGTAAGGCTTCGCATAGGGCCGATACGATGATCGTCCCCAATAGGCAGCTATATCCATTATGCATAACACTTGATTATTCATTATCATTTTGCCCCTGGAGAATATTTTGAACTACATATTTTGTCAGAGACTGAGCTGGTAGGGATTTGGTATCGTCTATCCTATCTGCTTAATAACTCACTGAAATTATATTATGATTTTCTGTTTATACTCAGGATGATACCGGTGCTCCTGTTATCAAAGGTGGCTCTCTTTACAAACTAGTGGAACGATTGACGTATCATAAATATGCTGGTAAGTTTGTTGTTACTATTAAAGGACAATCAGCACCTGGACTTCTCTGTAGCTACACTATGAATTTTGAAAATCTGAAAACCTTCTGAAAACCAACTGAAATCGTACAGAATAGGCTACTGAATTGGGCTCTTTTCACTGATCATGATCGATCAGTAGCTTTCAAATTTTAAGGTGCGTTTCAATAGTTTTTCAGTAGAATGAAAAAATCTAGATGCAAGTGTCTTGTGATTTTCAGTATGGCTTCAGTACCCAATCCTATTCCAGTATGTTTTCAGTAGAGATTCAGTAGCGATTCATTGATATCCAAGATTCATATTGCTAATAGAATTCCTTTTTAAATTTACCTCGCAATAGCAAAGCAAGATCTTAAATGAAGTTCTTATTGCGGCCGGAAGTTCCAAGTTTTCAGTTTTTGTTTGATCGGCATTGATTGGTCGGCTAACTATACTTTTTGGTAGGTAGCCAATGACATTAATTACAGACGAGGAAGTGGTTCGAAATCCATCAGCAATATTTATGCATCAATTGTACATAATATTTATGTAGCGTTTAAATAATTCATCTAGAAAGTCCTGTAAAGATCACTTCCCCTGGTTCCATTGGATTTACCCTCCATAGATTTAACAACTGGCTATATGTAATGGTCAATATCTCTAACTGGATTAGCTATATCTGTTATGTATATATTTCCACTCATTAATATTATTATTTGAATTTTATTTTCGCAGATACGAGTTTTGTTCGTGTTTTCTTGACGACTTACAGATCATTTTGTCAACCATCGGAACTACTCGATCTTCTGATTGTTCGATATCCTTTCTTACTAATTCTATATTACTTTAATGTGACTACTCCTACTTGCTTATAGAATAAAAGCCATGAATAAAATAAATGATTAATGGCTTAGTGCATTCAGTAACCACATCAATAGTAACACTATATTTTATTGGAACAAGATGTTGCATTTGTTGCCAGACATTTATTAGAGTTGACTATTACCGACGGTAGACAATGACAGGGACACGGCTGTGATTACATGCTTCTGAACGAGGCTATTTGTCAATGTTGCCCGACCAAATGCTAGCCTAGCTCCACAAGGCCCACTATTCCGCTGCGTACCTGCGCTCATCTGCGTACCTATACGCAGCAGCCGCAGGTCAAGTGAAGTACAGGGGCATGTGGCACAGGTCTAACCAAATGCGCATTTTGCCCGAAACAAGTCGTGGCATTCTCATATTTGGAAGTTTCATTACTGTAATATCTTCAAAATTGCACGATTTTTACTATTTTTATACCTCAAAATTACACGAAATTTGACCCTAATTTTTATTGGGGGTGTCACACCATGAAACCTCTTAGGATTCGCAGCCGATGACAGAGAGATGTCTAATTATTTCAAAATATAGAAATTGACTAATAGTACTGTACAAGTAAAACTAATTAAAGATACATCACATCTTGAAGAACATTGAGCATGTAAAATATCAATTAACCAATCAAATTGTGTCAATGATGATCTATATCGAGAAATAGTCTGAGGTAGTCAGCCAATCAAAATACAGTAGGTCGAATTGTACAGTAGTGAGGTTCCACTTAAAGGCATACAATTGACCGATAGCCTTTGCGCTCAGTCGTCCAATATGATGCGTCATGCACAGAAGCTCAATACATTACTGGTGGCTTGAGAAATGGCAATCACTTTTTAAGCTTTGAGACCATTTGCAATTGTATGCTTTAACATTATTAACAATGATAGTTGATCTATTAATCAATCTTGTCTTTGTTGCTATGTTTGTATGTATGTTGTTTCTTTGACATTCCACACATATGAAATCCCTGAACCTCCTCCAAATGAAAAAGATCGTGCTGCCATTGAACGTGGTCAAACTGTTGTACGTGAAGATTTAAAAAGATTTAGAAAAGATTATGCTTATCCCATTCAATTAAGGTGGGACATTGTTCTATTAATGGATTTACAGTGTATCTTCGTTGAGTAAAATCACATCAAATCTTATTTTGATTAAGAGGAATATTACACTATAGTAATGCGCTAATACAGAAATGGATTTGAGGCATTAAATACTAGGGCATAATGTGCGTGTGCAAAATATTCCCCTAGGGGAAAAATGATAATACATAATGAAATGTTCATGCATAATGATTATTGCTCCCTTTTGGTGACGATCCCCGCAACGGCACTATGCAATTCTTGCTTCTGGAACACGTTCCTTTCGAGTTGGAGAGCACCCAACTTACAATTTCAGTTGGCAATTCAGGATCATTCTAATTTTTAAAACAAAGTGCACTAAATCGTTTTGGAACATAACATGTGGATGTTCATCAAATCATAGACTTGCGATGGGAATTGATCGCATAGACCGATTAATCGATCAATTGTGAAGATCAATCGGCATCGAGCATCGGTAATCTTTCCTTTTAGGTTTGTTTTCATTGAAAGTCTACTTTGTATAGTTTCTCCAATAATTCTTATTAGTTAAAACGCTTCTTTGAGTGTTCCAATACATGCAATGCTACGAATTGACATTTTCATGATGTTCAACCTGAGCTTTTCCCCTCAAAATATTGTTATAGATTATTCTCAATCTTGATCTAATTCTATTTTTTAGAGTCATGAATGTTATACGCCATTGGGTTGACCAACATTTTTATGATTTTGAACGTGAACCAGATCTCTTACTCCATCTCAACGAATTTTTCTGTCGAATTGTCAAAACGAAAGCTGTTAAAAAATGGGTTGAATCAATTGATAAACTTGTACAACGAAGGGTAAGTGAACACTGAGTTGGTTTCAGAATGAATATGGTGTTATTAAAAAATGACGTCATAATAGAACGTAATCCTGTAATTTTATTGGCTGGTTCATGTGTTTCAAAACTCTAGGATAAACATTTTCAAAAAATTTCTGTTGAGTAAAATTCTTTTAATGGTTTAAAGCTGATGAATAATAAGAAACTACTTAATATTATTATATAAATATAATATCAACAAAGGCCTAGATGCAATGGTGTGTGTGTTAGTTGCGGCCAGATCTTGGTTGCAATTTATTATAATATAGTCTATCGGAATTCGTGACTTTGGAATTGAAAATATTAAAAATATTTCATTCGCTCCGTATACTCCGTGTGGATTTCTGTTCCGTAAAAGAGTTACTGGAATCCGTTACTTTGAAATGTTAACAGACTAGTAATTTTGTTATTTAAATGGTTTAGATTGTTTTTCATTTCTAGACTGACTCTATAGCTATGGGACCAGAACAATATAGTTTTTCATTAAAATCGCCTCCCGTGGAATGGCATTTAACACGCCTAGAAGACCAATATTATATTTTAACGGTAAGAACTAAATAATAACGAAAGCCAAAATAAATTTCCAATTTATATATGAAAGAAAGTATATATTAGGATGGGATTTTTTTTGGAGGGGTAATAGTCGAGGAGTCAGTCTTCGTAGCCTCGTTCAATAACGGCCCTCAATTCCACGCATACGTTGCATCTGATGTGACGTCTGCGTGTGCGTGGAGTTAAGGGCCGTTATGGAATGTCTTTCGTGGTACGGCTGTGATGAATAAGACATGTTCTATTTATATTAAAATGTTTCCCCTGGCGTGTACTATTTACACAAGGCCCCAAATAGACTACATTACTAATGCTATATCCTACTAAATGTACTGGGCGTTACGGATTGTAAAGGATTGTGCACACGCTTCCTCGCAAGATGCAGAATGTTCATACATGACTTCGTGCCGTACAAGATGCAGAATTTTCACGAACATCGTTTAAATCTGGATTTGGAACGTCGTGAAGTGCGTCCTTGAAATATTGAAAACCATCTCAGGATAGATAACTCGCAAGCTCACAGCAATAACCTATTTTGGTATAATTCAAGCCAACAAACAGACGCACACAAATATTCTGTTTCCATTTCTGTGTCACGTTTCTGTGTTCACATTAATTTGAAGGGAAATAAAAGGAAGGATCGACATTTAATAGGAACATGTATCAACAGTCTTGGTGGGATGGGGAAATGTCCAATTTAACCGTGTCTCGGAATAATAAATTTCCTATGTTATCATTTAATTTAATAAAATTGGTAACTATAAATGAATATATTTTGTATTGATTTCAGTTACATCCTCTTGAAATTGGGAGACAATTGACGCTTATGGAATCCGAAATGTTTAGGTATGTTTCCTCAAACGTAAATTTCTTCAAAGAGGTTTGCGTTTTCAAACGAATTCTACAGCATCTAAATCTTTGTTTTATTTTCAGATCAATTCGTCCTTCTGAACTTGTTGGTTCTGCTTGGACAAAGAAAGACAAAGATAAAACATCACCAAATGCATTAAAAATGATTCGATTCTCAAATAAAATCACTTATTGGTTCATGGTTAATATCTTAGAAGCGAAAAACTTTGAAGAACGAGTAGCTGTCTTCAATCGAATTTTAGAAATATTGATGGTAAATATCATGCTTTCATGCTTATGTTTTGGTTGACATCAGAGGTGTACGGAGTCAGAATTTTCAGACTCCGAATCCGAAAAAAGTCCTTATAGAAGCTTCTGGCTCCGAGTCCGGCTCCGGAATGTGAGAAAAATCGACTCTGACTACGGCTCCAAAATATTTCAGACAGACTCCTGTAAAAAGTCCGAAAACGGATTAATTGTTCAACCCAACATCAAGCAAACATCGAAAAGTACAAAATAAATTATCATCAACTGAAATATGTTGCAATTCCAGCCTTTGTTTAGAAATATGCAGACAATTTTCAATTTGCAATGTTCATTGAGAATTTACCAGGAGTGGATTCTAGACTCCGGCTCCGACTCCTGCTCCGACTCCTGCTCCTGTCTGGAAAAAAATTCACTCCAGTCCGGCTCCTGCTGAACTGCTGATACTCCTGCCGGAGTCAGAGTTTGACTCCGGCTCCTGTACACTTCTGGTTGACATGTCTCTATGGACAGAATAGTGGTCAGGTTAGGCAGTAGCCTCTGATGGGTTCATCTCCAAACGTGCCAGTTGCAAGGGCTTCATCTACTAATATACTCCTAGCCCCCATCACCCCATGGTAAAACCTCTCTTCCTGTTAAACTCTTTCTCTCATTTATCATTTGTGTGATATAATCACTATGCGATGTAAATAGTTTACTTTGGACTGACCCTGTATATATAGAGGATGGGGTACAATTCTTATTGTTGATAATATAGAGGCATGTTACCTAATTAGTAATGATATATATTATATTATAGAATCACGTGTTATCGCTAGGCATTGTTGGGTGAAATCCATTTGAATAAGATTGTTAATTATCTTAGCCTGATTCACTGATCATCTTACGGACTCGTTGCTTTTAATCAACTTTTACTGTAATATAGTATAAAAGTATTTATTACATACCCAATCGTATCCTACTCTGTTTATATACCTTCTATGTTAAGGCATCATGACTGAGTCGATAGACTCCAATGGGCTTCACGATTGGCAAACTCATCTGTTTACATGCCTTCTATGTAAAGACATCATGATTACCTCGATAGGCTAGCCAAGCTCAATGCTTTGATTTGCTAATATCTATTCTACTCCGTATTTTGTTAGGTTGTTTACATTTACTTTGTCAGTCTGATTGATGTTTTATTTCATAGGTGTTTCAAGAACTCAATAATTTCAACGGTCTAATGGAAGTTGTCAGTGCAATGAATTCAGCATCAGTTTACCGTCTCTACAATACATTGGCGGTAAGATTAATATGATAACTCAACCTTCTTTAGTGACCACCTGTTTCAAACGAGCATCATTGATCTATTATTCATGTAATATATATAGTAGTAATATCAAGGTGCTTATGTTGTCTTTGTTGTTTCAATAGTGCTCGATGCCATAAATGCAGAGCTGTTTAATAATTAATAAACGAAAAATCTGACATTCATATTTGCTACTATTAGTTTCACGCCAAGGCGATCATCAAGCAATTTAATCTGTGAAAAAAAAAAAAAAAAAAAAAAAAAAATGAAATTTTTTTTTCACAGATTAAATTGCCTGATGATCGTCTTGGCGTGAAACTAATAGTAGCAATTATGAATGTCTGATTTTTTCGTTTATTAATTATTACATATATATATATATGAAAATTCACCGTTAATCCACGATCAATTCACAATATCGTGCAACGTATTCGTTGCTATGTCTCCGCAAATGAACTTGGTTTTTGCTACCCTATAATATATTGGAGACAGAAGTATGAATCTACATAGTCTTCAACCAGGCTAATAGTTTAAATGGCAATGGTGATAAGTGTAGACTCTGTTTACGATCGTAAATCCAGGGGGTGTGGGGGAGTTGACACCCTGTGATGTCTCAATATAATATGACCATTGATCATGTTTACGCTAGATACAAGGTGTTAGTTAACACATATATAACATCTCCCCCTTTTGGGAGTTTTGATTAAGAAACTAAAGATTTTTATCGATATGGGAATTTTAAGAATTCATTAAAATTGTACTGGTAATAAACGAACAAAAGCATGAATGAAAAATAAAGTAGAATTAACATAAAGAAGGTATATTGAATTTGAATGTCAACTACTAATAATGTTTTAGTATGGCAATATCATACTATCGTGGTATCAAAGCTGTAAACAGAACTATAGATACACACAACAACAAAAAAGTCATTAAACGTCAATAACAAATCATAATTATTATTAAGAAGTTAACTGTACCGATTTGGTACAACAGGAGTACGATGACTTCGTCTTGGTATTTGGATGTCTGATGAAATTGTTGCAGTTGGAGGAATATCTAATGTTGAATCAATACGTAAAAACTTTCGATTTCTGACCCACATTCGACCACTTGGCATTTGAATACGATATTTACGATGTGGCAAAGTTTCAATAATTGTTCCCACATGTGTCCATAGTTTAGAAGATGGGTCCTGTATTCGGACCTTGTTGCCAATAGCCAGTGTTGGTAGATCCTTTGCATGTTTATTATATTTAGATATTACAATGTCCATTTGCTTATTGTGGGCGTCAACTAATGCTGCAAGGGCTTGCCATTTAGGAGCGAATGCAGACTTATGAGCAGGAATAAGTGAACGTAATGGGAAACCATACAAGATTTCAGCAGGAGAATAACCATCAAATTTGGGAGTGTTACGCCACTCTAACAGGCCGGCATAATAATGATCTTCATTAAATTTGGCATTCTCAAAGGATTTTATTATTAAACTCTTCATAGCTTTTACCCCTGCCTCCGCGTGACCATTACTTTGAGGATAATGAGGTGAAGACGGATCGTAGGTAACATTCCAGTCTTTCAAAAATTTAGTAAATTCATGCGAACTATACTGAGGTCCATTGTCTGACCGCAAACGCACAGGTATACCAGTGTCAGAAAAGATCTTTTTAAAGTCTTTGATAATAAGATTAGAGGTTGGATCGGTTTTACCGTAACGGCAAACTACAGGCCAACCAGACAATCGATCAACGTAAACCATAAAATGATGACCAGAATGACTAAATAAATCAGAACTTACATCTTCAAAAGGACGATAAGGCATATAGCTAGGAATCAATGTTTCTTTTTGTTGACTCGGTAAATGAGATTGGCAAATTGCACATGATTCAACTAAATTTGTAATATCAGATGACATACCTGGCCAATAAACAGCATTGCGAGCACGTCGTTTGGTACGAACAACACCTTGATGAGAATCATGCAGGCGATGTAAAACTTCTTTTCGCATAGTTTTAGGAATTAAAAGCTGATGACCTCGTAGAATAAGTTGATCATTGATTGACAGCTCTTCACGTAGTTTCCAATAGTGACGAATAATTTGATGAAGTTTGTCACGCTGATTTGGAAAACCTTTTAAAATAATTTCTTTTAACATAATATATTCATCATCAATAGAGGCAGCATTCTGTAATTTTAAAAGCATAGCATCTTGAGGTTGATGACATTCTGACGTAATAGAAGCTGCATTGATACAAACAATAGAATTAATATGTTGCGACAACTGTTTGAACATTTGAACATTTAGCAACATTGTTTAGAGAAGTTGTGAAGTGATTTTAAACTAGCCTGTGTTATATATGTGTTAACTAACACATATATAACACACCCCCTCCCCCAATAAAATTTTGGCTTATATTTCGGGCAGTTTTGAGACGAAAAATTGCAAAATTGTGCAATTTCGAAGAAATTACATTATCGAAGCTCCCAAATGTGCAAGTACATTTTTTCGGGCAAAATACCCATTTCGAGCAATATTGATAAAAAAAGCGGTCAGAAGCGTATAGTTACGGCCGTGACTCTGTTAGACTTAAAGATTGACTAACTTGGAGATATTTTCGTTGCCAAAAATAGGTGCTCGATTTTAGTTCGAATTTAAGATTTAGACTTTAATCTGTATTAATTAATAGACGCTTTGATTGAGAGTATGTCACTCATCATATTTTCTTTTGTTATTTTATTAGGAGATCCCATTAAAGAAAATCCAAGCTTTTGACGAAGCAAAAGAATTAGCAGACAATCATAACAAGAAATACATCGAAAAATTAAGATCGATTAATCCACCATGTGTGCCGTTCTTAGGTAAGTAATTCATAAATAAAGAACGTCATTGTTTTCCATCTATTTGGTATGCAGTAGTAGAAACATAAGGTAGCTATCATTGTTGCCCATGTCGCGTGCTTGATAAGGCGCGTGTTGCTACATTATTGACTCGATTATCTCTCCTTGCATTTATCGTAACTTAGGTTAACCCTGTAGTATAAACTGTATAGACAATGCATGTTCTATTGTGATTGAGTTCCTTGGCAAAACTGTCCCTTTCTATTGGCTCTAAAACAAAGAAAATTCAACCGAAGTAGTTGTATACTATTGTTTTATTTGCAGTGTTCTTGTTTCTGACTCACAATTGAAATCCTGACGAGTTGTTTCGGAATGGCAACTGTTACTGAGCAGTGAATCAGCCGTGCTAATGAGACTTACGACAGACACGTTGAGTAGAAATTTGGGATAATAAAATATGTTACTAATATTTGGCCTAGCCCATTGACATCTAATGGAATAAAAGACTAAAATAAAGGATAATTTTTAAGCCTATCAAGTCCTCTGGGTCCAGTCCTTAACTTGGCAAGATTTGTAATAGTTTTCGATATAACTGAATTATTCGTCTTTTTATTTGAGCAGGAATGTATCTTTCAAATATTCTGAAAATTGAAGAAGGCAACCCAGATTTTATACCAAATCATCCAGAAGGAATCATTAATTTCAATAAAAGGTATATTGCTATATGTATTTATATGGCCGCATGACCTAATGGACAAGGCGTCTGACTTTGTGAATCAGAAAATTAAGGGCTGGAGTCCCTTCGTGGTCGTTTTAAATTTAAATTTTATGAAATTTCATGATCGATGTTTCCAGGCTTCCAGGGATCTAGATACGATGTTATTGCCCCATGTTCGAAATTAGAGCCATCGATATCAGTTCACTCGATTTTGTAGTATTTTGAAATCCATATTAATCAGTATAAATATGTTAATATAAACAGTTGTCTTCCTAGCCGGGAAGGTCATGCCTGTTAACCTATTTGGAATTCATTCCAAAATGAATTTTGTTTGGTTTTATTGAAAGGCGGAAGGTCGCTGATATCACAGGAGAAATTCAACAGTATCAAAATCAACCATATAATTTGGAACCCGAGAGTAGTATTATGGTAAGTAAGAACAATTACATGGAAATAGCATTTTATAGTTTTTTTACTTTGTCTGGCTCAAGTCCTGCTTCCTTTTTGCTGCCTCATTTTCATGATTGGAAAGCGCTTCCCAATTCATCAAAAGATCGGCATAACACAGAAATGAGACTTGATCAAGTCAATAGTTTACTTTGATCAGATACATTGACTTGTTATGATCACATCCATCTTAAATCACAAACAATTAAACAGTCAATGGACTATCAACTTGATGATCACATAAGCCCAAGTTCGTTTTCTGATTGTTACTGGTGATAATAGGAATAGCAATGGTTGTACGGACAAACTCGTTTATATCTCCTCTTTTAGTTTACTCCTAACATCACTTGCTATTCCACCAATGAATAGCCTTCCATTCACTACATTGACTCTCATATAACTTTGTATATTGTACCCTCTCATTTAATGCACCACTATCCAGTGTACAGAAACCCTGTTTTAAATTTGTAGGCAAGTTGAAATGTTGCCCAGCCCATTTAATTTTTCTCAGCCGATAAGCTCTGAGGTTGTTAATGGTTTTCTTCAATCCTTTTTAAGTCATTTTAAAATCAGCTGGATATGATCTCATGTCAACGATTTTGTCGGCATATTATTCCACTCCATTGTACCCCCTGTTGCTGTTACACTGTTACAGGGATGGCCCCCATCTTAGAGTCATGAAGGCAGAGTTTCTGAATATTGTATACCATTTCAACCATGCCCCCTCATCTCTTTAGACTTGTTGTCATTATTTGTTTCCTTTCTATTTTTATTAGAATTATTTTGAAGAACTCGATCCAATTCGTGGCAGAAATGAAAAAGATTTAAATGATTATTTATATGAAATGTCTCTTGAGATAGAACCGAGAAATTCCAAAACACCAACTAAATTTGTAAGTAAATCGATTCTCACTTTTTAATGTGCAGCCTTCATGGTTAATGCTTAGCAAGCAATAGCAAATTGATCATTCGAGACATAAAATGAAAAGATGACCCGATATATCTCCTAAAGTATACAGTAACATTACAGAGTTGTGCCGTCCCTCTTTTACCGATTGTATTTGTTGCATAAAGAATACCACAAATCACTGGACCTTCGTGTAGTGGTTAGGACGTTGGATCTCATCCTGCAGGGTCTTGGGTGCAATCTCTGGCAGGGTCACTATAACCAACCAACCGATGAAAAAAATTACCAGGTCATACCCTGTTTGTAGTCAAATGATATATCCAACAACAACAAAACTCACGGTCAGGCAAAGCTGACAAATTAACTTGTTAAAAAACAATTCACGGCATAAAATGTCACTATTATACTACTAAGATATCAATTAAGATACATACATTGCTTGGATAATCGTATAGCGCAGTTTCTTTTTCTGGATTTTTTTGCAAAGTTTTGGTCAATAAATCAAAGAAATATCAATTTTTCCTAACTTGCTCTACCTTCTCGATCGTGGATCGCAGGATCCTAACTTTTGTCGGACGCTGGCGACGATTGAGCTCATTCGTACATACAGACGATTGAATGAAGCTATATGAAGCTAGATTCCATATTTAGGAATATATATTATGTAATTATATTCTGTCTTCATTACAGCCGAGAAGCAATGATGTCCCACTGAAATCACCTGGTATTAAACCCACCCCTGTCCGTCCTTCTCAGTCGTCTACGCCGCGCAAAGGATCAGTAATGTCAGTATCACTAGCCGATCTAGATGCGTTCGCACCATCTCCTAGTCAAGGACGCAAAGGTCCGTCATCACCATCACTTCCAGAAGCACCAGGACTTGCATCGGATAGTCAATCATTGTCATCAGATTTATCACGTGATGAAGCGGAAGATGCCCCACCAGCCCCACTTCCCCGTCTACCTATTGGTCACAATCGAAGAGCATCGTCACCTCATGAGAAACAACAAGCTTTACCTCCTCGAAGAGAACTTGGAAGAGCGTTATCAGAACGTGTTCAGAGTTCTTCACCGCCTGTCCTGCCGCCGCGTTCTTCTAAACCATCTGGAGTTCACTCTCTTCCGTTAAGCTCACGAGCACCAGATTCTCCTACATCGTCTGTCTCATTTTTTCACAACCGACGAAGACAATTAACGAACACGCCTCCATCGACAGACGAAGAAAATGAAGAGGGTCCTCCCCCAATTCCCCCTAGACCCCACAAGATATCTGTGACTCACACATTATCTGATGATGCATTCGATGAAGAAACAGTTGTCTCATCATCTACAAATAGCCGTGTTAAAATTCCACCAGCTATCCCACCGAAAGTCCCACTTCAGAATAATAAATAATGAAATATATATATATATATATATATACCCTTCACTTGTTTTTTGTAATTAAAAAGAAGAATATTATCATGTACCAAATTATATTCAACTTTCTGAATAATATTTTTGTTGGATAAATTACAAAAAATTATTAGGAAACAGTGATTTAGATATTTAGAATATATTATTGTTTTCTGTTGTTATTCAATTGAAAATAATTCATTGCTATATTTGATGTACAGTTTTTTATTATAAAAATATTGATAATTGATGATTGTACGATGTGACTACATTAATTTTTTATCTGTATCTTTCTGAAGTTTCTGGTCTGTTATATTTGTACACAGAAGATCGGATAAATGGACATATCGGATAAACAGTATCATATTAATGGTATTTTTAATCAACAACAACCACAAATCAAGTAGAACGTCATTGTGAATCCAAATGGTACTGTCTCATACATGAAATGCTTTTCATAAGAGACTTAAAATCACATCTAAATTCCCAAGCGGATTAGATTCCATCCGTATTATTTTAAGTTTTAATTTCAAAGAATGTAAATGATAGTAATTTTAATATAAATTTATAGAATATTTAATATATAAATATGAAAACTTAAAGTGGGAATAAACCCCCAGACTATCTTTACATATATAGTAGAACCCGACGTGAAAAAAACAATGGCGTAATTTTTTTTTCGATCTGGAAATTATTTCTTGGTGAAAAATGCCTTCAAAGTGGTGTTTTGGCCCAAATGTCGCTGAGGGAAAAAAAGGGATTGGATCTAGCTTTATGACGACAAAGTCACAAGTCGTGTGGTTTTTCTAATAGACTTTAGATCGGATTAATCACGCGATGTTACGTTTGAGATGGCGTAGCTCTGTAACGGCAATCTATTTTTCTCTCCCACAAAACTGAGGTAAGGAAGAACATATAAACTCAAGAGTAGCAAAATTCCAGATGATTTAATGATTTTAAAGTTCACGAATTTGAAGAAAATAAAAATCAGAAAATATTTCATTCGTAGCGCGCGTTATACAGATTATATTTTGACATATCATTCTCACACATATTTAACACATATCAAAAGATTCTCTGGTGACCACAAAAGCTAGCTAAGTAGAATTTATTGTTGTAAGCATATGTCTGCACTGAAAATGGAGTGTTCTTTTGAGGGTAAAAATCATAATGTATGGTGGGAAACGCTATTAAGAACACCATAGCCGTCGGTTTTATAGTCCTCTTTTCACAGAAGCGAAATCCGTCCATCTGATTTCGCGTCTCTGTAGAAAGGTATTTTGTGCAAAGTAACTTCTGCACTGTATTACTAATCCTATAAATTACAGATTGTGACGACATGATGCTAACATGTTCTACTTTATAGCCGAAGGAATGAATACTAGACTGGTAAAATAATTTTGTGGCGTATGTAAAATAAGGAACGAGACTTCACATTGCAAAACCCTAATTTTGTTAATCATATAACTTTGATAGAGAGGATAAAAATTTATGCAATGAAGATATACCGCAAAACCGACAAATGATAGAATCTGCATTACTGTAGTTCTAGTGGCTCTAGTATACGGCTGTAAACTTGAATAAGAACGTCCGAGCCCTCTATCATGTTTGTACTATTTTCCGATATTTTATAGAATTTTATAGTGTAATGTACTGAAGAATTCTCAATGGTTTTTTAAATATTGAATGCTTGGTGAATTAATGATGAACACTTCGTTAGACTATTGAGTATAATATATCTATCTATACAGTCGTATAAACTATACGATTACATGTTTTAAGTTTTACTAGACGAACATCAATTTCAAACTTAAACGTTGAAATGATAGTTGAAAAATGTCTATTTAATAATTTAGTAATACCGATAGTTAAATAAATCCGAAAAAGTACAATTAATACTTTGCAGTACCAACTCCAGTACAATTAATACTTTGCAGTACCATACTCCAGGAAAAGTCGTCTGTGCATGCCCGTGCAAATCAAATCAGTTTACATTCACATTTAGATCATGAAAAGGATATCTTGTAGAAATGTTTACTCAAGAACGACTTGCAGATCATAGAGTTAAAAATAGTTAAAACTTACCCCTAGGTTATACGCCGTACTTTCGAGAGCCGTACCAACTTTTTTTGGTACGCCGTACCAATTCGACCAAACACAAAAAATTATAAAAGTGGGATTATACGCCGATCCAAAAGTGGCGTCCCAGTCGATTTTTGTTTGAACTTTACCGCTTCCTGTGAGAAGAGCTGTGACATTCTGTTCTGAGAATCCGTAATAGAAAGACTTTTTAATTCGAAATCTGCAAAGTTTTTACTGCAAATTATTATTTGTCGACATACGCGTATTTACAAAACCACTAAAATATGTTTGGTTTACAATCACGACGCTCAAGATTATGTTATCTTCATACTTAAAATATTTTTCATATTTAAAGAGCTCAAAAACAATATATCATTGATAGATAGATTATTTGCTTTCGATAAAATCATGATAAAATATAAAAATGGCAAAGAATACTCAAATGTGATCACAACAGTAGTTTATTCATTTATTTGAATTTAAAACGTAATACTACACCACCGCTATTGTTGTGTTACGATTACCAACCACGGTTACTTAGCAACAGGCAGGAAACAATAAGAAATTCATACAGAAACCCCCTGGAAATGACGAAAACATTCCAAATTCGAAATGGTACGCCTCACGAAAGTACGTCGTATATTCCAACTGCTTTTTCAGGCGTACCGGTACGGCTGTTTTCAGTTTGGTACGCCTGGATCAGCCGTACTTTCGATTTTGGGTCGACCCAAAAATTAATCGCCGTACTTTGCCAGATTATACGCCGTACTTTCAGGCGTGCCGATCCATTTTTGATGGATCGCCTCTCGAAAGTACGGCGTATAACCTAGGGGTTATATAGCGTAAGATCAAGCTATTTTGAAGGGTACGTGTCTACTAATTAAAGGGAGAATACTGACCGGGGAACATTGCGCGCTCAACCAACTCATACGTCATCAATTTAAACAAAGCTTTGAGAAAAGCTGCCGTGCGTGTGAGTTCCGAGTGAGCTTCGTTTTATTATTCTGGCCGTATGTTGATTTTATGGTAAAGCATTTCAAATGAACAAATTAAAATCACAATTTGGGAGCAATACTACGTACTTATTTTATCACGTTCTGGACTTTAATGTATTGTTTACTATGTGATCAACAGTATAAAAAGTATGATGTGCAGAAGCGGTTTTAGTTCGATCAGTTCGATTGATATGTTGAACGAAAGTAACACTAAACAAGAACCTTGTTTAACATTTTTATTTTTGTTATAAAGCCAAATCCTTGTGTTTCTTGACATCTTAGGTCATCTTGCGTATCGACTATCGTTCTTTTTCATGTTTTTGATGTAACGATCGGTCCATAAAAGCTTGCCAACTAATAACAAGGCAACTTCAGTAAATATAACCAAGGATAAATATACTCTGTTTGTTTCCTAAATAGTAACTATCAATGGAATGTTCGTTCCATTGACATTACTACAGTTTTAACCTTCAACGTCCCTCATGGGAAAGGGTACTAACCCTTGATTCTTTATGGGTGTGTGATGGTTGGGAGGGAGGCTGCATGTCTCGAATAGTGTTCCTGTCCTAGTAATTATAACGGACTGTTTCTCTATCTGATTGTTGTATATCACTGATTGTACAAAATTAATGTTATATAGCTACAGTGAAACTATTATATAAGACACTATTCTTTGGCATTGGATTAGTGGTCATTAAGAGAGGTGATCACTATATTGAGGTGATCATTATATCATGTTTGATTCTATCCAGTAATTGTTATGTCGGGAATTAGATATATCCACGACAAATATTTCTCAGCAACGCGTTGTCTCCGATAGACAGACGTTTATACAAAATAAATACTCCAGCATTTAGTAGCGTAGCGTATATTTCTTATATTCGTTGCCTGATTACACGGTTGTATTCTACGCTTGATCTATAGATGATCCTCACATAGATACTAATGTTATAATAATTTACAAGATTTGGTGGAGTTATTTTTATACTAATTTATGTTACTAAATATAGAATGTTATATAATAATTAAGAATGTTCTAGATTACATGACAGCGTCAAGGTCAGCATCGAATTTTCCAGTTTTGTCTTGAAATAGAATAGCGATGACGTCAATCTTGGAGAACAATAGGACCAATTTGATGACGTTAGCTTGAACTTATGACATTGCGTTCTATTCCGCACGTAGATAGTCGCTTCTAGAAAGTTCCGTCTTGCAATTCCCGTCACTCTCCCCCTATTTAAGTATATCGTTTATAGTTAAATACACTTTTTCACATGTATAGTTTAGCTTATAGTATAATATTTATTATATGGTTACTTCGTCTTCCTTGTTTGTTGTGTCTTCCGTATCCTTTATTTTCACTCTCGCAATATCTGCTGCATTTCCTCTTAGTCGTTCTTGATTTCCAGGTTTAGGTCTTTTGAAGGGTGTGGCGTGGTAGCGTTTACATTTAAAACAGTCTCTAATGATGGTTTTTTGACAAACGTCGTAAATTTGGTATCCAATATTTGCTTCTGACTTGTGCCATGGTCAAGCCAACTCCCCCATGTAGCGTTTTTGTGTGTGCCTGTATGACTATCTGCTTTCCAAGGATTGTTTTTGGAGGGATAAATACAGGATAGTCTCCTTGTAGTCTTCCTTTGCATACATAGATATTTTCTTCATTTTGCTGAAGGTTTAATTTGTGTTTGAATGATTCAAATGCGTCTTCTTTGATGAAATTTTCTTGAATCTTTTTTATTATTTTGTTTGTAGCTGATGTAATCTCTTGCGTTTGTAGGTATCCTCTGTAATTGTTTTCATTAGATGTATTACCGTTGTGTTTGAGCCTCATGATCCATGCTATAATTCTGGAGGCTTTCCATATACCATGTTTGTCTAGTAGTTTTTGAATTTCGTCGTCTTGACTTGTAATTGTTGTTGACAAGATTTCTTTTATGGCTTTTGCTTCTGCTGCACTTTCAGTCGCATCTTGTGTTAATATGTCTTTAGGCCAATTGTCGGCATCTTCTAACCAAATTGGACCGTTCCACCAAAGATCTGTGAGCTGTTTTGCTTCTGCCCCTCGGCTTCCTATGTCAGCTGGGTTTTCTTTACCAGGAACATGTCTCCATTGTATGAAGGGCTTCTCTTTGATCTTTTTCACGCGATTGTTTACGTATTGTTTGTAATTTCCAGAACCTCGGATCCAATGTAGTGTAACAGTGCTATCCGTCCAGGCGTACACGTTCCGTATTGGCAAGTCTTTAATGGCTTCGTGAACATTCCAAAGTATATTTGCTGCCATTGTCGCTGCATTTAGTTCCAGACGTGGAATAGTTGCTGTTTTTTGTGATAATCTTGATTTTGCAACCAGTAAACCTTTACTGATACCAGACTTTTGTGCTGTGACAGCGTAGACGACTGCGCAGATATCCTTTTCACTTGCATCGCTAAAGGCATGTAGATCTATCCATTCTATGTCTTCCTTGTACGAAGGTATCGATCTAGGTACTTCGAATGTCTCCGGTTGTCTGTCCAAGAATGTTTTCCAGCGTGATGTGATGTCTTTGTCGAATTCTTCATCCCAATTGAATTTATTTTCACAGCATGTCCTGAATATATTTTTTCCAACCAATGTTGTAGGCGATGCAAACCCAAGTGGATCAAATATTGTTGCCAAGTACTGTAGAATCCCTCTCTTGGTCGTCCTTGAATGTGGTTGTGGTACAATTACGCTGAGATGGTCATCTTGCTTATTCCAATAAATGCCCAGTATCTTCGAGTCGTTTTCAAGAGATCCAAGCTGTTCTTTTGCAAATGTCCTTTCTTCTTCTAACGGGGATATTTGTGTTTCTTGTTTTCCTTCAATGCAGTTGTTGGTTGAATGCCATTTATGTAGTTGAAAACCTCCATCTTTGAAGATGCTGCAAGCTTTGTCTTTAAATCTCTGTGTTTCCTCTATTGTGTTGCAGCCAGTGATCAAATCATCTACGTATAAACACTTTCTTATCTCTTCTGTTTCTTCAGGATATTCTTTCTTCATTGTGTCCAGATGAGTATCTATTGTTGCTGCCAACATAAAGGGTGATTGTACTAAACCAAATAAGGCTCTTGTGAAACGTAATGTTTCAATCTTTGTTGGATCTTTATCTTTAATCCAATGAAATCTCAGCGAATCTCGATCCTCTTCTTTAATCCGAACTTGTAGAAATGCCTTTTTAATGTCTCCGGTGAGTGCTATTGGTCTAAAACGATTTCTGATCAATACATCCCATAGCTTGTTTTGAAGTGGTGGACCAGTTTCAAGGCAATCGTTTAACGATGGTCGATTAGTGTTTTCTTTTGCAGATGCATCATACACAATTCTTAATTTTGTAGTCTCCACGTTTTCTCTGATAACTGGTTTGTGAGGTATGTAAAACTCTTTGTTCTTTATGGCGTCAGGAACTCTTTCTACTATTCCCTCTTGTAGTTGTTCTTGAATAATGTCATCATATTTCTGTAACAATCCTGGTTGCCGATTTAATCTTCTCATTAAATTATTTAATCTCCCCATGCTTCCTGCTTTGTTGCTTGCTAACTCTGGGTGGTTAGGCTTCCAAATAAGGCTTGTTTCATACCATCCTTCTTTACTTTTAGTTAGTTTATCCTTAAATGTTTCAAGAATTTCTTCATCATCTGTTTTGTTTGTATCGGCCACGCCCAGTACATCCAACGAGCACAGTCTCTCGAAGTCATATGTTGAATCTTTTGTAAGATATGTACTTCCCAATGTTGCTTCTTCGCCAGGCGACAGGATGGTCCAACCTAGCTTTGTTCTTTCCGCCACTGGCTCTCCTGGTCGACCAATTCGTGGTTGTGATGTTGTCTTTACTCTGGCGTATTCACTTGCACCAAGAACTAGGTGAATAGATAACATCTTATCGTTTTCTTGTTCGTTCATTGACACATCTTTTAGGTGAGTATATCTTGCAATCATTTTGTCATAGTTAGGATTCGGTAGTGATAATAACTCTCTTTTATCAACTTTATTTACCTCTGCTTGAATAACGCATGTTTCATCCAAATCTGTAATTGTAATGTTGTACATTGATATTTTCCTTGTCGTTTTTTCCATCATCATTTCTATTGTTTTCATTTCTTTACGTATAGGCTGCATTTTTAGTCTGCTAATGAGAGTCGAAGAAGCGTATGAGCTTCCAGCTCCGGTGTCCAATAATGCTCTACATTTGATACCGTTGGCTCTTACTATTACTACAGGGTATGTTACATCTTTTGATTCAGCAGTTGTCAGTGTTTGTTCCTTTTGTGGTTTTGTTGCAGTGTGGTTGCCTTCGCATATTGACGTGTGATGTCTTCTAGAGCAGTTAGAACATTTCCATTTACTCTTGCAATCAGCTGCTCTGTGATCCATTTTTGTGCAGTTGAAACATCGTTTCTCTTTCATCAATAGTTGTTTTCTTTCACTAATATCTTTAACTTTTGTACATTCTGATGATTTATGGTCTTGCTCTTCGTCTTTACAGTATACACAGCTTCTCCATGATGATTGTCTTGTATTAAATATTTTGTCCTTTTTATGGTTATATCTGTCTGTATTCTGACGATCTACAGAAACAGGATTTCTCTCAGTCCATTGCCAAAGTGCTTCGGTTAGATGGTTGAACTTCCATTCTTGCCAATTGTTATCTGTTCGTACTAAATCTGATCGTATACCAGGTAATTTGTCCAATGTCATTCTTACGTAACCGTTAATTTCTGTTAACTTTCCCATGGTTTCTAACGCTTGTACATTTGTAACTAGTTTTTGATAGAACTCATTAATTTTGTAAGTATTTGTTCCATATATTGTAGATAATGATAATATGCTTTGAATATGTGCATTTGTTACTTCACTAGGTCTACCATATTTTGACTTTAATATAGCTTTAGCTCTCTCATAACCTTCATTTGTGAAAGGTAGCCCATCAATAACAGGGCGTATTTTTCCTTCAACCAGCTCTTTCAAATATGAAAACTTTGTAACTTGTGCTAAATTGCTGCTATTTTCTATTTCAGACTCAAATTGGTTCCAGAATCTGTTCCAGTCGATATGTGTCCCATTGAACTTTGTTATAACCAGCTTTGGTAGTTTAGCACTTACTATGTTTTGAGAGTTTTGATCTCTCTTAATAGTTTGCTCACTTTCTGCTTCTCTTTGTTTAAACATTTGTAATTCTAGTTTTCTCTCTTCAAGTTTAAGTTCTTCTTCGTGTTTTTTGCGTAATATTTCTAATTCTCTGATAGAATCTTCTTCTGATACTGTATTGTTGATATCTTTAATATGTTTCTCTAAGGTCTCCATAGCTGTGTTGCTTAGCTTCAATTGTAATTGTAAATCTTTCTTCCATTGTCTCACTGATAGAGGTTCTTCGCCGTCTTCTATTTTCAGTTCTTGGATTGATGTCTCCGTTTTGTTGATTTCCTCTAATTGTTTGAGTAAATCTCTCTTGTAATTTTCTAGTTCTCGAACATTATTGCTCGCAATAATTCCATCTGCATCTTCCACTGTTAAGTTAAGTAATTGTATTCTGTTTTGTAACTTCTTGAGTTGGCTCTCCAGCATTTCTTCCCCCATTGTAACTCTATATGAATAGTTTAATCTCCAATAATTGTGTGTTGTATAATTCTGAATGTAGTCTCAAAATTCTTCTCCCATCACGGGTGCCACTTTGTCGGGAATTAGATATATCCACGACAAATATTTCTCAGCAACGCGTTGTCTCCGATAGACAGACGTTTATACAAAATAAATACTCCAGCATTTAGTAGCGTAGCGTATATTTCTTATATTCGTTGCCTGATTACACGGTTGTATTCTACGCTTGATCTATAGATGATCCTCACATAGATACTAATGTTATAATAATTTACAAGATTTGGTGGAGTTATTTTTATACTAATTTATGTTACTAAATATAGAATGTTATATAATAATTAAGAATGTTCTAGATTACATGACAGCGTCAAGGTCAGCATCGAATTTTCCAGTTTTGTCTTGAAATAGAATAGCGATGACGTCAATCTTGGAGAACAATAGGACCAATTTGATGACGTTAGCTTGAACTTATGACATTGCGTTCTATTCCGCACGTAGATAGTCGCTTCTAGAAAGTTCCGTCTTGCAATTCCCGTCAGTTATCATTCAGAATTATACCTTCATGTCATTAGGGGTATTGGATATCACTGCTCCATTGATCCTGTCTCGTATTTATGTTAGTATTTTTGTTTGCCTACTGATTTTCCTGTTAATTTTTTAGTATTATTTTTCCGATTTATTAATTCTAATTTATGTTTTAGGGTCTTTACTTGGTTTTAGAGAAGTCAGTTGATGTTCTCAATTTGTCTGGATCCAGATACGGCCTTTGGTGTAGATTTTATTGGTTGGGTTATGCTGATCCGCTGCTGTTCTGTGTGCTGTTACATATTTATATTGTTAATACATCCTGTGTATATTTATTTTAATTATTAATTATTACTATTATTACCTTGGTATGATGTCTGTTGTGATCCTCTGGGAGTTAGCTTCATTTGCCTTTCACTGTCCTGAACGTTAATATTCTGTTCGTGATTTTGTAATGATGTGTTAATTTATTATATCTTGCCTTTGGAGAACCATATTAGTCGTTGTAGACAGGTGGTCTCTGTTTTAGGTGTTCATATCTCGTTATCAGGTTCCCATTGAGTCAATGGACGATTTAATTGTTTTACATTTGTTATGTCTGATTTAGAGTGATGTGAGATAGGACCAGTTGGTTAGAAGTGATATCCGCCCATCCCATGACATGACTGGGGCTATAGGAGTTGTTTTGGTGTTTCTTGTATAGTTCATAGTTTTAGGGTGGACACCATCTTGTGTGTCCCCCACTGATTCTACATTTTCGCGCTTGATACTGAGCAAGGCAGTTTGGAGTTCGGCGCGCATAAAATCAGACTGACGCGTTTCGTTTGTCGAGAGCCCAGGTTAAAACCCGTTGGCTAAAGCAAACTCATCAGAGCGACGCACCGAGAGGGTATGTCCGGAGACACGGGGATCCGAGTCAGTATCGAAAAAGCAAGCCTTGATTGGAAAAGGAATGGTATTTCCTCTTCAATTCAGAGTTTTGAAAATATTTGAAAGTGTTCATCAATCAGTTCAAAAAATGTTAAGTTTTCTCAAATTGTTTGCAAGAATTTTCTATCATATAAATGCCGAAAAACTCACTGTAGGTATCCCTACTCGGAGATGTGTTTTGGAGCGTCTTTTTCATATAAAAAAGTTTGAATTTTTTGGCGAGATGTTCGTTTCAGTGTTCGAAATTCGATCAAGGGTTAAAATAAAATCAATAATAAAATAAAAGATAACGAAAACATAGTATACTTGCAATAAAAATATCCAATAGTTAGATGTAACAGTGCCTATATATATTGATAATTCATTGAGGACAAAATATGCTGAACTGTGTTTCATATCAATTGGCAAATGTTCAATGATTTCATCAAGTGGTCCATGATGAAGCACGTGGTGGCGTGATGGTGCGTCTTCTGAAAACCTAGTTATTGGAGCATGCCCTGCATCCGTCTTATGATATCAATTGCCTTGTTGATAAATTATCATAGTCCTACAGTTTATTTTGTAATAGGTGTAGATTAATAAGTGTACCTTGGATTGATATTTTGATAATAATTTTTGATTTGTGTCTTTTGACTAACTCTAGTGATGATAAATCGGGAAGAGAAATTTTAAGGCCAAGCACGAGGTACTTATCGATTTTATTTGCCCTTCGTTCATTGGTTGTAGTCATGGTTATTTATTGGGTGGAGGATTATAAATCCTTTGGCTCAGGAGGAGGCTCTGCTCCGAGAAAGAGGTTCGTTAGCTAGATCCGATCGGGTTTATTGGATTCAGAACATTCCTAAATATAGGATCCAAAATGGTAGAGCTGAATTGTATTTATGGAGTATTATTAAACTTAAATTACTTGGGAATTGGGATTACTTTGTTATTAGTTCATGGGTATATGGTTCGGGATTCATCTACGAATTGTTTGTTGGGGGACATTGGAAAGTGGAATGTCCACTGGTAAGTTTTTTAAATCATTGTTTTATCGTATCTTTGACTTGGTCTTTCTAATTGTCTTTCCTTCGGCTTCGGTCACCTGACGGTCATAGGGCTGTTGCTGTTGGTAGAATCATATAGCATTATATGATTAGGTGGAGGTATTATGTGCTGTAATTCTCGTCTAGCTGGTTTGTTGGAGCCTGTTTTCCTATTAAAATATGGAGATGTCAGATGGTGTTCTGTTGTATTTTTTGGACTTGTGGAGATGGTATATAGTTATAAAATGGGAGGTATCAGGTAGAAGTGTTTGGTGGGGTTATACTGTGTCTCATGGATCTGCTATGCTGACTGACGGTTTAAAAGTATTTTAAGTGGGGAGGGGTCAGATAGGGGGTGTTTAATGGGATTATTTTGTGTTTCATGGATTTGTTTTTACTGGTGTGTATTGTATAAAGTGGGGGGGTATTAGATAGGAATGTTTTATGAGCTTTTACTGTATCTCATGGATCTGGTGTGCTGGTTTATGGTTCAAATGTGTTCTAGCCGAAAAGTGTCTGATAGGGGGTGTTTGATGAGGCTCTGTTGTGTTTCTTGGATTCGATGAACTGGTTCAATAGGCCTAGTATTTTAAAACCAAATTATTATTGTAATAAATACGGATTGGAGATAATAAATGTAGCCTGAAGGGTATTTATTGATATTTTTTAATCATCTTGAAATTAAGACCAATACATGCTATTTTTTGTTGATTTTGTAAGTTATATAGAGATAATCAAATTAATGTTGTTGTATATAAGAACTCATAACTATTGTTTGTTGTGATCCGTTGTTTAACTTGATATTTCAGTTATCAACTTGTTTAATTATAGTGCTATGAATATATAGATATACGACTCTGGTTTTTGAAAATAGGAGTCAATTAGTCAAATACATTAAATTGTATGGAGCTACTAAATGTAGGCTGATGTGACATACATGTGATTGTTATCAGTATTTTTAAATTTTTAACATTGATAGATAATTAGGTGGGTATGTCTATTTTATATATTTATTCATATAGTTCATGTCTCATAGTTTTTTATCCATTGGTTGTTTCCTTGGTTATGTTGCCATGGCCATTCTCTATTTCTCATGATTGTATTCTGTTTTTGGCCGACTTTCGATGCATTGGTCTGAAGTTGAGGAGTCTATTTATTTATCCTATGTTCGAGGTCAAATAACGTGGGTACTTGTACCATGGAGGGAGTAGAATAGTGGATCTATTTACTGAATCTATGGGTTAGTGTTTGATAAGTAAGAGTTGCATTGTAATTGAGATATATTTGACGTTCCTTCAGTCATTAATTTCAGGGTGATAGGGATGGCCTAGGTTATCAATGTGGGGGGGGGGGTGTCTAGATATTTGATTCATTGTTTTGAAGTTGATTTCGGAAGTGCTCACAGTGGAGTTGGTCCCTGGTATGGATCAGGTGGTTTTTTATGTTTAAATGCCGTTTATAAGTGAGTGTGGGTTGAAGGCGACAGAATTGTATTTGTTGTTCTAGGAACGGTGTTAAGTAGTTCTTAAAGATAGGTTTTAGGAGTCGTTCAAAGTCAGGATGATATGGGAGTACTATTGGTAGGATTTGTTTGGATGTTGTTGGTGAGGGTTGTTCACTTTTCTGTTTTGAAAGTGTCAGTTTCATAGCTTTGAGGAGGGCGAGGGATGGATAGTCTCTCTCTATGAATGAAAGGTAGAGTAGATAAAGTCTGATGTGTAGGATTTTAGGGTCAGATATATTTTGGTAGTAGCGTGCTGTTTGAGATTTGACGATGCCTATTTTAGTGGCTTGAGAGTGAAAGGATTTGAAGTGTAGGGTATTGTTGGTATCTGTTGGTTTACGGTATAGGTCTGTGGATAGCGTTCCTTTATCAATATAGATTTTCAGATCTAAGAATGCAATATCTGTTTTGGATGATTCCATAGTGAGTTTTATTTGTGGGCAGGTGGTGTTAATGTTATTATGGAAGTCTGTGAGGGTGGAGGGGCTGTGTGGCCATATCATTAGGATGTCGTCAAGGTATCGGTAGTATATTATAGGTAGTAGGGTCTGCGTTTCTAGGAATTGTTGTTCGAAGACATGCATAAAGATGTCGGCATATGCTGGTGCCATTCTTGTTCCCATGGCTGTGCCTTGTAGTTGTAGATAAAAATCCTCATTGAATTGGAAGTAGTTGGTTGTTAGGACTCGTTTGATCATGGCTAGTAAGGTGGGGATTGGGGGGCCGTGGTAGGATGTTGGGTTATTGTGTAGAAATGTATTTATTGCTGCAACGCCCTCTTTGTGTGGGATACAAGTATATAGGCTAGAGACATCCATTGTAACAAGCAGGCAACTTTCCGGTAATTTTATAGCTTTTAGCTTTTCAAGGAGGTGAGGTGTATTATCAATATGGGATGGGATCAATTTACGTAAGGGATTAAGATGGTGGTCTATAAGAGCTGACAGGGGGTTAGTTAGTGCTGTACAGGCAGATATAATTGGTCTGCCTGGTGCGCCCAACTTATGGATCTTTGGTAGTATATAGAATTGGGGAGGTATAGAAGTCGGGTAATCAGTAAGGAGGTCATAGGTTTTATCATCAACTATCTTGCGTTTTTTTAGGTTATCATAAAAATTATTTAGGTCATTTCGGAAGCGTTGTTCTGGGTCTTGGGTGGATAGTTTTTGGTATGTCTGGGTGTTCTGGAGGTGTTTTTGTACTTTTTCGATGTATTGGGATTTTGTGAGGATTGTTATTGCTCCTCCTTTATCTGCGGGTTTGATTATGAGTTGGTACTTTTGTTGTAGCTCATGGATTAGATCAATGGATTTATGTTGTTGGTCACATGTAGGTTTTTCTATGTGGGTTCTATGAGGTATGGAGAGGATTTGTGTGTGGAGGCTATCTAAGAATTTTTGAGTATGTAGCGACATACTCTTAGATTGTTGGCAGCGTTCCTCCATATCTTCGTACGCTAGGTTAATCGGGGTTCTGAGTTTTTTTATTAGGTACTGGAGTTCATGTGGGGTTGTGGTACCAAAAGAGCCTTTCTTGTGATGGTTATTGAGTTTCGTTTTAATTTGTTGGAATGCATTTTCCAAGGAATACTGGAAGACATGTTTGGGTGGGTGTGGACAGAAACTGGGTCCCAGTTCTAAAAATTCTAGAGTTTCTTTTGGTAGTGGGATATTACTAAGGTTAACTACTCGAGGGGGAGTTATTTGATTGAGAAATGTCTTAATTTGAGCAGTGTTTTGGTCATGGTAAATGAAGCCGGACTGTTGGAGAAGTTTGTGGGTGTTGTATAGGGTTTTATGGATGTCGTTGCGGAGGTGTTTCATATAGTTACGATGTGGTTCATCTAGGTAATATAAAAAACTTTTCAGTGATTTTCCTCGAGGTGGATGTTGAGATTTTGATGGTGATCTATGGTCTCTATTGTAAGGGTGGGTATGGTGTTTCTTGTTGTTGCCTCCTTTCTTACTTTTTTGCAATGATATCATCATATGATCTGTTAAATAAAGGTATTCAACAAATGTTCTAAGAGATGACTGTTTGAAACAGAGATGTTCTGGCTGAGACAGAGATTGAATATTCAAATTGTGTTCTGTTGTTACTAATTTATTGTTATTTGAAATCAAATTACCAATGATCAATGATCAAATTATCAATGATTTTTTAGTTAGTTTTTGTAATTAAATAAATTTGTTTGACAGTAAAGAATATTTTATAATGCTGAATTACTTAATGTAATGTTGATTATGGAGATTATTACATTGGTGAAGAACTTAAACATTGCTAACTTTTGTAACGTTTATTAGGATAAAGTAGTGATATCAATGATACTTGATAGATATGAAATTATAAAATTATAAATTATTGAATTATATACCAGTGATTATGGTTATGGTAGACGTAATCCTGATAGTTTGTTTCGTTGAAGTGATATATATTGATAATGTTGAATAGAGTATAGGTTGTAGTACAGAGTATAGAGCATATAAAGAGTATAGATTAGTAATTTCACATGGAGTATAGATGGTAGGCATTTTGTCTTTTGTTTTCAGTTGTGGTAGTTGCTGTGTCGGCGTTCGTATGGTTTTGTTGTCCCAGATGGTTGGTTTCGTGAGGAATGATGGCGTGGTCTATATCTATGTGGGTAGTATGAGTGTGGTGATTGGGAGTTATCATGGTGGCTTCTGGGGTAATATGGGTTAAATTGTAATAGTGATGGTATTTGATTGCGGTGTGACATTAGTGGTGCTGGGGGGGTTTCAGATGGGAAGTCTTGATTCAGGATTATGTTAGTTGGTGGTTGGTGGTCAGGGTGTTTTGGTTTAGGAATTATTAGGGCTATTAAATTTTTTTGTTTCTTTTCAATTATTTTTTTAAGGTCGAAATTAATTTTACACCAGGTTACAAGGAGAAAGGATTGGAGTTGGGAGTCAGATAGAATGGGGCTAGATGGGTCATTATAGGTGTGTAGGATACGGCGGGCAAGAGCGGGGAGGTGTTCAGTGTATTGTTCATAGGCTATTCTATTCAGGCCGATCAAGGATTTTTTTAGGTGTTTGTCTCTTTTCCTTTTGAAAGATTCTTGGAGATCAGGTGTAAGGTCAGAGGGAGGGGGGCAGGTTTTCTCTGGTTGGATATTCCAGGGGATATTTTTGTCGATACATTCTTTTAGGAAATTAAAGTTAATTATTGACGTTAATAATTTTTTAATGTCTGCTATAAATGTGGGGAGTCGGTGCTCAGGGTCCAGGGGTTTCTTTGTGTGGGAGGGGGGTAGTTTTGTTGGGTGGATGTTGTTGTGGGGTAGGTTAAGAATTGTTAGGATTTTTATGAAGAAGGAGATGAGATCTGTGTTTGTGATATAGTGGTTGGAAGTTGAGATAAGGGTTGGTATGAGGAAGGTTTTGCTGTTTATGTTAGTGTTGAATTGGTTATTTGTGGTGGTTAAATCTGTGATGGAGATTAGGGGTTGTTCCTGGCTAAGGTTGGTCACTTCCATGGGGCAGGGACGTTCTTGGGGTGGTTGATTTTGATCGGTGATGTTCAGATTTTGAATGGAAGGAAGAGTTTCAGATTGTTGGTTTGTTAGGGGTTCTTCTTCCGAGGGTTTATTTGTTTTTGGGGATGACGGTTGGGGAGATTTTCGGGATGGGGTTTTCTTAGGTGACGGTTTTTTGGCATTTGCTGTTATTTTGCTGGTTCCAGTTTGTTTGTGGGATTTTTTGATGGTTTCTGTTGTTCTCAAGGTCTTATTTTTGTTGGAATTAGTAAGTGTTGGCTGTTTTGGGGCATCCTTGGTTCCTGTTAGTTTTGGGATTTTATATTGATTGGATTTGCTGGGTGTTTGTGGTGTGATGCTGGTATTGGAGGCTTGTTTTGATGCCTTACTGGATGTTTCTTCCTTTTTCTTTGAAACGTCAAAAATTGGGTCGATTTCCATTTCATCGTTATCCAACTGGAAAATAGATATTGAATCCTGAGATGCCTCCATAGTTATCTGTTGGTCAAGAATAATGTGTTGGGTTTATGTATCGTGCAGATGGGTATCACATGGTCAATTATCTACATTGTGTTAATGTTTCAAAAGGATCTATGGGAAAGAGGCTAATTTTCTGGGGGTCTGCAAATTAAAGGTGAATATGACGGAATGAGAAAGAGAATGGACTGACATGGGTAGAGGGGTAACTGGAAGTATTTCAAAGACGGTTTCCCTAATGGAAATTATCCTTTGAACTTCCAACGACCCTCATGGGAGAGGGCACTAGCCCTTGTTGCTGTATGAGTGTTTCTGTGAAAAAGTTGGAATAAGGCAGTGTTTTTTTGGGCAATGTGGTTAGTATTTTTTGTTCGTTTCCTAATTAGTAACTATTATTGGAATGTTCGTTCCTCTAACAGTACTGCAGTTTTAACTTTGGACTTTCCTCCTGGGAAATGGTGCTGACCTTGATGCTGTATTGAGTGTGTCTGTAGCGGGCTGGGATAAGGTGGTGTAGATAGTACTTATAATGGACCATATAATGATTATAATTGTATTTATATTTATATTTATATTGGACTGGCGCGGGTAGAGGGGTGGCTGAAAGTGAATATCATCTGTTTGTTTCCTAAATAGTAACTATCAATGGAATGTTCGTTCCATTGACATTACTACAGTTTTAACCTTCAACGTCCCTCATGGGAAAGGGTACTAACCCTTGATTCTTTATGGGTGTGTGATGGTTGGGAGGGAGGCTGCATGTCTCGAATAGTGTTCCTGTCCTAGTAATTATAACGGACTGTTTCTCTATCTGATTGTTGTATATCACTGATTGTACAAAATTAATGTTATATAGCTACAGTGAAACTATTATATAAGACACTATTCTTTGGCATTGGATTAGTGGTCATTAAGAGAGGTGATCACTATATTGAGGTGATCATTATATCATGTTTGATTCTATCCAGTAATTGTTATCATTCAGAATTATACCTTCATGTCATTAGGGGTATTGGATATCACTGCTCCATTGATCCTGTCTCGTTTTTATGTTAGTATTTTTGTTTGCCTACTGATTTTCCTGTTAATTTTTTAGTATTATTTTTCCGATTTATTAATTCTAATTTATGTTTTAGGGTCTTTACTTGGTTTTAGAGAAGTCAGTTGATGTTCTCAATTTGTCTGGATCCAGATACGGCCTTTGGTGTAGATTTTATTGGTTGGGTTATGCTGATCCGCTGCTGTTCTGTGTGCTGTTACATATTTATATTGTTAATACATCCTGTGTATATTTATTTTAATTATTAATTATTACTATTATTACCTTGGTATGATGTCTGTTGTGATCCTCTGGGAGTTAGCTTCATTTGCCTTTCACTGTCCTGAACGTTAATATTCTGTTCGTGATTTTGTAATGATGTGTTAATTTATTATATCTTGCCTTTGGAGAACCATATTAGTCGTTGTAGACAGGTGGTCTCTGTTTTAGGTGTTCATATCTCGTTATCAGGTTCCCATTGAGTCAATGGACGATTTAATTGTTTTACATTTGTTATGTCTGATTTAGAGTGATGTGAGATAGGACCAGTTGGTTAGAAGTGATATCCGCCCATCCCATGACATGACTGGGGCTATAGGAGTTGTTTTGGTGTTTCTTGTATAGTTCATAGTTTTAGGGTGGACACCATCTTGTGTGTCCCCCACTGATTCTACATTTTCGCGCTTGATACTGAGCAAGGCAGTTTGGAGTTCGGCGCGCATAAAATCAGGCTGACGCGTTTCGTTTGTCGAGAGCCCAGGTTAAAACCCGTTGGCTAAAGCAAACTCATCAGAGCGACGCACCGAGAGGGTATGTCCGGAGACACGGGGATCCGAGTCAGTATCGAAAAAGCAAGCCTTGATTGGAAAAGGAATGGTATTTCCTCTTCAATTCAGAGTTTTGAAAATATTTGAAAGTGTTCATCAATCAGTTCAAAAAATGTTAAGTTTTCTCAAATTGTTTGCAAGAATTTTCTATCATATAAATGCCGAAAAACTCACTGTAGGTATCCCTACTCGGAGATGTGTTTTGGAGCGTCTTTTTCATATAAAAAAGTTTGAATTTTTTGGCGAGATGTTCGTTTCAGTGTTCGAAATTCGATCAAGGGTTAAAATAAAATCAATAATAAAATAAAAGATAACGAAAACATAGTATACTTGCAATAAAAATATCCAATAGTTAGATGTAACAGTGCCTATATATATTGATAATTCATTGAGGACAAAATATGCTGAACTGTGTTTCATATCAATTGGCAAATGTTCAATGATTTCATCAAGTGGTCCATGATGAAGCACGTGGTGGCGTGATGGTGCGTCTTCTGAAAACCTAGTTATTGGAGCATGCCCTGCATCCGTCTTATGATATCAATTGCCTTGTTGATAAATTATCATAGTCCTACAGTTTATTTTGTAATAGGTGTAGATTAATAAGTGTACCTTGGATTGATATTTTGATAATAATTTTTGATTTGTGTCTTTTGACTAACTCTAGTGATGATAAATCGGGAAGAGAAATTTTAAGGCCAAGCACGAGGTACTTATCGATTTTATTTGCCCTTCGTTCATTGGTTGTAGTCATGGTTATTTATTGGGTGGAGGATTATAAATCCTTTGGCTCAGGAGGAGGCTCTGCTCCGAGAAAGAGGTTCGTTAGCTAGATCCGATCGGGTTTATTGGATTCAGAACATTCCTAAATATAGGATCCAAAATGGTAGAGCTGAATTGTATTTATGGAGTATTATTAAACTTAAATTACTTGGGAATTGGGATTACTTTGTTATTAGTTCATGGGTATATGGTTCGGGATTCATCTACGAATTGTTTGTTGGGGGACATTGGAAAGTGGAATGTCCACTGGTAAGTTTTTTAAATCATTGTTTTATCGTATCTTTGACTTGGTCTTTCTAATTGTCTTTCCTTCGGCTTCGGTCACCTGACGGTCATAGGGCTGTTGCTGTTGGTAGAATCATATAGCATTATATGATTAGGTGGAGGTATTATGTGCTGTAATTCTCGTCTAGCTGGTTTGTTGGAGCCTGTTTTCCTATTAAAATATGGAGATGTCAGATGGTGTTCTGTTGTATTTTTTGGACTTGTGGAGATGGTATATAGTTATAAAATGGGAGGTATCAGGTAGAAGTGTTTGGTGGGGTTATACTGTGTCTCATGGATCTGCTATGCTGACTGACGGTTTAAAAGTATTTTAAGTGGGGAGGGGTCAGATAGGGGGTGTTTAATGGGATTATTTTGTGTTTCATGGATTTGTTTTTACTGGTGTGTATTGTATAAAGTGGGGGGGTATTAGATAGGAATGTTTTATGAGCTTTTACTGTATCTCATGGATCTGGTGTGCTGGTTTATGGTTCAAATGTGTTCTAGCCGAAAAGTGTCTGATAGGGGGTGTTTGATGAGGCTCTGTTGTGTTTCTTGGATTCGATGAACTGGTTCAATAGGCCTAGTATTTTAAAACCAAATTATTATTGTAATAAATACGGATTGGAGATAATAAATGTAGCCTGAAGGGTATTTATTGATATTTTTTAATCATCTTGAAATTAAGACCAATACATGCTATTTTTTGTTGATTTTGTAAGTTATATAGAGATAATCAAATTAATGTTGTTGTATATAAGAACTCATAACTATTGTTTGTTGTGATCCGTTGTTTAACTTGATATTTCAGTTATCAACTTGTTTAATTATAGTGCTATGAATATATAGATATACGACTCTGGTTTTTGAAAATAGGAGTCAATTAGTCAAATACATTAAATTGTATGGAGCTACTAAATGTAGGCTGATGTGACATACATGTGATTGTTATCAGTATTTTTAAATTTTTAACATTGATAGATAATTAGGTGGGTATGTCTATTTTATATATTTATTCATATAGTTCATGTCTCATAGTTTTTTATCCATTGGTTGTTTCCTTGGTTATGTTGCCATGGCCATTCTCTATTTCTCATGATTGTATTCTGTTTTTGGCCGACTTTCGATGCATTGGTCTGAAGTTGAGGAGTCTATTTATTTATCCTATGTTCGAGGTCAAATAACGTGGGTACTTGTACCATGGAGGGAGTAGAATAGTGGATCTATTTACTGAATCTATGGGTTAGTGTTTGATAAGTAAGAGTTGCATTGTAATTGAGATATATTTGACGTTCCTTCAGTCATTAATTTCAGGGTGATAGGGATGGCCTAGGTTATCAATGTGGGGGGGGGGGGTGTCTAGATATTTGATTCATTGTTTTGAAGTTGATTTCGGAAGTGCTCACAGTGGAGTTGGTCCCTGGTATGGATCAGGTGGTTTTTTATGTTTAAATGCCGTTTATAAGTGAGTGTGGGTTGAAGGCGACAGAATTGTATTTGTTGTTCTAGGAACGGTGTTAAGTAGTTCTTAAAGATAGGTTTTAGGAGTCGTTCAAAGTCAGGATGATATGGGAGTACTATTGGTAGGATTTGTTTGGATGTTGTTGGTGAGGGCTGTTCACTTTTCTGTTTTGAAAGTGTCAGTTTCATAGCTTTGAGGAGGGCGAGGGATGGATAGTCTCTCTCTATGAATGAAAGGTAGAGTAGATAAAGTCTGATGTGTAGGATTTTAGGGTCAGATATATTTTGGTAGTAGCGTGCTGTTTGAGATTTGACGATGCCTATTTTAGTGGCTTGAGAGTGAAAGGATTTGAAGTGTAGGGTATTGTTGGTATCTGTTGGTTTACGGTATAGGTCTGTGGATAGCGTTCCTTTATCAATATAGATTTTCAGATCTAAGAATGCAATATCTGTTTTGGATGATTCCATAGTGAGTTTTATTTGTGGGCAGGTGGTGTTAATGTTATTATGGAAGTCTGTGAGGGTGGAGGGGCTGTGTGGCCATATCATTAGGATGTCGTCAAGGTATCGGTAGTATATTATAGGTAGCAGGGTCTGCGTTTCTAGGAATTGTTGTTCGAAGACATGCATAAAGATGTCGGCATATGCTGGTGCCATTCTTGTTCCCATGGCTGTGCCTTGTAGTTGTAGATAAAAATCCTCATTGAATTGGAAGTAGTTGGTTGTTAGGACTCGTTTGATCATGGCTAGTAAGGTGGGGATTGGGGGGCCGTGGTAGGATGTTGGGTTATTGTGTAGAAATGTATTTATTGCTGCAACGCCCTCTTTGTGTGGGATACAAGTATATAGGCTAGAGACATCCATTGTAACAAGCAGGCAACTTTCCGGTAATTTTATAGCTTTTAGCTTTTCAAGGAGGTGAGGTGTATTATCAATATGGGATGGGATCAATTTACGTAAGGGATTAAGATGGTGGTCTATAAGAGCTGACAGGGGGTTAGTTAGTGCTGTACAGGCAGATATAATTGGTCTGCCTGGTGCGCCCAACTTATGGATCTTTGGTAGTATATAGAATTGGGATGGGCGGATATCACTTCTAATCAACTGGTCCTATCTCACATCACTCTAAATCAGACATAACAAATGTAAAACAATTAAATCGTCCATTGACTCAATGGGAACCTGATAACGAGATATGAACACCTAAAACAGAGACCACCTGTCTACAACGACTAATATGGTTCTCCAAAGGCAAGATATAATAAATTAACACATCATTACAAAATCACGAACAGAATATTAACGTTCAGGACAGTGAAAGGCAAATGAAGCTAACTCCCAGAGGATCACAACAGACATCATACCAAGGTAATAATAGTAATAATTAATAATTAAAATAAATATACACAGGATGTATTAACAATATAAATATGTAACAGCACACAGAACAGCAGCGGATCAGCATAACCCAACCAATAAAATCTACACCAAAGGCCGTATCTGGATCCAGACAAATTGAGAACATCAACTGACTTCTCTAAAACCAAGTAAAGACCCTAAAACATAAATTAGAATTAATAAATCGGAAAAATAATACTAAAAAATTAACAGGAAAATCAGTAGGCAAACAAAAATACTAACATAAAAACGAGACAGGATCAATGGAGCAGTGATATCCAATACCCCTAATGACATGAAGGTATAATTCTGAATGATAACAATTACTGGATAGAATCAAACATGATATAATGATCACCTCAATATAGTGATCACCTCTCTTAATGACCACTAATCCAATGCCAAAGAATAGTGTCTTATATAATAGTTTCACTGTAGCTATATAACATTAATTTTGTACAATCAGTGATATACAACAATCAGATAGAGAAACAGTCCGTTATAATTACTAGGACAGGAACACTATTCGAGACATGCAGCCTCCCTCCCAACCATCACACACCCATAAAGAATCAAGGGTTAGTACCCTTTCCCATGAGGGACGTTGAAGGTTAAAACTGTAGTAATGTCAATGGAACGAACATTCCATTGATAGTTACTATTTAGGAAACAAACTAGGACAGGAACACTATTCGAGACATGCAGCCTCCCTCCCAACCATCACACACCCATAAAGAATCAAGGGTTAGTACCCTTTCCCATGAGGGACGTTGAAGGTTAAAACTGTAGTAATGTCAATGGAACGAACATTCCATTGATAGTTACTATTTAGGAAACAAACAGATGATATTCACTTTCAGCCACCCCTCTACCCGCGCCAGTCCAATATAAATATAAATATAAATACAATTATAATCATTATATGGTCCATTATAAGTACTATCTACACCACCTTATCCCAGCCCGCTACAGACACACTCAATACAGCATCAAGGTCAGCACCATTTCCCAGGAGGAAAGTCCAAAGTTAAAACTGCAGTACTGTTAGAGGAACGAACATTCCAATAATAGTTACTAATTAGGAAACGAACAAAAAATACTAACCACATTGCCCAAAAAAACACTGCCTTATTCCAACTTTTTCACAGAAACACTCATACAGCAACAAGGGCTAGTGCCCTCTCCCATGAGGGTCGTTGGAAGTTCAAAGGATAATTTCCATTAGGGAAACCGTCTTTGAAATACTTCCAGTTACCCCTCTACCCATGTCAGTCCATTCTCTTTCTCATTCCGTCATATTCACCTTTAATTTGCAGACCCCCAGAAAATTAGCCTCTTTCCCATAGATCCTTTTGAAACATTAACACAATGTAGATAATTGACCATGTGATACCCATCTGCACGATACATAAACCCAACACATTATTCTTGACCAACAGATAACTATGGAGGCATCTCAGGATTCAATATCTATTTTCCAGTTGGATAACGATGAAATGGAAATCGACCCAATTTTTGACGTTTCAAAGAAAAAGGAAGAAACATCCAGTAAGGCATCAAAACAAGCCTCCAATACCAGCATCACACCACAAACACCCAGCAAATCCAATCAATATAAAATCCCAAAACTAACAGGAACCAAGGATGCCCCAAAACAGCCAACACTTACTAATTCCAACAAAAATAAGACCTTGAGAACAACAGAAACCATCAAAAAATCCCACAAACAAACTGGAACCAGCAAAATAACAGCAAATGCCAAAAAACCGTCACCTAAGAAAACCCCATCCCGAAAATCTCCCCAACCGTCATCCCCAAAAACAAATAAACCCTCGGAAGAAGAACCCCTAACAAACCAACAATCTGAAACTCTTCCTTCCATTCAAAATCTGAACATCACCGATCAAAATCAACCACCCCAAGAACGTCCCTGCCCCATGGAAGTGACCAACCTTAGCCAGGAACAACCCCTAATCTCCATCACAGATTTAACCACCACAAATAACCAATTCAACACTAACATAAACAGCAAAACCTTCCTCATACCAACCCTTATCTCAACTTCCAACCACTATATCACAAACACAGATCTCATCTCCTTCTTCATAAAAATCCTAACAATTCTTAACCTACCCCACAACAACATCCACCCAACAAAACTACCCCCCTCCCACACAAAGAAACCCCTGGACCCTGAGCACCGACTCCCCACATTTATAGCAGACATTAAAAAATTATTAACGTCAATAATTAACTTTAATTTCCTAAAAGAATGTATCGACAAAAATATCCCCTGGAATATCCAACCAGAGAAAACCTGCCCCCCTCCCTCTGACCTTACACCTGATCTCCAAGAATCTTTCAAAAGGAAAAGAGACAAACACCTAAAAAAATCCTTGATCGGCCTGAATAGAATAGCCTATGAACAATACACTGAACACCTCCCCGCTCTTGCCCGCCGTATCCTACACACCTATAATGACCCATCTAGCCCCATTCTATCTGACTCCCAACTCCAATCCTTTCTCCTTGTAACCTGGTGTAAAATTAATTTCGACCTTAAAAAAATAATTGAAAAGAAACAAAAAAATTTAATAGCCCTAATAATTCCTAAACCAAAACACCCTGACCACCAACCACCAACTAACATAATCCTGAATCAAGACTTCCCATCTGAAACCCCCCCAGCACCACTAATGTCACACCGCAATCAAATACCATCACTATTACAATTTAACCCATATTACCCCAGAAGCCACCATGATAACTCCCAATCACCACACTCATACTACCCACATAGATATAGACCACGCCATCATTCCTCACGAAACCAACCATCTGGGACAACAAAACCATACGAACGCCGACACAGCAACTACCACAACTGAAAACAAAAGACAAAATGCCTACCATCTATACTCCATGTGAAATTACTAATCTATACTCTTTATATGCTCTATACTCTGTACTACAACCTATACTCTATTCAACATTATCAATATATATCACTTCAACGAAACAAACTATCAGGATTACGTCTACCATAACCATAATCACTGGTATATAATTCAATAATTTATAATTTTATAATTTCATATCTATCAAGTATCATTGATATCACTACTTTATCCTAATAAACGTTACAAAAGTTAGCAATGTTTAAGTTCTTCACCAATGTAATAATCTCCATAATCAACATTACATTAAGTAATTCAGCATTATAAAATATTCTTTACTGTCAAACAAATTTATTTAATTACAAAAACTAACTAAAAAATCATTGATAATTTGATCATTGATCATTGGTAATTTGATTTCAAATAACAATAAATTAGTAACAACAGAACACAATTTGAATATTCAATCTCTGTCTCAGCCAGAACATCTCTGTTTCAAACAGTCATCTCTTAGAACATTTGTTGAATACCTTTATTTAACAGATCATATGATGATATCATTGCAAAAAAGTAAGAAAGGAGGCAACAACAAGAAACACCATACCCACCCTTACAATAGAGACCATAGATCACCATCAAAATCTCAACATCCACCTCGAGGAAAATCACTGAAAAGTTTTTTATATTACCTAGATGAACCACATCGTAACTATATGAAACACCTCCGCAACGACATCCATAAAACCCTATACAACACCCACAAACTTCTCCAACAGTCCGGCTTCATTTACCATGACCAAAACACTGCTCAAATTAAGACATTTCTCAATCAAATAACTCCCCCTCGAGTAGTTAACCTTAGTAATATCCCACTACCAAAAGAAACTCTAGAATTTTTAGAACTGGGACCCAGTTTCTGTCCACACCCACCCAAACATGTCTTCCAGTATTCCTTGGAAAATGCATTCCAACAAATTAAAACGAAACTCAATAACCATCACAAGAAAGGCTCTTTTGGTACCACAACCCCACATGAACTCCAGTACCTAATAAAAAAACTCAGAACCCCGATTAACCTAGCGTACGAAGATATGGAGGAACGCTGCCAACAATCTAAGAGTATGTCGCTACATACTCAAAAATTCTTAGATAGCCTCCACACACAAATCCTCTCCATACCTCATAGAACCCACATAGAAAAACCTACATGTGACCAACAACATAAATCCATTGATCTAATCCATGAGCTACAACAAAAGTACCAACTCATAATCAAACCCGCAGATAAAGGAGGAGCAATAACAATCCTCACAAAATCCCAATACATCGAAAAAGTACAAAAACACCTCCAGAACACCCAGACATACCAAAAACTATCCACCCAAGACCCAGAACAACGCTTCCGAAATGACCTAAATAATTTTTATGATAACCTAAAAAAACGCAAGATAGTTGATGATAAAACCTATGACCTCCTTACTGATTACCCGACTTCTATACCTCCCCAATTCTATATACTACCAAAGATCCATAAGTTGGGCGCACCAGGCAGACCAATTATATCTGCCTGTACAGCACTAACTAACCCCCTGTCAGCTCTTATAGACCACCATCTTAATCCCTTACGTAAATTGATCCCATCCCATATTGATAATACACCTCACCTCCTTGAAAAGCTAAAAGCTATAAAATTACCGGAAAGTTGCCTGCTTGTTACAATGGATGTCTCTAGCCTATATACTTGTATCCCACACAAAGAGGGCGTTGCAGCAATAAATACATTTCTACACAATAACCCAACATCCTACCACGGCCCCCCAATCCCCACCTTACTAGCCATGATCAAACGAGTCCTAACAACCAACTACTTCCAATTCAATGAGGATTTTTATCTACAACTACAAGGCACAGCCATGGGAACAAGAATGGCACCAGCATATGCCGACATCTTTATGCATGTCTTCGAACAACAATTCCTAGAAACGCAGACCCTACTACCTATAATATACTACCGATACCTTGACGACATCCTAATGATATGGCCACACAGCCCCTCCACCCTCACAGACTTCCATAATAACATTAACACCACCTGCCCACAAATAAAACTCACTATGGAATCATCCAAAACAGATATTGCATTCTTAGATCTGAAAATCTATATTGATAAAGGAACGCTATCCACAGACCTATACCGTAAACCAACAGATACCAACAATACCCTACACTTCAAATCCTTTCACTCTCAAGCCACTAAAATAGGCATCGTCAAATCTCAAACAGCACGCTACTACCAAAATATATCTGACCCTAAAATCCTACACATCAGACTTTATCTACTCTACCTTTCATTCATAGAGAGAGACTATCCATCCCTCGCCCTCCTCAAAGCTATGAAACTGACACTTTCAAAACAGAAAAGTGAACAACCCTCACCAACAACATCCAAACAAATCCTACCAATAGTACTCCCATGTCATCCTGACTTTGAACGACTCCTAAAACCTATCTTTAAGAACTACTTAACACCGTTCCTAGAACAACAAATACAATTCTGTCGCCTTCAACCCACACTCACTTATAAACGGCATTTAAACATAAAAAACCACCTGATCCATACCAGGGACCAACTCCACTGTGAGCACTTCCGAAATCAACTTCAAAACAATGAATCAAATATCTAGACACCCCCCCCCCCCCCACATTGATAACCTAGGCCATCCCTATCACCCTGAAATTAATGACTGAAGGAACGTCAAATATATCTCAATTACAATGCAACTCTTACTTATCAAACACTAACCCATAGATTCAGTAAATAGATCCACTATTCTACTCCCTCCATGGTACAAGTACCCACGTTATTTGACCTCGAACATAGGATAAATAAATAGACTCCTCAACTTCAGACCAATGCATCGAAAGTCGGCCAAAAACAGAATACAATCATGAGAAATAGAGAATGGCCATGGCAACATAACCAAGGAAACAACCAATGGATAAAAAACTATGAGACATGAACTATATGAATAAATATATAAAATAGACATACCCACCTAATTATCTATCAATGTTAAAAATTTAAAAATACTGATAACAATCACATGTATGTCACATCAGCCTACATTTAGTAGCTCCATACAATTTAATGTATTTGACTAATTGACTCCTATTTTCAAAAACCAGAGTCGTATATCTATATATTCATAGCACTATAATTAAACAAGTTGATAACTGAAATATCAAGTTAAACAACGGATCACAACAAACAATAGTTATGAGTTCTTATATACAACAACATTAATTTGATTATCTCTATATAACTTACAAAATCAACAAAAAATAGCATGTATTGGTCTTAATTTCAAGATGATTAAAAAATATCAATAAATACCCTTCAGGCTACATTTATTATCTCCAATCCGTATTTATTACAATAATAATTTGGTTTTAAAATACTAGGCCTATTGAACCAGTTCATCGAATCCAAGAAACACAACAGAGCCTCATCAAACACCCCCTATCAGACACTTTTCGGCTAGAACACATTTGAACCATAAACCAGCACACCAGATCCATGAGATACAGTAAAAGCTCATAAAACATTCCTATCTAATACCCCCCCCCACTTTATACAATACACACCAGTAAAAACAAATCCATGAAACACAAAATAATCCCATTAAACACCCCCTATCTGACCCCTCCCCACTTAAAATACTTTTAAACCGTCAGTCAGCATAGCAGATCCATGAGACACAGTATAACCCCACCAAACACTTCTACCTGATACCTCCCATTTTATAACTATATACCATCTCCACAAGTCCAAAAAATACAACAGAACACCATCTGACATCTCCATATTTTAATAGGAAAACAGGCTCCAACAAACCAGCTAGACGAGAATTACAGCACATAATACCTCCACCTAATCATATAATGCTATATGATTCTACCAACAGCAACAGCCCTATGACCGTCAGGTGACCGAAGCCGAAGGAAAGACAATTAGAAAGACCAAGTCAAAGATACGATAAAACAATGATTTAAAAAACTTACCAGTGGACATTCCACTTTCCAATGTCCCCCAACAAACAATTCGTAGATGAATCCCGAACCATATACCCATGAACTAATAACAAAGTAATCCCAATTCCCAAGTAATTTAAGTTTAATAATACTCCATAAATACAATTCAGCTCTACCATTTTGGATCCTATATTTAGGAATGTTCTGAATCCAATAAACCCGATCGGATCTAGCTAACGAACCTCTTTCTCGGAGCAGAGCCTCCTCCTGAGCCAAAGGATTTATAATCCTCCACCCAATAAATAACCATGACTACAACCAATGAACGAAGGGCAAATAAAATCGATAAGTACCTCGTGCTTGGCCTTAAAATTTCTCTTCCCGATTTATCATCACTAGAGTTAGTCAAAAGACACAAATCAAAAATTATTATCAAAATATCAATCCAAGGTACACTTATTAATCTACACCTATTACAAAATAAACTGTAGGACTATGATAATTTATCAACAAGGCAATTGATATCATAAGACGGATGCAGGGCATGCTCCAATAACTAGGTTTTCAGAAGACGCACCATCACGCCACCACGTGCTTCATCATGGACCACTTGATGAAATCATTGAACATTTGCCAATTGATATGAAACACAGTTCAGCATATTTTGTCCTCAATGAATTATCAATATATATAGGCACTGTTACATCTAACTATTGGATATTTTTATTGCAAGTATACTATGTTTTCGTTATCTTTTATTTTATTATTGATTTTATTTTAACCCTTGATCGAATTTCGAACACTGAAACGAACATCTCGCCAAAAAATTCAAACTTTTTTATATGAAAAAGACGCTCCAAAACACATCTCCGAGTAGGGATACCTACAGTGAGTTTTTCGGCATTTATATGATAGAAAATTCTTGCAAACAATTTGAGAAAACTTAACATTTTTTGAACTGATTGATGAACACTTTCAAATATTTTCAAAACTCTGAATTGAAGAGGAAATACCATTCCTTTTCCAATCAAGGCTTGCTTTTTCGATACTGACTCGGATCCCCGTGTCTCCGGACATACCCTCTCGGTGCGTCGCTCTGATGAGTTTGCTTTAGCCAACGGGTTTTAACCTGGGCTCTCGACAAACGAAACGCGTCAGCCTGATTTTATGCGCGCCGAACTCCAAACTGCCTTGCTCAGTATCAAGCGCGAAAATGTAGAATCAGTGGGGGACACACAAGATGGTGTCCACCCTAAAACTATGAACTATACAAGAAACACCAAAACAACTCCTATAGCCCCAGTCATGTCATGGGATGGGCGGATATCACTTCTAACCAACTGGTCCTATCTCACATCACTCTAAATCAGACATAACAAATGTAAAACAATTAAATCGTCCATTGACTCAATGGGAACCTGATAACGAGATATGAACACCTAAAACAGAGACCACCTGTCTACAACGACTAATATGGTTCTCCAAAGGCAAGATATAATAAATTAACACATCATTACAAAATCACGAACAGAATATTAACGTTCAGGACAGTGAAAGGCAAATGAAGCTAACTCCCAGAGGATCACAACAGACATCATACCAAGGTAATAATAGTAATAATTAATAATTAAAATAAATATACACAGGATGTATTAACAATATAAATATGTAACAGCACACAGAACAGCAGCGGATCAGCATAACCCAACCAATAAAATCTACACCAAAGGCCGTATCTGGATCCAGACAAATTGAGAACATCAACCGACTTCTCTAAAACCAAGTAAAGACCCTAAAACATAAATTAGAATTAATAAATCGGAAAAATAATACTAAAAAATTAACAGGAAAATCAGTAGGCAAACAAAAATACTAACATAAAAACGAGACAGGATCAATGGAGCAGTGATATCCAATACCCCTAATGACATGAAGGTATAATTCTGAATGATAACAATTACTGGATAGAATCAAACATGATATAATGATCACCTCAATATAGTGATCACCTCTCTTAATGACCACTAATCCAATGCCAAAGAATAGTGTCTTATATAATAGTTTCACTGTAGCTATATAACATTAATTTTGTACAATCAGTGATATACAACAATCAGATAGAGAAACAGTCCGTTATAATTACTAGGACAGGAACACTATTCGAGACATGCAGCCTCCCTCCCAACCATCACACACCCATAAAGAATCAAGGGTTAGTACCCTTTCCCATGAGGGACGTTGAAGGTTAAAACTGTAGTAATGTCAATGGAACGAACATTCCATTGATAGTTACTATTTAGGAAACAAACACTTGAATTTGGTATGAAGAATTCAAGTTCCGCGCGCAACGTTCCCCGGTCAGTATTCTCCCTTTAAGATTTGAGAAGTACTGCGGTCACACAGAATACTACGTAACTAATATGTGTCACTAGACTAGTCACAAAGGAACAGTCGCACCGCCTGACATTTGTATTAATCCGCAATCTATATCAGATTCATCGCGCTTAATGACGCTACAAGAAATTATTTCGACCGAGCGTTTCAATAGATTTTATTCTGCTCCTGAAATCACAAATTGCATCTTTTTTACGTAATTCGCCAGTTTATATGTTTGTTCATGGCTCAGGCTTGTCAGAAATTTTTTTTGCGTGACTTCTCGGAGCTAGGTCACCTCAAAAATTACGTCGCGTGATCAGCCCACTCTTGAGTCTGTTAGACAAACCGCACGACTTGTGACTTTGTCGTCATAAAGCTAGATCCAATCCCTTTTTTTTCTCAGCGACATTTGGGTCAAAACACCACTTTGAAGGCGCTTTTCACCAAGAAATAAATTCCAGATCGAAAAAAAAATTACGCCATTGTTTTTTTCACGTCGGGTTCTACTACATATGTAAAGATAGTCTGGGGGTTTATTCCCACTTTAATATTGGCAATCGGATAGTGCTCAATGCTAGTGAATAGCAGAGCGTAAATAGTAATAATAATGAGAAGGTCAAGAAAGACACATTCTTTGGTTGTAACTCCAATCTACTATGTAACTAGAATATTTAATAAAAACTTTGCTCTTGAAAATGGATACAGAAGATATCCGAAACGTTGAGGAGTAAGATAATATAATTAGAAAACTGTTGCCACTGACTTTTGCTGTAAAAAAATCAACTCAATTATTTGTGATGGCAGAATTCAAATTTGATCAGGATTTTTAAAAACCATCAATATATTGTGCGTAAGAAAGTAATTTTAGAGTTTATAAAAATGTTCTGGTTATTTTTCAAAGGAATCTTACCTAGCAAATTTACAAGGATTAACTGACCCACTTATACGATCAAAATAAATTGATCTTTATGGACAGGTGCAGTCTTTATATACAGGATCAGCATGCCCTCAACACTAGACCTTGTCAAATTTCCTTTCTTTGATTAACTGTACGTAGAGCGTAGAGCTGTTCCACAATATTCCGACTCGTCTCCTCTAGTCTTATTGTGAAGCTTCTTTGCAATTTCTATAATGAGTTGACAATATTGTTCTCAGCAAAAAAAATCATGGCAATAAACCGTCATATTGCTGTGCAGTAAGGAAATCAAAATCATCCTTTCTGGTTGCAAAATTACATAAAATAAGACAACAGAAACAGTCAAGTACTGTATTCAATTTCGATAATTATTTATTTTATTTAATATCCAAGTAATGATTATAATATTCTATTTAAGTATGAATAAAATTATTATCAAACCATCCATTCGTGCTGCTTAACATTTTTTAATTCTATTCTTCTTGCTGGTAAAGGATCTAACATACTTTTTAATAATTGTTGACACATTTCTGTAGTTTGTTTATTATTATCAAATAAATTATGAATGTTACATCTTATTTCTTCTCCTAATTGTTTTGGATCTGTGGATTGGAATGGTAACTGTCCATTAAGCATAACCCATAATAATAATCCTAATTGCCAAACATCAGATATGAACGGATCGTAATCTTTTCTTTCGATTTGTTCCGGTGAAAAATGCCCCGTTGTACCACATAGTAATTGACCATTACATGGATTATCAGATGTGGCAAATGTAAAATCTAGAATTAACAATAGATACATACAAGTAATGTTGTGTTTATGGGTAATAATTAATCGATAACCAAACTATCAGAGACGATGGAGCCATCTGCGTGCGAAATGGATGCAAACTTAGGATTTCATATCTCCCTTCTCCTGTTACCGCTGAAGATAGTCTGAAAAATGCATTATCGTTGTAAGATTAGTGGTGATGATAGATGAACATATACTGTATTTCAATAAAAGGTTCATATTTTGAGATAAGATTTGTGATGATGATAGATGAACATACTGTATTTCAATAAAAGGTTCATATTTTGAGATAATTCGTCTATTTTACTGCTGTGAATGTTATGAAACTTTTCAAGAAACTTTTGGTACTAAAATCCTATGAAATAATGTTAGTACACCTACTACATCATAGCCTTTAGTTGGTTTCTTATTGAAAAAATATAGTTGTATGCATATGACATCGAACACTATCTCACCGTTATTAGATACCATATTATCAGCATCAACAGAGTGCTCGATGCAGACGATGCGGATATGCAGAGCAGTTTAGATACAGTCAAAGACTAGATGTTGTCTCCGTTATTCATGCAGAGTTTCGCGCGATAGCGCTCATCATACGGCTTTAATGCCAAGGAATCTACATTTCGTAGGGGTTAAACGATAGAGTACTGAAATTATCACTGTATAGTATCAGTGTATAATAACAGTACCCTCTATATGTGTATTCTTTCCGAAAATATTTTTTATTTTGAAATAACTTAGACTCATCGTTGACTTATCCGTAAGTCTACATTCTCGCAATTTCTAGCATTCATCAAACCCTAGCATTACTATACACATTATGCATTTCAATAGTTTCCTATGTATGCTGTACCTGCTAGTTTTGCTGTGTAGCTTTTACTAAATAAAATATTATCCACTTTGATATCTCGGTGAGCAATTTTCTGTTCATGACAAAATAATAATCCATTGACAATTTGCTTTGATATTTTCTTGCATTTTAATTCGTTTAAATAGCCACCACACAAATAATTTGATAAATCTCCATTTGGTGCATATTCATTTATAATATATGTAAATTCTGGTGCATACAAAACGTTGTGAAATTGTAAAACGTTTTCGTGAGCAGGCTTAGTTGAACATAATCTTTTCCACATTTCAATTTCTTTAGCAAGCTGTTCTTTGACATACGATTTCGTCGTTACTTCTACAGGGATAATTTTTACTGCTATGAAATCTGATAAACCTTTCATGGATGCTAAACAAACTGTGGAATAAGCTCCTTCGCCTAAGATCGAATTCATAACTTGGATGTTTGATTTAGCTAAAAATGCGCCATGAATTTCTTTGGTGGATTTTCTTGAACTTCCAATTGAGTTGATGTTTTCCTCTACAGTAACGGCATTCACAGATGAAATCCGCCCTGAGCAAAATACGCTACTTAGTCTAACGATAAATCGGTCACACATCTTTTAGATACACCAAAATAAAATTAAACCCAACAAAAGTATGTCAGAAAGTGAAAACTTTAGATGGGTTGTCATGACTGCATATAGACTGCATCGATAGTTCGAAAGATCGAATTTTTCAAACATTGCCACCACATTAGAAAATGAAACAATTTTCTTTTAACAATATATATTTTCAATCAACTGATTTCTTATCCTAATTATAACCGATATGAACAATTTTAGTTTCCATGATATATATATGCATACAGTAACAGTGATGCATTTAGCGCAATTTATAAAATGATATATTTAATATTTGTCAAAGCGAATTACAATTATGCAAGAGAATCTATAGAGCTCTACTCAGTTCAATGTCATTGGTTGTTGTGGGTGCAACCAAGTGCAAATGGTCTAGAAATGGTTCATGAGTTTCTGATGGAAAGAATTATAAATGAAACAAAATCGAAGTATAGCCTATTTTTATATTTTTTTCAATAGTACCAGGGATCAGCATTATGAGCTTGATTAGCAGTTGTAAAATTCGAGAGTGATTCCAGAGTAATGGTTGAGTATGATTTGGTTATTATTTTATTCCAATCTAAATACCATATCTATTAAAATTATCACTATGTAGTATACATGTAATACGACACTTGTGTCATTCCTATCTCTAATTATTGCTTCTGCTAATTACAACATCTTGAAAATAGTCTTTCTGCATTTTCAGTTGTTGTTTTAATGACTTCCTCCACTGTAATCTCTTTGATCTTTGCAATCTCTTTACAACTAAGATGAATATTTGCAGGAACATTTCGCTCCTAGAAACAATGAAAACAATGAAAATGTAAACACTATCATTTTCGTACTAGACACTCCTTGATATTTTTCGAGTTGCTTCGCTATTACAGATCTACATTTAATGCGTAGTTGATGCCAAGTGCAATATAAACTCGATCAGTATTCCTAACTATCAGGAAAAAATCATTCACCCTGTCATTTTGGAGAATGGATGTTCGTCGAAATTTTAAGGCTTTAAATATCACTACGCTGTTGTTAAACGCTCCAGACGGTGAATGAGTTGAGCAAAGACAAACAATTGCCAATATCAACACCCAAAAGTGACAAGAAATTCTACCCTGTTTTAACGGTCACCTGAGTATAGTAGTCACATGTAACGGTCATTCCCCCACAGTCTCATCTGAAATAGATTATGTTGAGAGTTTTATCAGGCAAGAGCCTCTCTATCTCATGTTCTGCTCCATGAAACCAAGAGAGTCGCGACATGATGCTGAATGTCTGACGTAATTCATTTAGAGTAAGGGAGTTTGTCAAGATGTTTTATCCTGGCTCATGATGCTTCACCTTCCAGGGTCAAATCTCATACGATATGAATATGAAAAAACGTAGAAATGGTGAAGCGCTGTGCCTTAAAAATCAAGGCCAATCTGCATGAAGTCAGTTTAATTTGCAGTGACGTGCAAGAGGTTTTTCAAACGTTTAAATGACTTCCTTACGCATAACTGGTTTTGGAAATTCCTGATCAACGTGAAAATTCTCATTCGTGACGTCAAGATCGCGTCAAGATCAGTGTACGCGCAGTTCGGATACGCAGTTGATTTTGTATCTCTTAGCATCGCAAGTACTGTTAATTAACCATTATGTGAGTTATTTGGCATCAGCATACCAAGAGGTCTCAGACGAGCAAAACAACGTACTAGTTCTTAGCGTACATGATTTCAAACTCAATTAAATACAACAGAGAATGGAATTGTAAACGAAGAACTTACCTGTTTCTCAGGACCAAGAGCAGGCGCATCTGTTTCTAAAATCATATTTGAGAGAGGAATGATTTTGGCTAGCTTTTGTTTCTGCAATTTTAAAACAGAGAGTTCCTAGTATGGTTGAAAAGTACGAAAATTTCATATCCAAAGACCATTATTACCGCAACTAAACCAATAGCGTCTAAAATGTCACTCCGGTGAAAAAATCTTCTATGGGATTGGTTTGACTGCATATAGGTTATTACATACTGTATAAAATATATCTTCAAAGAAATACCTGTATGATGTTGTTGTTCATTACCCAGCATTCATTGTTCACCATACAGACACAAAGTTATGTTTTTGTGATCTGTATATCGTGACCTGCACCATGTTCACTTTGCAGACGTCTATTTGTATAGGAGGGGGTCATTTATTCATTATGTAGTTACTTTGAATTAGATTGAGAATACGGGTGGGGGAGGGGTACAATGAATGAATTAGGAGTAACTTCTGCTTGAAGACTTCACTGGCTACCAGTAAATTATCATATTCTATATAAAAAAATTGTATTACATTGACTTTTAGATGTTTAATTAGTGAAGCCTTGGAAAATTTACTTTCTTTGCTGACTGTCTATTCACATCATCACATGGTAGATTCCTTAGATCATATCAAATTTAATTACTTAAAATATCTAAAGTGCAACAAACAAACAAAACTAGGAGCTCAGACATTTCAATACGCTACACGACTTACAAGTATGGAATTACTAGCAATGACTGTGTTTATAAAAGAAAAAACAAGTTTAATGAATGTACACCGTTTGATATATTCTACATAGGCATTCAATATAATAATATAATATAATATGAGGTGAACATATGTATGTGAGAGTGCTCAATGTTTGTTAAGACAGAGCATTATATAGAATTGACACAAAGATGAGGCAAAAGCCTTTTCTGTTACTCAGAGTTTCATGCGTTTACTTTGCGTTCATCAGACGGTTTTCAAACCGTTCATCAGAAACCGTCTGATGAACGCAAAGTAAACGCGTGAAGCTCTGAGTAACGGAAAAGGCTTTTGCTTCATCTTTGTGTCAATTCTAGGCATTCAATATATAAATTAATTGATTTTACCTGTTCCGATCGTACAATGCAAGGTGGAAATGAGAAGTAGAATCCAGCTTCGATACCACGGAGTGCATTACTCAGTCTACCATCGAATGCATGAAGAAGAACTTTAGTAGCACCTGAAAAATATAATACTGTACTGTATACAGCTAATATAAAAACGGTCATTTTTTCTCTTACTTATAAAGAATATTAAAATGCTAGAGGCTACTGCTTCGTAAAACCTTCTACTAACACTAACATCCACTTGGGGTTATCTGTACTAACTGGCTTCCCCTATGAAAACAGTTCTTGAATGTTAAATGGCCTTAACACTAACATCCACTTGGGGTTATCTGTACTAACTGGTTGCTCCTATGAAAGCAGTTCTTGAACGTTAAATGGCCAAATATTTACATTGACTGTTTACGAAACGAAAAGGTTCATGAAAACAGGCCATTTAATGTTCATGAACAATTCTTGAACTGTACTGATGGTCCGATACTTGAACAGATCATGACCCAATAAAAATTGTGCCAGGGGTTTTAAACATATATCATTATTGAACTGTTCCTATATGAATAATGATGATACATCTGTAATAATTTTATACCATTTTGAACCAAAAGATCAATGACAGGACGACTTGCTGAGCGAGAATGCACATTTCTAAAATACATCAAATATAATTCAAATTAGTCCACTTTATAAACAATTGAATTACATCTGTGATCAAAAATACGGTAATTTAACCAGTGGCTGTGCCTCCTCCGTCTGTAATACGTATTGTCGTATGTACATAGCATGCACAGTCATCCCCAAAGAGGTGGTCTGTGACTGTTATGCACAAGCGTATAATAAGCAATTGGTGCACATTTCCCTATGAACTTTATGGTGCACAAGGACCATAAGGAGAGGGCACGTAAGGAAAAAACAGGAAGGCATCAGAAAATCAAGAGCAGCAGCAGTGAGTGATTTTTGCCTTCCAGTTGCTCCTGAAGTGACTTGAGTGCATCATAAGGCTAAAAATATAGCTCATAGGAACCTGTGCAACAATTGCTTTGTATAAGACTCCTGATCAAATTGGAAATTCCCAATCTTGATATCAAGTTTGAACGATTGCGTTTTTGAACCTGGTTTTGTTTTTTTGCTGGTATGGTGATTTGGCATCATAACTCTAAACCAATCAGATTGATCGAATCATGTTCGTTATGATACAATGTAAAATAATGGATCATGTTTTCATTACTGTCAAACTAATCTCTGTCTTCACATTGTGCCCTCCAGTGTTGGTGGATAACATATCTTCTCTTATCTTCCTGGTGTTATAAATATACCAAACAGTATTATAATACAGCTTTTCTATCTATTATAATATGTTTTCTACATATGACATCTACTTATCAAGTGGAAACATTGGATATATAATATTTATATCCGATATTCTGTATTGAAATGGTTCTATATCTATGGCCATTTGTACTTACACAGGCAGATCAAATTCCATAGCAAGTTTAATCTGAAAAATTATAAAAAAATCGATGTATGGAATTCAAACATGCTTAAACAGAGGAATCTCATCAATATAATATATTAGCCGACAAAAATGGAGACCATGGTAACGTCGAATTGGAATATGGTTTTTTGAAATGATTCATTGCTTTGAATCTTTCTCGAGAAAAAACGGACATATCGAAATAATTTGTTGATGTTATAGCTGATAATGTCTATTAGGAGTCTAGGAATAGATAGTTGATGCATTCAAAATTAAGAAAATGTAGACAACGAAAATTGTTAAATACAGTGTAACCCCCTTAAGTGCAAGTCAAAAATGCCAACGGTTTTTATTGCATTTATCCGAATTTGCAGTTATCCGAAATTGTTTACCAAGGACTTGACCAAAAAAATGTTTAACGGATTTCAAAGCTAGGTTGCAGATAGCGGGAATTTCACTTATCCAAATTGCACATAAGCGGATTACACTGTATTGTCAAACAGTTCATTTCATTGTGGGTTTATAAACAGTTCATGAACAATCTAGAACAGTTTTTGCCTTTATAAATATCAAACTGCCTACATTTTCATGAGACATTCATTCATTTGCTCTTGTAATGCCAAATCAAATCACCCAGAATCCAAATATATAATTATGACGGAATACCTGTTTTGAGAAGACTTCTCTTTGTGCCTCTTTATCATCCGGAGACTTGATGTACCGTGGAGTAAAATCAAGACCAATCTATAGTTCACAAATAACATATCTATAGTTCATATAGGCTACTGTAATCAATAAAATAATACAAATTGCATTAATCATACAGTGAAGTTCATAGAGGATTAACTAAAGAGATGAATTAAACTTTTTCCTTATTGGAATGAAAGTGAAAAGTAATGACGAACTAAACATTATTTCTAGACAGTGTCGAGTACAGTATTGAAATGTATCTGTATTGGCAACACTCTTCTAGAAACTGAAAACTCTTACAGAGGTCTTCAGTTGAGTAATAACTGTCTACATCATTGTTGGATTTGTGCGTTGGTTTACAATGTATAAAGATATCTTTGCCAGACATTGAGCCTTAGATCAAAACAGAATATCAACCATATTATTCAATAAAAATAAAATCATAAAAAGAAAGTCTATATTGAGCCTATTTGTAGAGTCAAGCATATCCCTGCCTACTATAATCAGGTTTTCATTATGATACAGAGTGTTTCTTTGTTCTGGTTAAATGCATGTTTTGTTAGTTGTGTATATACCGCTTGGCAAAAAATTGAGAAAGCATGTACCAGATTAGACCTTATAAAAGATGTAGAGAAAAATATGTGAACAATCAGGACGAGTAGGTGAATTTTACCTCTCCAATGCCACAGATGAGGCTTGAATACTTTCTGATCCATTCTTCAGCAACTTGATAATCCTGTAAATTAGGAGGAAAAGGGGACAATGATAATTAGTTAAGGAATTAATTGCAAGAGGCATGTTCTTGAATGGAATAGTAATGTAGTGCCATGAGCATCGTTTCAGTCTGTGGCATACTAGCTTTCTAGATGTGGTTGATTCATCATTTATTCATGTTATGAAAATCGTATGCAGATACCATAACCCCTGCTATTAAAAATAGTATATGAGTTCATGAATAACCATGAAAAGTTCATGAAAAAGTTCATGAAAAAGGGGCCAATTAGCATACATGAACAGTTGAACTTTTTTCGCAGGGAAAGTCCCATAAATAGGTTCATGAACACGAAACGGCAGATTTCCATGGATTTTTTTAATGGATATTAAAAAGAATCATTGAAAGATTGATGAAAATGTCATTCTAAGCTAATGAAAATTCAGTCAATTGTTCATGAAGTTTTTGTGAAATGTTGACAGAGATAATCACAAAATATATCATAATTTTGTAGGTTTTCAAAAAACCATTAAACTATCAGAAACCAATAGATCAAGTACTGGGCAGTATGTATGTTGTATGTAAGTGTGTTGTATATTTGTCAAATAATTTTAACAGGCAAATGCAGGTAGCAGAAAATTTCAGCATTATCCAATAGCCTCAATTAAGGATATAGTTTAATACAATTTGCCTAGGCTAGTATTTGAAAGTAAAAATGTAAATGGATAGACAAATGGAGTTTATACAACTTCATCAATTAAATTAATCCCTATTGGAATTATGCATTAAGAGAAAAATAAGTATGGCAGTCAATTGATGATTTAAATTAGAACTAATTGTTGATTATTACCACAAAGGATGTATTTAGAATGTTTATTAATCAAAACTGTTTCAGGTTGAAAGTCAACAGCTGCATGGTTGAACTGAGTATTAATTGATATTACTGAACATCTGCAATAAATCATTTATACAAATTTCTATACTTACTGCTAACGAGACAGAACGATTTCCCTCCTGCAATGAATCAAAGACATATTAAGATGAAATAATTTACAAACTTGATACATTTACACTACCCTGAGAATTTACTTATTTTCTACCAGGCTGAAATTGAATTATCCTGTCAAAACTTAATGAGTTGATCAAATATTGTTTAGACTTAGCAAGTCAGGGGATAGAGATTTCCAAGAGTAATAGTTGCAGATTCAAAGTTTAGCAAGCAAATCGTAAAGGGCTATTGCACGATAGCTGTGTTTGGGTTTCTGATACCAACAAGCAGGATGCTGGGATGACACAAGAAAGGATCATACAGGCTTGTGTTTTTCAGCTTTCGAATGTCTTCCAATATCCCAAGTGTTGCAATCACAGAGCTCAAATACAAGGTTGCCATGATACAGTAGCCCTTTTGTAAAAATAAAACATATGTTTGCTATCTTTACATAATTATTGCTTTGAAAATTTTACTGTTTAAATCAATTTTCTCCTACAAATCTTCACGTCTCTGTCATATTTTGTCTTCTTTGTAATCACAGATGCAGAGTTCTACTCCTCGTTTCTCATTTCTGCTATTTTGTACACTTTTGAAAATTTCTTGAGTTTTACAAAATTGCACTGCTAACCTTAACTTACTTGTACAGGGTGAATACCAAGGCATGGATAGATAAAATCTTTGTACCTACAGGGGAAAACCACAAATTTATTAGAAAATTTACAAAATTATGCCACAATATTCCTAGAATAAATAATAAATGAAAATAATAGTATGAGTTTATGAACGTCCCCTGTAAAAACAGTTCATGAACGTTAAATTTCCCAATTTACATATACTTAATTTCACATTTTTATATTAAAAACATTCATTTAATATGCTGCATAAATCAGAATATGAGATTGTATAAAATTCAAAAGTCAATTTTCAGAAATAGATTTAAACAGTCCGTAGGTACATGTTGAAAATATTGTAGATATTGACTTACTTGTTCACAATATCAATTGTTCTTTGAAAATCGCTTAGAAATTCAGGAACAACAATGATCTTCTTTACACCAACCTAACAAATATGATTTCATTCTGTTGTACTATAAAATAAAATAATACGACCCAGGTATGCAGGGTCTAACAAGTAGGCATTAAATTGCTGCAACCAGAACTTAGATTAAATTAAAAGGAATAAGCTTGAGAAAACTAAAATCTAAGGTTAAAAACTAAAGATAAAAAGCTAAAGATACATCAAATGAAAGTGTGGTAAACTTTACTTAATGGATACTATAACATACATAACAAACCCTATGTGAATAGTGTGGATACTGCTTTCATTACTTTTATATGTTGATACACTGTTCGCGTCCGAAGAAACGTTTCAGAATTTGTTTCAAGTTAACTTGCTTCATAGATTATAATAATCTTTTATTTTGAGAAAATTGAAAGTGAGAAGGGAATACTCCGAGGCTATCATAGGAGTGTCTTGTCATTCAGGCCAATCATCTGTCTCAAAATTTTTGAAATAGAAACTACTTAACAGTTAACAAGGGCAACGTGTCCAATTTCTTACTAGTACTAAGATCGACTAATCTTACATACAAAGGTAATTACGATAACGTTACTTCTTTAACAAAAATTAACATATGTGAAGAACCGTACTAATCAGTGTCAATCAAATTTTGCCAATCATGGGACATAATCTAGCAAGTCAAATGGCCCGGTAATATAATCAAGCAATTATAACGTCTGTTTTGCCAAAGAATTGAATGTGAGTGTCCTCAGATGACTTTAATTACTACTGAACTGCAGTACCACAGTCAGCAAATGAAAGACGTCACATTACATTATAGGAGGACAACACAGTAAGAGCCTATTTTCCAATGTCGGATGACTTTGAAATGTCGGTACCGGTAATTTGTTTTTAGAGCAAGTCGTATTATAAAAAGATAACATTTCAAACATTTATTTTTGGACGAGTCTACTACTGTAGTTATTCCATTCCAAATAATGCACTTAAATTTTTAAATATCTGGATCCTTCTATATAGGATAAATACTATTATTAGATAAATACAATTGCTGCTATTTTTGACATCTTGATGTTGTTGATTGCTTGCTTTATTGCTTTCAAACAATCATGAATCAAAAGAAGGTGGGGATTTTTTTCACTCTCCTCCCATCATCCAAGTAAAGGTAAAGAGGTTAGTATTATATTAGATTCCACTGTACTATCAGTGTGACTGGTGTATTGTGGTGGGGACAGGCCCCTCTTCTAGTCAGCTTGTGTCCACAATGGCTGTATCCAACCATCCAAGCACCTAGGAATTCTAGATAATGTCCTTGTTCCTTGTTAAATATGATCTACCCCTGCGAAAAACAGTCCAGGAGTTCATGAACAGTTTACGAACGTTAAATGGCTCCAATTTTCCTGAACTGTTCATGAACTGTTCAAGAACTATTCATGAACAGTTCATGAACCCTCATAGATGGTTCATGAACAGTTCATGAACAGTTAAACAGTTCATGAACAGTTCATGAAAATTTGGGGCCATTTAACGTTCATGAACTGTTCATGAACTCCTGAACTATTTTCGCAGGGGGTAATCTTGAAAATTGTGTCTTATGAAAACTGAACTATCTTTATCTCTAGTAAACTATCTTTATTGCATGAGCTTTAGAGGCTCATTTCAAGTGTAAAACCCACCGACGTCAAAAGGTCATTGTTTCAAAATTTAACACATTGGAAAAACAAAACATGTTGTCAGATGGTTTTGCTATTCAAAGGAAATTATACTTACATCACGTGCATCTTGAAGTAATTTGTCCAAATCCTACAACAACAACAAGTAAAAATAATATTGCATTAATGAATGCAGCCGATTGGTCAGGAACATATTAACATAATGTACATTTAAACTTGCCATAGTGACCGCCTTAATACGGCAATCATCTTTCTACAGTGGTCAACTAGTTGCCTTTTGTACAAATTTTATCAAACCTGTTAATAAGTTAATCTCATCAGCCAATGCGCACTCATGAGCTCAACCTAGCTCCTCTGCTACATTATATTGTAATTGTTCTGTGACTGGAATAATATTAGCAGTATGTAGGCCTACATAACTGTTGTTGAATAAAGTTGGTGAAAAACATCAATCCTCACTTCACATGCATGATTAGTAAATTTGCAAGCCTTATATATTTTTTGTGATCATTAATAGAATTATTACAATATAAATTAATAAAAGAGTTGAATCTTGATGGATTACAACTATCTTTAGTTTATTCAACAAACCATGGGTCTTCCAGGCAGCTTCAACCGGAGTCAAGGCGAAAAGGAAAGATTGGAGCGTTTGAAGAACGTTTAGATGACCACAGAGGACATCAAGCTGTGCTTTCAGGGAAATCCTCTGTTGCCTGGTTTGCTTTCTGCAACAACAACATTAACATGTATGTTCTGCATCTGCAGTCTCGATGGTGTGTGGGCCAATGGATCCATGTGATAAGGGTAGGCCTATCTGCTAGTAGCGAAATTTGTACACATTGTATAATAGCGAAACTGATTCAATCAATCTGATTGGTTTAGAGTTATGATGCCAAATCAACATATCAACAAAGAAAAAAAGAAAATCAGGTTCGAAAACTCAATCAATCCTGCAGTTGAACTTGATATCAAGATCGAGGACTTCCAATTTGATCATTTGAGTTTCCAAAGTCATGTGAAAGTTTATAAAAATGTGCTATTATACAAAGCAATTGGCGTACAGTTTCCTGTGAGCTATAGCTTTAGCTACAGTTTTGTGTATTCCTATTCAATTTTATACAGTAGCTTGATTTACAAAATTTTGATTATGTTCATTCAATCTTGATCAATCGTCAGTGTAGGCTACAACAGTGGCAGAGAGGTGACAGTCAGCACAGGTAGCCCTACTGTTGTTTTTCTTCCTCTATTCTTTTTGAAAGAAAGGAAATGAGTCTTCTTGAAGGCCATGGAGAAAACTAACTTGAGTAACTAATAACCAAACAATCACATCAAACGCTCAAACGTACATGCAGTCTAGACCCATTATTTAGCGCTACGCTTGATTACAGATGGCACGAATATTGCACAGCTTCACAGAGCTCTCAACCTTAAATAATTTTTGAGAGGGAGGTTTGATTTATCCACCCTGAAGGGGTAACCCTCTAGAGGGGTCCGGGGGCATGTTCCCTCATAAAAAATTTCAGATCAAGTGTTTTCTATGGCCTCCTCATTCTTAATTTGAAGAAGGATGCTATTGAGTATATCATCGCATTTGAATCACTTCAAGCATGAACAGTTGAACACGCCCAGATGAAACCCTGTGAAAACAGTTTCTAACATTAAAAAATGGCCCATTTTTCATAAACGTTTCACAAAAAAATGCATTGATAATGATGAGGTGATAATGATAAGGTTTATGAACAGATGTTTGATTTTTGTAAAGTTCATGAATAGTTTCATGAACCCAAACACTTTTCGTCGCAGGGAAGTAGCGAAACCAGTGAACAAAATAATAGATTCATAATGCAACTGCAAACACAAGAACAGTACAATTTTATTATTTGTAACAGTATATCAACTTTGAAAATGTATGTGAAAAAAACTAATTATGGTTTATCTTTACATAAGTTAATAGTTTAACAATAACAAAAGAAAATGTAAGTGAGTTAAATGAATTAAATTAATAATAGACCTAGCGTAAGTAAATTAATATTGCTTTAAAAGAAGTATAATTACCGGTAATAATATTAAAGTTGTTCAGAAGTAAATGAATGCATAGTTACAATGACATCTTTGATTTAGGAATAACTTGAATGAGATTCATTGTAGCTTCTTGTTGCTGGTTTGCATAACATTAACAGCTCACGAGATGGCTTAAATTTGAAACAGGGGTGGTTACGGTCTTCAGGCATATTTATCTTTATTGTGAGTATTGAACTCAATGACTTTTCCATATCAAGGGATGGACGATATTCAGTCTTGCTTTTTTTCACAAGTGAAAACACTCGCTCTTCCGCATGATTACTATGGGGAATTGTAATCCTAGACAAGGCAACGTAACACAGTTTGGGCAGTTTCTCTTGGAGGTAGCCCCAAATAACCATTCTGAAATATTTGATATTCTTCCCGTTTTCTTCAAATTTGTCGGTTAGTGCATCCTCCCAGATGTTATTATGGATGTCTGATTTTACCAACAAGTGGTATACGAGGAATTCTTCCTCTAACGTATCCATCTGTGAATTGTCTCCAAGTGCAGCTAAATGGAACTGAGAAATTCTTCATCAATTATATTTTTTACCTGGACTAGAGAAAATGTTGCCTTTCTCTCAAAATTTATAAATTCACAATTTGTGATGAGAATATCATCTATTGGAAGCCACTTTAAACAATACTTGTAGAGTAATAGCTGCAAACTGCAGTGTAAAAGGTATCCCTTTCAAACTGGGTGATAGATCCTTCATTAAGGAGTTTAGAAATCATTTGCTTGGTTAGGAACCCAATTGATAGATCTCCATCATCCTTTTGATTTTCAATTTCATTATAGCTGATAGTTCTCCATGATCTCCCATCTTCTTTCTCTTTGTATAATGCCTCGGCTTTGACAAATTTAAGTAACAACTTAGTCATAAACTTATACATTTCATCATCTAATAAATAAATCAAAGCCTGTATTACATTATAAATCATATTGTTTGTAATTTTCTCTTTTCATATAAATTACATGTATGTCTTAGTTAGTCAGTCCTTTGAAAAAAGTGTAGGCCTATGAATACTGTTAACAGTGTATGCACACATATCAGGTATTTCTGAATAAATGATGATGATCATGATGAATGTGGCACAGTCTTTCTCTTTGACTCCATTATTATCAATAAAAAGAAGATTAAGAATAAGGATAAGAATAAGAATAAGGATAATTATAACTTATAAGTTACTAGTGAAGCGAACCCGCTCCGCTGGGTGAAATTTGAAAAAAAAAAAAATAGAAAATTTAATTGCAAGAAGTTAGCCCAAGTGATAAATAAACAATAGAACTAAAGGTCAGTCGGGTGTGAAACATATTGCGTGACGAACATGAGAATGTAATTCATTCTTTCTATGGAGCCACAAACGAAATCCTACGAAAAAAATACGCTTCAAGCTGTCAATTGAAGGAATTTAAAGGTATGAACATAAAACATGACCTGTGTTGCCGCAAAAAATTATAAGATACCCCACGGACAGTGGATTTGATACGTTTACCATGAGAAGTATGAATCTCGAATACAGTTGATACAGACAGACGTACATCGACGTTTATATAGTAGATAAAAAAAATTAAAACGAACGCGTAATAAGAATAATAATATTTGTAAACATTCTTTTCTATTGAAGTTTTTTGCAGTCAGATTACCCTATTTTTATTATAAATCACTATCAGAATAATATTTATACTTGGCAAAATATTATACAATTGGCTTACTTTCATGTCTTTTGACATTCAGAGAGTCCTCCCTTTGAACAACTTATGTCAGAAGTACAGAAAATACAATGAAAATGAAGCTGGCGATCTGATTCCGAAACAGCAATACTAGTGCATGAGCAAAGAAATGTCTATTTTGTCTGCCATTCATTTGGACATTTTGTTTTATACTTTTTCTTTTGTACACCTGCTTTCTTTTTTTTCTCGGTCGTTGGTTTAATTCTTTCATGATCTTCATCGGAACTTACATCAGGATCACTAGATGATTTGGATTCCCACAGAGATAGACAATTTTTGTATTTCTGTACGGCCTTTTTTCCGCCAATTTGACAAAACATAAGTACGACAACCATCTGCAGCTTAGCGACAACGTTTTGCTTTGATTTGTATTCCGTGAAGGAGCTTTGTTTACATTTGGACCTCTTTTCCGATAAAACAACTTGTCCAATCACAAGCCTCTCATTCAATTTCAAATGACAGGTAAGCAAAAAGGGTTTGTGTTTTACGAAATGATCGTTTTGTCATGGATTTACAGATTGATTACGAAGTTCTATTAAAAACTAAGATATAGCCTACATGTAATTAGTAGATCAAAGATTACGAGTTCAGAGGCTTCAATCCTCCCGATCTCGTTGGGAGTCTCCCTATTTCGAGACTATTCTCCCGCTCTCCCGATTTCGGCAAAATCCTCCCGCTAATTCGATATTATGCTCATTATTCTAAGTAGTCAATTAATTTACAAATTATAACATATTTTGTTCAATAACAATAAACTTTGCGGCTCTGAAATGACGAAAAACAGCCATAACAAACATTGTAATAATTGATAGTCTATAATATTGGAATGGAGCTAATTCCTATTGTTTTTTACGTAATTTGTTAAAAAAAATTCCCCGACAGAAAATTTAGCCTTCCCCGACGGGGGGCTGAGCATCCCCAACGGGAGGGCTGTAGCCCCCTGCCCCCCTCTGGTGCCACCCCTGGGTCTCTGCGTGTTGACTTTGATCTACTGTTTATATTTCTACATAGGGCTTGTATGCAGGCTAGGGAAGGTTGTGCTCTCAGTTGTTAAAACTTGTTAGTAGGCCACATAACTCAACTGAATAATTAGTGACAATTAACTATAAAGATAACAATATGCATGTTCTGTGTTCTGTTGATATGATTAGACCTCAAGTATTGCTCATTGATAGGGTAATGAATGTATTATATTTTACCTCATTGAATTCTGCTGCTGATAAATGACAATGTCCATCAATCATGATTTGATTTGAAACTTTATTGCTATAGTTACCTCGTAGTCATGGTATTTAAAGAGGCTACATAATGGCAGATAATATTTAAGCAGCGTCAGCAAATTTGCTAAGACTTTTTCACGAGACTTATTGTTGATTGGAAAGTTGATTGCCTTTGTTGCTCTTACTTTCTTTGGATTTGGAAAAAACCTAACTAATTTATTGTGAAGTCCGTGTAATATAAATGGTTAGGCTGTATGGATTGGAATTTTGGAACAATATAAAGTTGCTATGATCGATGAAAGTTGTTAATGTTATGTGAAGTTAGTAGGCCTAGTAGGCAATATAGGCATAGTAGGCCTAAAGGATATTTTGTCAATCGCATGTTGCATGAAAATTGAGGAGGCAAAGGAAATTTTTCACTATACAGTATACTCATACCTATTGGTTTTCCGTGTCAGCTCTGGTCTGTATCCCTAGATATATACCCTGCAACTTGCTGAAGTTGCTATCTGTATTCTGTTCTGTGAAAGACGAACGAAAATCCGTTGCAACTTGCAGACAGAGAGTCAAGACTATTGACTGACTTGACACAGCCATCCGCACCCTGATCTGCACTGACCACGATCAGGATCAGCTCATACTATGATCTTGATGCGTTTCTGCTGATCACATAGCCTACCTATAGCTTACACGGATATTGAAAGTAGGCCTAATATTCGTTGCTTGAAAAAGTTTAGTTTTCAAAGGAAATTTCAAATATGTCTAGTATTTTGCGTTACCGCTTTTCTCTTTTATCAACCAGTAAAAGGTTAATAAAGATCAGTCCAAATCAAAATGGTAATGGCTATCGCTCTATTTATAGTACTTTACATGAATTTCGCCCAATGGTATCCAGAAGATTACAGATAACTATCATAAAACCATATGCGAACATAAACAATCGAAGAACATCTTCTGACGTTAAATCTCAGAATAGTGAAATCCATCAGCCAACATATTTAGAGTCTCTGTCTCAATCTACTGTTGTTGTCCGCCTCAAAGACCTTGAGAATCATTTCAAATATCGAGGATACTCTGTTCTCAGATGGGGCATAGGTATCTTATTTGGCGCAGGAGCTAGTGTTTACATATTCAGGGATTTGATTCGGGAGAATATTTCTGATGAAGTTGCTGACGTTGCTACTAGATCGATGGGTAAGTTGGTTTCAAAAATTTGTTAAGAGTTTAAAAACGTTTCCTGTTTCTATACATAGGGGAAAGGGCCCAGATGCCGGCACCCTTAAAGACCAATTGATACTTAACTAATTTATTTCTTATTTTTATATAGTTTATCGAGGCATTAATGTTACCTATAAAATGTTTAATATGTTGATAAAATTTCTTGAAATAACATTATATGACAAAAGATGGGCGAACACGGCGGGTCGAGCTTGGCTGTCGGTAGACACTTAAAAACACATGAAAAAACTGTGAGTGGCTCAGAACATATATTTTCGTTGTGAGGAAATGCGAAAATCGATTTGATTGTTTAGTGCATGAAATACTCAAGATTCGCTAGAGAAGACCGACTCCATCCGTTTGAAACTTCTTTTATAGAATTAATAAAATTAATAAAATGTAATAAGTTTAGTACAACATATATATATATAGTTTGTAAATAATTTCCTTCTTTCTTTTGACCTGATGATGAATATCATGAATATATCTGAAACGTTGTCCACAACTACTTTTAGTTTTTTATCGCTATCTTTTGTCATAAAAAAAATGTTTAATCAAGGCTTAATCTGTCTAATAAATTATGTTACACAAATGAGGCAATGATTGTTCCAAACAGACACTGTAGCCTACGGTTAGAAAATGATGATGACAAGCCCTGTCATTCCCTCTAGTAGTCAGTCTATTTGCAGTTGATTTTCCGGGTATAGAAAGCTCATCCAATGTACAATGTATGGCATCCTTAATTATTGAATTACGGTAAAAGCTAATCAGCTCTTTTCTAACGCAATTCCAGAGAATCAAGACCGAAGCACACGTGAGACGATCTTGATAGGACAATTCACAATGTGAACCATTTAAACAACACCAGCAAATAACTTTGCTAAAGTGGTGTTGCACTCTATTTCCAATAGCAGCTCCTTGGCTTGTTGATGTAATCTTCATCGCGCAGACCAGACTAGAATTTGTAAATAACACTTGAATGCTGGAACAAAAAAGCTTTGTTTCATGATGCTGTAAATCATTGATTATCTTTCAGTGTTTGAGCTGTTCAAGATTGCCAACGGTTTCCATTGCATTTATCCAAACTTGCATTAATCCAAAATTATTTAACAAGGACTTTACCACCTAATAATTTGTGGGGTTTCATATCAGAATGATAGGGAATTTCGCTTATGTTGCCGTTCATAATTGGTTAATATCAAATGTTTATCTCCGTTGATCCACGGTATTTAATGCCAACTCCAAATTTGATCACTAGGCCTATAATACAAAATTATTATAATAAATATGCGATTTCGGCCAAATTAAATTAATTAGATCCAAATTTGAAGCTTAGGCTATGTTTATTATCCGATTTTTGTAAAATTCGTAAAAAAAATTGTTTGTTTGAAGCGGATCTTAGTAGCTTTAATGCAATGCAATTTAATTTTTGTTTTTAATTTTTAGGTGATGAAGTTGTTGTGATGAAAGTGAATGAATTATCAAAATCATTAGTACATCAAATTATCAATGATCCGGAAACGCTTTCAATTGCAAGTAAATTTGTTTCAGAATTATTGAACAGTGAAAAAGTTTTACAATCAGCTACGGATCTTTCAATAAAGGTACTAAATAATCAATCAACGAAAGATGCGATCAATGTTCTTGCAAGTCAGACATTTTCAGATCTTTTAAAATCTGATGATACAAGAATGTTAATATTAGATTATTTAAAAGGAATACTTTTAGATGATTACACTAAGGACTCATGTCAAAAATTATTAGATGGTGTTTCACAGGACGATAAAAGTAAAGAAATTATGGCTACTTTCTTTAAAAGTGTTATTATATCAGATACTGTTCGAAGTGGTGCTGTTGCGCTTGGTAAAAGTGTGACATCTGAAATTGTTGATGATGTTACAATACAGGAAAAAACAGGTTCTGCCATCTGGAGCAGTATTAAAAATGTTATTACCCCTCGTTGGTTTTCTAATTGATTGAATTTTGTTTAAGAATTTATTTATTTTGTTCATTGATTTGTACAGTATCTTATTAAATATAAACTAAAATATTCATAAAATATCTGTTGTATGAAAATATACTAAATATATCATAATTTTAGTATCTACATATTAGGATATCAATAAATAATTATCAATATAATGCATACACTGACAAATTTAACAACAATATATAGCTAAGTTGCTAAAAATAAATTATAAGCACAATGTGTAATGACTCTACATAAATCAGTGTCCAGGTCATTGGCTCGAGAAATTTCAAAATAAGCCTGAATGTAGTAGTAATGTGGAGTAAAGATGTGCGAATCTGACTCAAATCTGATCTGATCATATTAGGGTTAATATTGCAGGTCTTCTGATCTGATTTGTAGTGGTCTTTATCTTTATTGATTCTGATTTTGAGTTTTAACTGCTTATTTATACTTTGTAGTAATCAATGTGTTAGCATATATTCTTTAATAATATTTTAAGGGTAGCTAGCTAGATCAATAATGTAAATTACCAACTTGGCATTCTTCCTTGTCAAAAGCTAGTTTTCATAGACATTTTCTGTACAAACACATACCGGTAATCACATATGTTATTCTTTAAAGAAAAAAAGCTTTCTTGATATGCATCTGGCCTTGAAACAAATTATATCCTGCTTTTGCCCTGCTCAAATGTACGTCATACGTAAGTAGCTAATCGTAAAAAATAATTTTCTTGATAGATAGAAGATCTTCTACCAAGAAAATTACCCAAATATGAAACCCTGGGGCACCGGAACAAAATTAGGGCAGCGGTCGAGCTGGTCTGAAGTACATCTTCCCAAAAATAAATTCTCCCTGCTCTCCGAAAATACTTTACTGCTACGTACGACTGTTCCACAGCAATAGAGATACACTCATACTGTATTTTACTTATTTGATTACCAAATAGAATTACATAAGATCACAATAACATGCTGCATAATAAGAGAAATAAAGGTGGATTATTAATAGTTGTAATGGTATATGTATGATAATGTTTTCTGAGAGGCACTTCTCGCCCCCCTCACCTCAACAGCAGGATGGACAGTTCTCCCGCTGGCCTGAGTGCCCCTGATAATAACCAAGCCTAATCCATTTCAGATAAATTAATATTTTAATATCTTTTTTTTCACCAGCCCATCAGTGCACAATACATAATAAATTATATTATAATCGGCTTGTTTGTTTTAAGTCAATTGGAGGATATAAATAGAGAGATAGAAATTCATTTAATAAAAATCGAGTTGCCATGGGGACAGTATAGAGAACCATTTTTAATCTGCCATCTTGTTCAGATTTCTTTGATTTCAAAATAAAACTTTTTTGTTCTAATAAATATTCGCTGAAGCACGATGTTGTCGTCTGTCCAAATTTCAGGCGAAGAAGTTGGCCCTGTCGAAATAAATGACATTTGCGAGTCATTAAGATCAAATTCGATTCGTCTACTTGCGCTTCGAGGATGTAGAATTGAAGATAAACATTTTCAAAGGTTAATGGAAAGTTTGAAGGCTAACAAGTCTTTGGCGCAGCTCAATTTAAACCTTGGTGTTGTGAATTCGAAAGATCGAATTCATTGGCTTGCAAATGGACTTTTGTCAAATCGTTCTTTAGCAACGTTATTGTAAGAAATGTAATTTTGATGTTATTGTATGATCTTTATTCTTGTTTATTCGTTCGAGAAATAATGTAATTATTAAACACTTACACTCTCTTACTCTCATTCGTATTCCTTTCGAGTTTCGATGAGTCATCATGTTTGACCTCCGCTGGACATTTTTCAGCTGTTCATTATTGTTTTCATTACATTTTCACAACATATTTTCAAAGCATCGATTGATTCGAATAATTTACAAGGATAAGACAGGAATAATTGTATGTTTCATTTTTCTATACCTACCTAGAATATAAAGCCCTAAAATGATTAGATATATCCACTTCTATAAACATATATACTCACTGACAAGCCATGAGGATTACATTGCTATCTGGTTTGTAGCTCAATGCTTCAGTTGTCTTATAATTTTAGTCAGCATAAGTCATACGACATATTTAGTAGTAAGATGTGCTATGATTAAGTAATCGATTCATCGAGACTCAGAATGTCTTATGGGATGATGCGATCACTAGATCGATCATTATATTTTTGCAACAATACCAACAATATTTTTTGAAATATTTTACATATTTTCCCGCCAAAAAAATTCGGAAGATCAGAGAAATTGTATCCACTACCAAGTGATGCACATGTACAACTGTAGGCCTACATGTAGACAAAGTAATCATAATTAGGGTTTATGATGACAATGAAATTTTGGACAGAGCTGTTTCATCCTACATGCCCAGCCTATGGTTACGCCCTGTTACTCTAAATGTACCGATTTTGAAAAATTCAAAATTAATTAATTTCAAAATTTCTTCTAAAAACTCAGTAATCAATCTTTTGAAATTCAAATGTATCTAATTGAGCGATAATATATTTTGTGACATGGAAACTGTTGCTTTGAGCTTTTTAAGGTCACAAGTATATCCGACAACCAAACATTCAATGATGTTTATTGGTAAGGTTCTCACTGTCAAACGCCACCAAGGTTATACGTACCAATACGCAAAGTCAAACATCCGTCATTCATAATCTGTCCACCTTATGATTTTCTTATGAAATATAACATGGCCAAGATCTTTATGGAAAAATAGTACACAAAACGTGCTTAGTGAGACAAGAGAAATTGTAACAAAACACGAGCATGTAGGGCGAGTGTTTTGTTACGCTTTTCTCTTGTCTTACTAAGTATGTTGAGTGTATTATTTCCATAAAGGTTGAATGCCTGTTTTATTTGATTTATAAAATAATCAATATATATAGTTTTTTCCCGACAAGGAATTTTTCTTTACAGTTCTATTTTGCATAATTTGTTTGAACATTCAAAATTTTTCTTTGTTTTATCAGCCTCCGATACACGGATCGAAGGTTAGATAGCCTGCTCTATGTTTTCGAACATACTAATTTTATATTGCCAATCAACCAATGACGCATTGAACCTTCAATTGATTGACTCTACAACCGATGTGAGATTGTGAACGGACTGTTTCTGTTTTATATTTTAGTTTACACGGTTCACCTTTACAAGATGAAGGCTTGGCAATTCTTATTCCGGTATTTTCAACTCATCCAAACTTAAAATCTATCGATATTGGAGATTGTAAATTATCCGATGAAGGAATAAGACTTATAGCGACATTATTACCTCACACAACAAATAAATGTGACTTGCAAGAAATAACCTTAACTGGTAATAAAAACGTTTCACAATCAGGATGGGCGCAACTTGCCATGGCTATAGCTAATGGATGTACATTAAAACGTCTATTTATAGACTATAATAATCTTGGTGATTTTGGTGCTGGATGTTTTGCGGTTGCATTAGCTGGATGTCGGACGTTACAAATAATTGATTTGGATTGCTGTAATATTACAGATTCTGGTGCTGAGTTGATTTTTGATTTGGTTTCAACATATAAATTACCTTTACAAAGAATTAGTTTGAGTGATAATAATATTGGAGAGGATTTAATATCTGATATCAAATGTTGTATTGCTGAAAATCAGCAATAACGCGAAACTCATGCACACATGCGAAAATCATTAACCATTTTGCGAGATGCATTTGAATGAAATTGTATACAGTTCATGAAAAGCGTGCCAGTTCACATTCATCAATTAATCTTGCAGGAGAACTCGGTTGCATACCGATAATAAATTAATAAGTTTAGTGAAAAGATATACTGAATTAAATTGATATTTAAATTATTTATTTATACTTTTATAGCTTAGAAAATAACTTGACACAGACCTAATTAATTTGGTTTCAGCTATTATTGTCATTTAGACAATCTGTTATAATTATGTAAATCGGTCAGCTCCCCTGTGAACCATGAGTCATGAACAGTTCATGAACGTTAAATGGCCCTGAATTTTCATGAACTGTTCATGAACTGTACGTGAGACTTTATGAACTATTCATGAACAGTTCACCTGAACTGTTTTTCGCAGAGGCTCGGCTCAGAAGACTACATTGTCTTGTAAAAACAGTTTACGAATTCTAAATGATCCAATTCTTATGAATTGTACATGAAAAAGTTCATGAATAAAAGGGCATTTAATGTTCATGAACTGTGAACAAGTTGATCATTGAACAGTTTGTGAATGTTTGTAAAGTTTATGAACTGTCATATTAATATTATGATGAGAGTTTCATATCAAATTGTGCAATTCTTGAGTTTACCTTAATAGTCAATAGAGTAGTTTTTCAAAAGTTTTACTACACATATAACAATTATTTAAAACACAAAATCATTGTACTGATGCACAGAATACAAAATATATCAAATTATTATAATATACATACAAAATACATAATGTTGTCCTCAAATAAATAATAATTTAAAATTTTAAAGTTTTAATTTAAATTTCTATAAGCCTTTGTACATAAAAAATATCATATTGGAATTTATTATAATATATTAATATAAATTGATCTATTGTTAACCTTACAATATATGTCTGGTTGTATTAAAAATATTTTGAAAATAAAAACAAGGATGTCCTCCTTAACGATAAGTGTGATTTTATTTTCAATTATTTGATGTACAATTTCGCCACCGCCAACATCAGTGAAATTCAGTTTCAACGGTGTTGATGAAAATAAAAAGTCATTTGGCTGGGGTATAAGGTGCTCATGAACAGTTCATGAATGTCCACAAGTTTTGTGAACTGCAAATGAACCGTTCATCAACAATTCTTGAAGTTCATGAATTCAGTAAACGTTTCACAAGGAAATCTGTATTTTCTGCAAATACATATCCCTAAATTTGGTAGCTAAATTGGCTACTAGATGAGACCAAACTTTGTTAAGGTGAGTTGTCACCACCCTGTTCAAATATTCAATATGTCATAATTGGCAACTGCCATCTGAAAATCTTTAATAACCACACACACAGCTGATCACATGTCTTCCAATTTAGAATGATAATACCTTAAATGTAGACTTTTCGACAATACCAGTGTATTACAAGGTACGCAGGTTTGTGAAAGAAAATCATATTTGACAGGAAGTAAAACATAGTATGGAAATATTAATGATTACAAGCTCACCTCACATGACAAAAAACACATATATCAAGTGATAACGTTTTAAAAACTATTGATATAACTCAATTTCTGCATTTCAATGTTGAACAACATACTGTACAATATGCTTTATAACAACATCATTGTATTATTTCTTCAAATAAAAACAACCTGGTTTAACAACTGTACATAATATTTTACATTCTAATTGGTTTATCTTACATTATCTTTGATTTTCTGCACCATCAATGAATTGAAATAATTTCTTAAGCTTTCCTGTGTAATCAGTATGTATTTCTTCCACCCTATACGTAGCACATGGGAAAACGTTTCAACAATAAACATAATTAACCCACAAGTAAATTGTTACTATATCCCCTGTGAAAACAGTTCATGAACGTTAAATTTCAAGAACTGTCCATACACAGTTCATGGGAATACAGGCCATTTAACATTCATGAACTGTTTATAAGGTGTACATGAACAGTTAAAGAATGTTTGGAAAGTTAATAATCTGTTCATGAACAGTTAATGCAGTTCCTCAACAGTTCATTAACTCGATGAAATATTTCACAGGATCTTTTCATTATATCCCAATCTTCCCCAACAAAGCAAGTATGGTTATCTGTTTAAGCATCTACTACAGTAAATAAAAAGCATTATTCTATTGAATCAACACTGTATATAATGACCACATTTATACAGTAGTCAATTCAGCTAGATATAATAGGTGGATGATGCTACTACAAGTTCTACTGGAAAAAATTATTGTTTGAAATAAATACAAATTTCATTATGTACCTTCGTTGTCTCTCTTGGCCAGATAATGTAATGGAGCCAAGTACATCTAGCAGACCAACATCTCGTTCATAATATTCCTGAAATGACATCAAAACTATGTTTGAGAATCACATACTTTCAAGTACGTACAGGAAATTCCACATGGCTTATGCCTTTATATTACCGTATCTGTAACAGCCCGGGAGAATATATTATCTGTTTGCGAAAAACAGTCTGGGAGTTCATAAGCATCTGGAAGCACTTGTGGCCTAAAGATGTTAAACAGTATTATTATACTTACTTATCAGTCTGTTATTTAACCCTATATTAAATTAATGTCTGATTTCCTGTTACTTATTTGTATAATCGTAATTGTATTGCGTAGGTATAATACCGTAGATTACGTATATTCTTTTAGAATTTGTAGTTTCAAAACAAAGATGAATACATGGCTCTGGGACCAGACTGCATGTTTTCGATTGAGAAATTCAAAAAATTTGTTTTTACGGCATTTTCCAAATAGTCTTACCTTATCTAAATTTAGATCTTCTTGCCATTTCACATCTAGCCAGGCTAAAAATGACATATATATAGTATTAAAAATTATTCTACAGTGAAGCCGGTCTATAACAGGAAATTATTATATTAGAGAATATTGACCGCTCCAGGAGGGTGATCTTTCCATAGAGACTAAATTTAATAAAAATTAACATTGTAACATTGTGAAATGGCCACTATAGACAGGGAAATACTCTATAGGGTGACCTTCGTACACAGGGTTTACTGTACAGTCAAATTTTGTATCTATACAAAATTATTAATAATTTCACTTAATGATCATATCTACATGTGGGAACTGGAAGATTTAAACACCGTTTATGGCAATTTGGAAACACAATAATATTAACACATCAAATATTTGACTATGGATGTGTTTTCAAAATAATCAATATTGTTAGGCATTTTGCGTAGAATATAAAATCTTGAATTATTAAATATTGTGATTTGCCTCATGATTGCCATTTAGTGTGGGGATCGGATTTATAAAGATTGTTACTTTTGATTCATGCTGTGTTTTCAACTGTGAAAAACAATTTGTAAATGTTGAACTGTCTTGGACCCCTGCAAAAATATTAATTGAGTTCATCAACTGTTCATGAACTTCTCATAAAAAAATCATGGACGTTAAATGGCCCGTCTTTCATGGAATATTCATGACCAGTTCATTGACGGATTGGACCATTTAATGTTCATGAACTGTTTTCACAGGGGCAAATTTCATGAAAAAATCATAACAGCTTCATGAAAAAAAACTAGTCACTTGACATTTACAAAATTTTCATTAACTATTTCATGAATTGTTCATGATTGGTTTACAAAAAGTCAATAAATTGCTACGTGGACATGAGCTCACAAGTCCACAAGTAAACAATTCATTACCTGACCTTATGAAAACAGTTTATGAAACTATTTGGCCCAATTTTCATAAACTGTTCAATAGTAATGAACTTTTACGAATAGGTCCATGAAGAACAAATCATGTAATGTTCATCAACTATTCATGAACTCAACAAATCTTTTTGCAGGAGTGAATGCACTGTTTTTCGAGTTAGTTGCACCTTTGCTGTAGATTATAGTTTTCAATGTCATATAACATAGAGTCTAATAGAATAAAAAACACTCTGAAGTTTACTATTCCTGCCCTGAGGTGAACATCAATTAGACTTAATATTAAAACTTTAAAAATCATATTTAACATTCTATTGCTATTGGTATATCATGCAGCATGATGCTAATAATATTGATTAAAAAACTTACATTGGCATTCTTTGACTTGGGTGTCACATTTCAATTTTTGCTTCTTGATCAAATCCATTCGTGATTTAATAAATTGTAAGTCATCAGAGATAGAATTAATAGCCTTTAGTATGTATTAAAGAAATAAATATATCAACACTGCGTTACGCTCTATTCATTATATAAGTAAATAAATTGACTAAAAAAATAATATCAAACAATTTAAACTTTGGATAAAATAGTTTAGAAGTCTATTGCCCAGAAGTCTGCCTAGAAGTCTGAGGATTCCTGTATGATTATCCAATACACAGGAGTTGATTGACAGTTACAACATGATATTTTATAAACAACTAGAACATCAAGAGAAGTGCAATAGTCCCTTTTAATGACTTGAAAATACTGAAATTAAAATTTGCAAAGGATGTTGAACCTAATGACAATTAAATTGAAACAATATGAAATTTTTTAATGATGTCATTAGATTAATATCTCACCGTTTCAAATCTGAAAAAAAAATATAAAAAAAATATAATTATGAGAAAAATAATGCAGCAGTTGTGTTGTTTACAATAAATTGCAATTATTTTTTCTTGCATTAGCCTACGCTGTCATGAACAACACAGAATGATATTTCCTAATAATTTGTCTCAAGATTTGTTTACACTGAAAACAATTGTGATTTCAAGAAAGTTGTTTGCAGATGGAAGGGCTCTAGATACAATACTAAGAGTCGTTTCTAAATTAGAAAGAAACTTGTTAATTAAAGCTTTAAGAAAATAATTTTGTTTCAATATGTTAAAGCATAAGTTCAATGGTTTTTTGTGCAATATGGGTTATATAAACGCTTGGGTTGCTACGAGGCATTCACCACGGCAGCTTTTGACTTTCTTATGCCTTGCATATGTGTTTATATAACCCATATTGCACATAAAGTGTTTAACATTTGTATATCATTGCAGGCTATCCATGCAATATATATTATTCATTCCGTTTATGATTGAATGTGGTTCTGCACAGTTTTCAATAAAAATCATCAGCGTCTAAATATTAAACATCGTATTACTTTGTAAATATATTGTTATACAATCAATATACATGATGTTACAGAACATAACCTTTTATTTTCCTGATCAATGGCATGTTTCCCAAAATTTGTGGACAGAATTTTCTGCTCGATTTGTTTGATTTCTTTTCCTTGCTCTTCGACGTCCTGGCAGTATTTTGAATTTTTTGTATTTAAATCCTCCCATAAGCTTTTCTAAATATAAGAAGGGTAAAACAAATTAATGAGTTATCTCTCTTAAATTGGCTTATGACCAATAATGGCCAAAGACTGACCCACAATGCAAAAAGAAATGTAATGGAAAAAGGTCAGCCCATATTAGACCCAACAATGCAGGTGACTCATTGCCAGTTAAATAATAATCAATGTTATATTGGGCTTTTAGTCACTGAAAAATCTGCATTCGAAAAAGTTGTAATTTCACACATGAAATATGATGATGTTTCCGTGTATGGAAAAAAGATTTTTTAACCAAACGGTCCACTCTATTTGCTGTTGTGACAATTTTGTTTCAAAATTGCGAACCTCTACAGTGTAAATAAAAAGACGCTTCAATTGAAACACTGACATTGCTGTCTATCAAAAGGACCCAACACAACATTTGTGGTAATTTTATATTTTCCTTTATCATCTTGAAATTCTGAAACATTTTTTTAAAAAATTGCATGTTGTTCTTTTCAAATAGCCAACAAAAATTGTTACTTTTGACAAAAATAGAACTATCACATGAAAGTCATATAATCCCTTATTTCAACAAAAGCAGCCTTTAATGTGGAGACAAGATCAACTCAGAACTCATGAACTATTTCGCAGGAGGAATTCTTACTGTTGGATCTTCTAGTTTCTTTACATCAAATGTTAACTTTTCAATGGTAGCTGCCATTGCTGATTTTTTACAATTAAGATCTGTGAAATAAAGCATTACAAAATCAAGATTTAGCAAATCTGCATGTTATATTATTAAAGAAATTGGACTTTCATTATATATTGCATATGAAAAAGTACCACTCCTATAAAACACAATATGGTAAGCAGAGCACGACAACAATATATCAACAAAAGCCAAAATCCCCAGAAGCTAATAATATGCATCTGTCTGTGTCTATCATGAGAATATCAAGAGATACGTCCAATATGCATTGGCAATTTAATAACAATAATAAATTGGGCTCAGTTTAAGTAATGTGTAGAAAGTAAATACAGCAAACATGTGTCAATGGTTACCTCTATATAGCAGCCACCTGTCTATAGTGGCCACTTTGTGATAAGCATTATTCTATTCAATTATTCCAGTCTAATTATGACCAACTTCTTTAGAACTTAAAGAGCAGCAGTTATATACAGGAATCACTTAAATTAACAGTCTGTGTAATTAGTTTACATCCAGATTTTTGAGTTTAATAGCCTTCTATTATGGATTATAATCACAGCATAAACAAGTAATCAGAAATTCTAAAAAGTGATTATGCTAACATTTGATTACAAGTAGTTGACATTTGAAATTCAAAGTTTATATTATGAAATAAAAAAATGTGTAAACATTCTTTTCAACCTTGCAAAAATTTACATTTACTGTACATCGTGCTTGGACTTTATAAGACTTGTGCATATATTTGATACCTCTAAGTAACATGGAATCAAACAAAACAGCCAAATTTACAAATTATGCAGTACACTATTCAGGAGAGTAACGTTTAAAAAGTAAAATTGATAGATGAATAATCATTCGACAGAAAATTGTAAACAGTACCATACCTACAACTTGTTTCTTTTTTGCTTTAAATTCTTGCATACTTTGTTCATAATGCACCTTTAGTGCTTCAAATTTTGGCTGCGGTGAAGAAAAATAAATCAATGTCATAATAGATAGAAGTTTAAATAATGAAAATATTAGAGCTGCGGAATAAAATGCAAAAATTAATCAGTTATATCATTGTAGAAAAGGTATTTCCATTGGAGTAATTGGAAATGTCCCGTGTGATACCCTTAAATAGGGAAAAAGACATAATCCTTTTATAGCAATTTTTTATATGTGTTATTATTGACATGAATTTGGTTCTTGAGGGGAAACTTAGATCTGGCACCGTCACTAACAATCTGGGCTTGTTTAAACTTGAGTTATTAAATCTAGTGACAAATGTTATTGAAAACAATGAAATCTGAAAAAACGATATCTTCAAAATCTAAATTAATTTGACAAAAAATTGTCAATCTGATCCAATCAGATCTGAAAGTCAATCCAAATCTAATCTGAAATCGGATCAGGTCAGGTTCGGGTTGGATTTAAACATCTTTACTCTGTAAGTCTGTAAGTGAATAGAGAAAGCTCCTGGGTTGTTTAAACTTGAGAAGATAGAGCCTAGAATGAGAGTCAAAAATGAAACATGCTAGAATTAGACTATTTCAAGTTTCACATCACCAGGCGATTTATTTCAACTAGTTGAAATAGTTGTTGAAATAAATTGAAATTTGAAAATTATTATTAAAAATTATAAATTATAATTATTAAAAATTTGAATTTATTTCAGCAAGTTGAAATAAATCGCCTGATGATCATTTATGATGTGAAACTTGAAGTAGCGTTATTCTAGCATGTTTAATTTTTGACTCTCCTTCTATATTTTATGCTATGATTATTTTCATTGAGCACTATACCAAGAACTGGTGTAGAAAAATCACACTATCTCTATTATTATATTATTATTAGAATGTAGAACCTAACCTTTTCGCATTCTACAGATTCTTTCTTCTCCAAAAATTGAGTTTTTGTTTCAGAAATTGTTTCCTGTAAATGGAACATATTCAAATTAACATTATTTATTGCCAAAATGTTTACTGAAGCTATATTAATACGGTTCTGCAACTGGGTAGCCTTTGCATATGCTGAGATTGTTCAAATAATTTACTTCACATTATAAGTTTTTGATAGCATAAAAAGCCGCAAGCAAGGTTTATGAACTTCATAAACAGTTCATGCACAGTTCATGAACAATTCATAAATTTCATGAACAGTTCATAAACATTTTTTTGTTGGTTCATAGACAGTTCATGAACAGTCACAAAGAGTTCATGAACAATTCACGAACTGGTTCAAGAACTGGTTAATGAACCTGAAATTGCCCAGAAGTTCATGAACAGTTCATGAACTTTTGGGCAATTTCACGTTCATGAACTCATGAACTTTTTTTCGCAGGGGTAGGGACTTTCAATTATGACATTATCTGGTTGATTGCTCCTGAAGCGTTCACAAAAAGGTATTCAAGTGTTAATTTGGTTGTTTGCGTCAAGTTTATAGTTAAATAATTTACAGTCCTAAACAAAAAGTTATAATAAAGGCCCCTTATGTCAAAGTAGATGGAATTCTGTACTGGAAATAAATAGCTGAATTGCATCATAAGTAGTTGCAATATATCTCTGGGGTGATTAGCTCAGTTGGCAGAGCAACCGAACTTCAGATCGTATCATATCTCATCGACTGTGGTTCAAATCCCCCTCAGGTCAACTCAGCCTTGACTTTATCTGAAACATCAAATGAGTACCATCTAAGGATGGCGGATGGAATGGTTCAGAAGGAATTGCATTGTGGGTAGCTGCGGCGCATCGTTGCGCATTGACAATCAAGGCCTATCTGCCATGAAATCTGTTGAAATTGATCTGCAGTGTCGCGGCTGAGATCTAAGGAGCGTTTAACATCATTGCTCTTAGCGAAAAGAGCCACTCTTCTAGAAATAGAGGAGTGGTACGGGTGCCTTCGGTAGGGCGACACCGTCCACATTACTTTTAATATATCTCTGCGCATTGATAATCGAGGCTTTTCTGCAATAAAAACTGTTGACATCGATCTGCAGTGTCTCGACTGAGATCAGTAAAGAGCATTTACAATCATTGCTTTTGAGGAAAGAGCAACATCTCTAAAAATATAGAGTGGTATGGGTGCGTTCGGTAGGGCGATACTTTTTCAATAACCTTTTATTACATAAAATAATATTACAATGCAATAAAATGAAGTCATTTAAAATTGTACGAGAAGCTAACGTATAAATAAGTGATGCAAATTGCAGTAAGAAAAATAATTTAAATGTACAGGTATGTATTATTGTATGTACTATCAACTCACTTCCATCATGCTAACATCAGCGTTGAGCTTGTTTCTTGTTGCACTGTACATGAGTTTGGCTTCTTTAATCTTTCTTTGAAGATCAGATATTGCAGTTTCATCACAGCGCAATGCTTCTTGGAGTTGAGCACCCTGTGGGAGAACAGTGGAATTGTTTGAAATGATTACACAGCAATATGTTGCCATATTTTATTTATAAGTATGTAGTTCATCAATTCTGCCCTGTGTAAGTTTATTTAGAAGATTAAAAGTGTGAACGTAATTCACGAAGATAGAGTTCATAAACAGTTTGTTCTGACTAAAAAATTATGAGCTGCTTATTTATGAATTGTGCAACTCTGTTTTTCAGAGAAGCAAGTTAGCATGTGAAATATCTGTTCCTAATTGATCATTGCTCAGTCACATTTGTTCAGAAAACATGTGTTGTGCAAATTAATCAAAATCAGACCTTTGTAATATGTACTTAGTAATTTTTTATTTTAATGTACATATTTTTTTTTTTTTTTTTTTTTGGATTTATCATTTTTTCACGAACCGGGTAAGCTTACAGCTTTTTTTCACCGGGGTGGTTGGTTAATTTTTTAGTATTTTGAAGCTTGTGTGCGTCTAATAGCCGGATGCCCTTCCTGACGCCAACCTATAGTGCTCCGGACAGGGATTGAACCAGAGACCCTGCGGGCAGTGGTCCAACACCCTAGCCGCTACACCAAGGCCGCATAAAAGTTCCTGAATAAATGATGACCCCAAATTTAACCTTCTAAGTTGTATGATATTGTTATTATATAACATTGGAATATCAGTAAATGTTTGGTGACAGCCAAATTCTGGTATGGTGAAACCAACTTCCTAATCAGTATTCTATTTGTACTTACAAAGACTGCTAGGTATGTTTTTAATTGTATTTTTTATAATTTTATGTTGACTTCTTAATTACAATTAATTTTGAATTTATTTTCCCAATATTAATGAATTCATTTCATTTTAGTTTGAATTTACCATTTTTTGTTTTGGTACTTTTACCCTCTTCATTTATAAACACTATAATGTCTCTTGATAGACAAGGCAAATTTTGTTTACGAGATGACGTCAACCACTGTATAATATATTTTATTAATCAATGTTTTTAGTCTGTATCTTTTTATAATGTGGTTGAAATAAAACATTATACTATTCTATACTATTCTAATCATGATTACCAGTATATATTTTCCAAAAATGACCATAACAAACGTTTGAAAACATAGAGCATGAATATAAAAACGTTGATAAGTATATCAAAGGCTTGTTTGTACATCAAACGACAGGTTCTGAAAACTTCAAACATTTAAACAAATCAACACAAAATATTATTGTACAATGAAACTCATCCGGTGATGAGCTGGAACCTAGGTGCTTGGTTGGTGAGATCTGCTTCTCTGCTTCCATTTAGATATAAATATCTGTATGCTGGATGCTATATGCTTGCTCTATGTTTCAATAACATTTATATTTTTAATGTTATATGCTTGCTATATGGTTCTATCACGTATATAGGCTTTATGCTTTTAGTTTCTACATGCTTGTTGTATGCTGCTTTTGCTATGAGCTAGCCTATCACTCTCCAAATCACCCACTCTAAGATGCTTGTTTGTAGATGGACAGGAAGCCTTGACATCCCACCTAATGTAAAGTAAACCTTGAGCCGTGTTATATTTGCTTATTATTTCTCTGTTGTTGATTAGAAGGGGGGACTAGCTCAGATGGCATAGTAACCAAACTGCAGTTTGGATCATAATTGATTGACGGTGGCTCAAATCCCCCGAAGGTCAACTCAGCCATGACTTTATTTAAAACATCAAATGATCACCATCTAAGGATGGCGGATGGAATGGTCAAGAGGAATTTGCATTGTTAGTTCATTGCACATTGACAATAGAGACCTATCTGACATGAAATTTGTTGAAATTGATCTGCAGTGTCGAGGCAGAGATCAGTAAAGAGCATTTAACATCATTGATCTGAGCAAAAGAGCCACTCCTCTAGAAATAGAGGAATGGTACTAGTGCCTGGGTAGGGCGACACCGTCTCAATTACTTACTGTTGTGGATTGTGGATGATCATTGCCGTGCACTTACACGCCTTTACTATTTTAAGAATATCCTAAATAAACTTTGTAAATTGAAACATCCCATAAGTTAAGATTTAACTCTTATTTCCATAATTTCAACATTTAATGAATAAAATTATGTCAACTAACTGTTATACCTTTTCCATCATCATCTTGTGGTTTTTCTGATTATCAGTCATCTTAATTCTGGCCCCTGAAACACGTTTTTCGTGATTTGTTTTCAAATCTGATGTTGCCTTTACAATATCATCTCGCTTTGCTTGCAACAGATGCCTTCAAAATATAATAATTATGAAACATTCAATAACTAGTTACTGGGAATCAAAATAATTATAAACAATGTGTAGATCAATGGACGATCAATTGATGCCTGGGCTTCGATGGTAGATGGGGGAAAAGATTAAACCCCTTCCATAACTTCATGAGCATTTCAAGAGTGTTTGAATAGTTCTGAGAATTGAGAATTACAAATAGGTCATGAACATCGTGCATAGCCCGTGAACACTTAAGGGACACTTCATAAGCTGCTGCTGCTGCATAGCCTTACATAGACTGCTGATGGCTGACGCAAAGGACTTAATTTAGCGCTCTTCTCATTGACCTTTTCAAAATTATTGATGTTTCCTATAAACTCTGTTGCAATCTAAATTCTAAACAATTTGTTCCCATCGTCATACAAAGACAGTTTTTTCACAGGATTTTTCAGCCTGTGAATTGAAATTTATTCGTATGACCACAATTCTATTCAAACATTTATAAACATTTTTAAATCTCACCAAGACACAAGGAAATATGAAAATTAGAAAAAAAAAATGCTTTTATTCATGAATAATGCAACTTGAGATTGGAAGTCATAAATAACTCTTTCATCAGAGAAAAATCTGTTTCATTTAGAAACAAAAGCTACTTAAAACAATGGTTTAAGCTTTTGAAGTTAATCTTTTTAAACGGTGCATGAAAAAAGCAACCATATCATGAACTTATTTAGCAGGGGCACTTTTACCTTTCTTTCTTTTCTCTTGATACAATAGCTGATGAATCTTGGATTTGCTTATTGTAAATCTCTACCGTTGCACTAAAAAAAAAAGTTCTTTCTATTAACCTCCTTGTCTGTATCATATAATATTTACTTATTCTTTTGGTGGTTAATGCTTCCTTGATGATTGTTAAATTAACCTTGATGGATGGTTGAGGTTCTAATTTGCAAAAAACTTCATCCAATCGAGCCTATACTATTTCTGTATGATAGTCCTTAGACGATGACTCAAGATAATCACACAATGAAGTTATCAACAGGACGGACATTTACAATTTACCAAACTTATATATATTACATGGAAATGAGGCTACATAGAAAATTGGCTAGACTATAAAATAATTATCACAAAGTTTCAAACGTCAAAATTAGCACAAACAGTATGGCACATTAGGAGAAGTACCAATTTTCTATTTCTAGAGAGGAATGGTCTCTTAAGAGCAATCCTTGTGAATGCTGGATAATGAATTCATCAGTAGCTCTGCAGATCAAATTCAACAGATTTTATAGCAGATCCGATTAGATTTTAAAGGTGTACTGTGTTATCGTTCAGATAGCTTGGATATGTTTGATGGAAAGATGTGATTTTGTGACAGTGTGTTAATAATTTACCAAATTTATTTACCTGTTATGTTCAGTAGGCAGAAAATTACACATTGATCACAGACAAACCCTATCTCTGCGAACAGTTCATGAACGTCAAATGGCCAAATTTTTATGAACTGTTCATGAACAGTTCATAAGAATTTCCATGAGAATTTTGAGTCATTCAACTTTCATAAATAGTTCATGAACTCAACTATTCTTTTGCAGGGGCAGAGCCAATTAGGCATAATGACGTCTAAAATGATAATATAATGACACAAAGGATCATTTTATTAAATATTGTGGGTTTCCTGAATTATTAAATATACTGACTTGTGGGTTTGTTGGATTTGCTGCAAAACTGCTTCCATTTCCAAGTTTTCTTGTTTTAATCGGATACATTCATCTGATTGGTGTAAAAGATCATCTTTCAGGGATCGCAATCTACCAAAATAATAATTAATAAAATATTCTCAAGAAATTTATCATCTGGGCATTAAATCTTATCACATGCACAAATTTCTAAGGATTGAAAATTTTGATAAAGAAAACATGATATTTAAAAGAAAATGTAATTCAGAACAGTAATGGTGGGGCACGTGCCCCCAACTGCCCTGATAGACCAGTCACCATCTGCAAGATAATTCATTTGTGAATTAAACATAGTTCCAGTATTTGCCAGACATGGAATTGTAGAATCTTTTCCTGGAATGTGATTGGCTACAAACCATTTTGAATACACCTACCATATACATATTAATTTGGGGCTTAAGATACAGATTAGATATTGATATTTGATAAAAGATTTTAAGGACTGTATCATGATCAGTTGATAATGACTTCATGAGAAATTCATCCTCATCTCATCACATCTCCCATTCATAAACTGTGTTTTACAGGAGATTGTATACATGGTTGTAACTACACAATCCTGCCTGGGGGTATTTCTAATGTTACCTGAAGAAATGGGTCAGGTATTATGCTCAACTCAGAAACTTCAGTAGGCCTATTTCAAATCAAAGGCTCCATCTATCTATAAAAGCTGGGACAGGCTACTTTTGGGGCTCGAAAATTACCATTTGAACAAAAAGTTTTTCGAATTCATGATACTATTTTCGCGCGCATTGTTCAAATTTCGCGAGTCTGGGGTTGACGGAAAAACCGTTCAGGAGTTCATGAATGTTAAATGGCCCAAATTTCATGAACTGTTTATGAACTGTTCATGAAGATTCAAGGACAGTTCATAAACAGTCCATAAACAGTTCATGAACAGTTCATGAAATTTTGGGACCATTTAATGTTCATGAACTGTTCATGAACCCCTGAACTGTTTTTCGCAAGGGACACCTCCACATACTGCCCGAATTCACGACTGCGATTGTGTACCTTTTCTCGGTTTCTTCTGCATCATTCTTATCTCTTGAGCTCAATGCTTTGGCTACATCATGTTCTATTGAGAAATATGATGCAATCAAATACATCATACAATAGCAATAATAAGCTGACTACAGCATAACATAAAGATGAGAAAAATTACTTTTCCATCAGGAGGAATTATCGCACACCTACCCCTGCGAACAGTCCCGGAGTTCATGAACAGTTCATGAACATTAACTGGCCCCAAATTGTCATGAACTGTTTATGAACTGTCTGTGAAGGTTCACAAACTGTCTGTGAATCCTCATGAACTGTTCATGAACTGTTCATGAGCTCCTTAACTGTTTTTCACACACCTATTCACAATCTTCGACTTGATATATAGCTAATAGCTTTTGTTTAGAATAAAATTTAAATTGCTAACAGCATTTTCATTCAATCAATTTGCAAGGTGCAGTTGAGGAATTAAACCAACCAAACAACACAGTTTTGAAATTTTAATAAAATCAAAGCGCTTTAAATGTGGCGTTGTCAAGGACTTTACAAAATTTATAAGTTGATTAAACTTTGTGCTGTGTTTTCTCCGTTGCATGATTTCAAAATTCTTCTGCAAAACTAAATGTATTTTAATAAATAGGATGAGATATAGTTATCGGATCAGAAAACGGATTGCAGATTTTAAAAGGGCATAAAATGCTACATTATATTATCAAATGAAACGAGATCCGAAAATTTTTTGAATTGTTAGTTCTGAAACGAGTCGTCACATATTATGATTATATTCTTAAAATGCAAAAAGGACTTTTCAAATGTTTGTACTGGAAGTGTTTAGTACATCACCATAGCTTTCTATGTGTGCAGATATTGATCGTATGATGGTGCCTAGCAAATTGAATATCACCTGCGAAAAATTAGGCAGAATTCATGAACAGCCCATGACTTAAAATAGCCCAAATTTTATGAACTTTTTTTATGAACTGTTTATGGACTGATCATGAAATTTCAATAATTGTTCATGAACATTTCTGCAATTTCACATTCATGAACTGTTTTCAGAGAGGGCATCTTGTAACGGCACAGGTGAAATGGTCAGCGGAATCTGAACAAGCAAGGCCTATCTGCCATAAAATAATGTGAAATTGTTCTAAAATGTGCGTATGAAATGAGTCAAAGAAGAACTCATCTAGAAATATGAGTATATATAAAGGGCACCTGCTGTAGAGCGATACTGTCTGCATTATTATAGTCTGTTTTGTTGTAGATCTTCAGAGTCAACATGGGTCGACAGTCATTGTACTCACCATTACTTAATTTAATCTGTGATGTTTTCAATTTCTCTCTTTCGTGCTGGACGCGTGTAGTTTCAGTTTGGATCTATGAAAACAAAATATTATCTGAGCACTTTCTCAAAAATAGTAAGCCGAGATTGTTGCCTTATAATGCTTTTGTTCTTCTACACATCTAATACTGATGTACAATGTGATGAATAAAGCTACTGCTGTACAAATCAGAAAACTTCAAACGAGAGCTATCAGAACCATTATAAATGTCTGCCTTAAAGGTCGTCGCTCCACCAAATCTCTACTCCAAACATTAAATCAATAGAACATCGATTTAGGTTTACAACTCATTAAACCGTCACCAGGTACATCATGAGTGATATTTTAATTGATGACCACTATCACAATAATTGCAGAGTGACACAAGATCAGCTATTGAAAATATATTAGTGATCCAAGAAATATCTTGTTGTGGGTGAATGATCGATAGCTGACATGATCAAGCCGTGTTCACTTTTTCATGAGCACAAATTAGACACATTGACGTCATTTAAACAAATCCATTTGTCAATAAAAGTATGTGAACTAATCAAAGAGGCCATCAAAGCGAATATCATAACAACATCATAACATCAACTTGATATAAACATTTTAAATGTTAATTTTCAATGTTTTTTGATTATTATTCACATTGTAATTTGGTGCATTATCCTCAAATGAGAATGCAATATTCAATATGTAAGCCAGTAATTATCTACTGCTGTAAATACAAATAAATATATTATTTGAAGTTAAACATAAAGTCAAAACCCCTGCGAAAAACAGTTCAGGAGTTCATGAACAGCTCATGAATGTTAAATGGCCCCAAATTTTCATGAACTGTACATGAACCGTCCGTGAGAGTTCATGAACTGTTCATGAACTGCAGAACAGTTCTTTGCAGGAGAGGCTAGACTTTGTCTTCTGATGTTTGACTATATTCCTGTACTGCTCTACATATCTGCATCAAGCACACTATTGATGTTTTGCCATCAACTAAGTTATTATGTGTAGGTATTTTCTCACCTGAGCTAATTTAATATTGAGTTCATGTTGCAATGAAGTTAAGTTCCCTGTAGTTGTAGATGAATCTTTTAGAATATTTACCCTTAAAAAAGGAAAGTGTTTTTTTTTTTAATAATTCAATCATGTTATTTCTAATATAAAAATATGCTCTATGTAAAATTAACTTATATCAGCAGACGTTAGATCTGACGATATGGGGATCAAATTTGATATTGTGATATTTTTTGTTGGGCTAATGAAAGTAAAATAGTCCAATTTTTATGAAATGATCATGATAAATAGGCTACTGTATCTAAATTCATAAACTTTGATGCACGTTTTGAAAATTACTGGAAATTATTTTATATTTTCAAACTTCATTGATTTTTTCCATATTTCAAACAAGGTACGACTGATACTTGCAGAATCAATAAATCTTAATTTTTTGCTTGTGAAAATTCACCCTGCGACTTAATACTCGCATGCATGGGGCAACATAAAATTGTGCTGGATAACAGTATCTAAATTCATGAATTTTTGAAACACATTTTATGAACATTGCTAAAAGATGTATCAGCTTATTCCTGAACTGAAGAACTCCATTCAAAGGTTAATTGCAAGATATGAAAAGCTTATATGTGGAAGAAGAGTGCTCATTGAGATCCAATGCATCTTTATTATTGAATATAATGTGGCCTCCTGATACCAATTTGATTCGAAGGAAGCAGAAAGCCTAAACACAAGTATAGAAATTTGTTGACTTGCCCAAGTCTCACTTCTTACTATGACGATTTTGACATGTTTGTAAGTGAGACTTGTGTCCTTTGGCAATTCTATTGTTTTCGAAAACAAGAAACCTGTCAACAAAATCTCGTCGATGACGTAGTTTTACCTGAGTATTCCAGGGTGTCAACATTCAACAACGAACGAATCGTAAAATATATTAGAACCTGAAATTTTAAAAGCTACTATAATATTTGACAGAAATAGTGGCTTGAGTCATTTTTTGTATATATATTTCAGGGTATTGGAGCTAATTAAACTGGAAAACTGATTTTATTATTCTAACTTACATATTCTGGTGAGTCATTGATTTAGCGAACGCTCCTGTTGACTGCAAATTTGTGAGCGCTCATTGGAGATTGAAATACAGGTTGAATTATGATTCATCGTGGAAATGATAAACATTACACTTAAAGGTTGCTATATTCTGAATAAATATTCCCCTTGTTCTTGTACACGACGTGGAACTGCTGAATTTTTCGATGGTAACCCAAAGCATTCACAATGACACAATATTAAACAATCCTGAAGGGTAAAAACATTTACAGATAATTTCGCCATCTGTATTTTGAATAATGATGTTGAACTAAGTTTGTAATTTTTGACAAGCATCAGTTAATCGACTTGATTTAATAACCATAAGTTTCCATATAGATTTAATTAATTTTATTTTGGCTTGCTTGCATGTCTGCAAATGCTACATCGTTTGTAATTCAAAACATGATTCAAAACATAAGAAAGAAATATCGGCTGTTGGGTTTTAATTTGTAAGAAACAGTATTGGAAATAGTTGAAGTGGTTTGATGTTTAAAAAATGTTTGTACAGAGCTTTTATTTTATCATTTTGAATGAAGCAGTCTTCAAAGCTGGGAAGGAATATAAATTATTCACAGGAAAAGTCGCTTTGTTACCAGCTTCATTGTGTGGACAGCCAAACCTGAAATTTGAAAAACTTAACCAAATTTCCATTTGTTTTATTCAGCTAATTGCAGACTTGACATTGTATATATACCGTAATTTCGTATTATATAAACTCATGATCTACGACTATGTGTCAGATCATGAATTTATAATACAACGACAACCTGTTCTTTTGTATTGATTTATTTGAATGAGAAACAATCGGCAAAAACTGATTAATTGACCGATTGTTATGACTTATCGGCATCGAACATCGGAAAATTTTATTATCGTCTCACCCCTAAAGATAATAAGATGAATTATAATAAATTTTTCAAATTTAATATAAATTATATCTATTTGAAATGGTAAAGTAATTACCCTTCTAGCGTTAATGCAGCATTTTCTTTGATTCTTTTCTCCAACTTCTTGTTTAGAGTTAGCATATCGTGTTTCAATTTGTTGTTTGTCTTATCCAGTCTACGCAGTTGCTAAAAACAATACAAGCACAATTTCAAAGCATCAAAAACAAACAATTTCTAGTTTTCAACCTTTCGGAACAGTTTTCCCATTTTTCATCAATATCTCATTATTTGTTTCTCTATGGGTGTCTATTAATTTGATGTTGACACTTTTTGTTCTCCATATAATTGTTATCAACCACGTTGTCTGTTAGTGTATTGTGCTAATTGTATTGCAGAACTTGTTCCAGCCTTTTGCATTGTATTATAACAACATGTGTCATGTTGCCGAGTTGTTAAGCATTGTAAAGCCCCGGGCAAACGACTGCGATTTTTCACAACAAATCTGTTTTAGTCTGACGTGTCTTTTTGAGTTTGGAAACAGTATTTTTAAGAGGGGCTAAACGGACTCAACTTTCTCAGACTTTTCTAGAAAAGATCCGAGTGTCTTGACTGAGCTTAAAAGGAAGCCATGGAAAAGACCACAACATTGAAAGGGTTAGATAAATTATAAACGAAACAGTTTGAAAAAAATGACAAAGACGTTCGATTAAATAATCCTTGGAAAATGTTAGATGGCCATCAAACACAATGTGACAAACAAAATACACAATCCAACACGTCAGACAAAATCAAAACAGCGGCTATACAACAAGGGTTTTTGAACGAAAGCGTTGCTGTTATTTGACAGGACTTAACATTTCAGTTGATATTAACCAAGAAAAATGTATAAAACTCAATCATTTAATCAGTATTGTATTCACATGATTTCATATATGCATGATATAAGTCTTTAATGTTAGAACATTATTACTTCTCAACATCTGATTGGTTAATTCCCCTGCGAAAAACAGATCAGGAGTTCATGAACAGTTCATGAACAGTTCATGAATGTTAAATGGCTCCAATTTTTCTGAACTGTTCATGAACATTTCATGAACCCTCACAGACAGTTCATGAACAGTTCATGAAACTTTGGGGTCAATTAACGTTCATGAACTGTTCATGAACTGTTCATGAACTGTTCATGAACTCCTGAACTGTTTTCGCAGGGATTTGTATCAAATAATGCATGGCTTAATGACATGACAACTCTAAATCATATGATAAATAAATTAAACAGCAAATATTAAAAAACTAAATTGGATTGAAGTTGTAAATTTATGAGTTGTCTTCTGATAAAGTGGGATCGTTCATGAACAAAGTTTAGATTAAATAATTTTCAAAGTAGCAATTGAATTTAATGTATATCAACTAAAAAATTTGATTAGTAAAAGTTTGAAACCAATCCAATAAGTAATGAAGGGATATCAATGTTTCAAAAAGTCTATTCCTGCCATGTGTTTATTTTCGTGACGTAGATATTCAAACTTTTCAATATTCAATATTATTTTAGGTTAGTTTGAAACAACGTTGAATACAGTCATACCTGTTATAGCAGTCACCTTTATACAGCGGCCACCTGTCTATAGTGGTCACTCTTGCAATGTCTAAAATATTATTTTCTATTGAATCAAACCTGTATATAAAGACCACCTGTCTATAGTGGTCAATTTTTCTACCTCTGATAGCTGGCTGTTATATAGTTTCACTATATCTATATCTCATGAAAATAAACGCGCAGCAGAATTAGACTCTTTAAAATATCGATAACCCCATCATTTCTTATTAAATCGGCTTTAAACTTTTACCGAGCATTTTTTAAGTTGATATAGATTGAATTCAATTGCTACTTTGAAAAATATTTTATTTCAGTAGAATCTCCCATTGTTCAACTTTCAAAATTTCCTCAAACTAAAGATAGTTTGTTTTATATAATCAACCCTGTGTATAAAGGCCACGTGCATATAGTGGACAATTTATCTAGATCTTTTAGATGGCTGTTATATGCAGGTGTACAATGAAATCTGTATATAACGACCAGCTAAGAGAGGTAGATAAATTGACCACTATAGATAGGTGGCCTTTATATACAGGTTTGATTCAATAGAAAATACTATTTTAGACATTGAAAGAGTGACCACTATAGACAGGTGACCGCTGTATAGAGAAGACCGTTATAACAGGTTTGACTGTACTTGTATTATATTTTAAATGCATAGGTAGGATTAAAATATATTACATAACATTAAACTTATCAAAATCAAGATAGTAACAAGCAAAATAGAAAGTAGCACAAACCATATTCTTTTCATCATTAATCTTCTGTTTCTTAGTAGCTTCGTTCTCTTGTTCTTCAATTTCCCTTAAGAAAAAGAGATGATGAATGTTGCAACTAATTGTGATTCCACTATACCGGATAAAAATTGTAACGGATAAGTACTGTAAAGAGAGCCTGAGGAAGATAAACTTTCACAAGCTTACCAAGTCACCCTCACTCATTAAAGATCATGATTGTGCAATCAGATTAAATATCACACTGGATGGATCATTGGAATACACTAAAACAACTCTGAAGAATTCACAAATCAAACCACTTTGCATTCGATAACTAGGTAGTTTACGACACTCTGCAGCAAAGACATATCAGATCATTTGTAACCCCACAAAATATTTTTGAGCACCCTTGTTAGGTATTCTCTAAACTAAAGGAGTGAAAGAGCGTTGAAACCCCATTCTACCACCACCAGTCACACTGATAAGCAATTGAAAGTTTCAATTGGGTATGAATGTGCCATGTAGCACTAATTATGTGATAATTATTCTCAGTACCTAATTCAATCAAAATATCCTGAATGAGACAATCAGCTCCTATCAGTACGATTTCAACTTTGTATAATTATAATAATTATACTAACTAATTATGTGATGATTATTCTCAGCGTTACATAATACCTAATTCAATCAAAATATCCTGAATGAGGCAGTCAGCCTCCTATCAGTAGGATTCTAACTTTGTATAATTATAATAATTAAACTAACTATGTGATGATTATTCTCAGCGTTACACAATACCTAATTCAATCAAATTATCCTGAATGAGGCAGTCAGCCTCCTATCAGTAGGATTCTAACTTTGTGTAATTATAATAATTAAATATAATTATCCACATACACAGTACAACAAATAATTGAGGGTATTGATTATGCATCATAAAAAGTCTTTACTTTAATTGCTCACCTATATCACACTAATAAACTAGGTCAATAAAAGAAGTTTGCTCCAATACGTACCTTTTCTTGAATATATTAGCCCGTATTTGCTTGCCTGTTTTGTTAGCTGTCGCTTCCTATAATGATCAGATAGAATATAAAAAGGAAAATATTGTGAGTGAGTTCATGAACTGTTCATGAATTTTTTATGAGTTCATTAACTGTTCATGAAATTTTTATGAGTTCATGAACTGTTCATGAAGCTCCATGGGGGGAAAGCTTACAATTTCAATGGCCAATTCTTCTTTGATTCGATCTGTGTCTACTCTATCTTTGACCATCTCCTCTTCGGTTTCCTGTGTAGCTTCTTTGTATTCTGCAATCTAGCAACATCAACAACAACAACAACAACATCAGTGAATTGAATTTCAAGTCTTTTCAATAATTAGAATTCTAAATATGTAATGTTAACTAAGTCAGAGCATGTGAGATTGTCATTAGTTTTCAAAATGTAGTGATGTTATATTTAAGAGATTATATTTAATGTTGTGTAAGTTGTCTTACTGATTGAACATAGGGCTCAATGCTATACAGCAGAGCTTTAAATAATATATAAAATATAAAGTCAAAAATCAGACAATCATTTTTGCTACTCAAAGTTTCACGCCAAGGCGATCATCAGGCAATCTATTCAATCGAATAGATTAGAATCGAATGGATTGAATAGATTGCCTGATGATCGCCTTAGCGTGAAACTTTGAGTAGCAAAAATGATTGTCTGATTCTCGACTCTATATTTTTATATATTATAAGAGGTTATATAAATAAATAATAATTACTATTATATTTCTATAGTGTGTTTTCTAGTTTAATCCAATGTCCTTTTAAATTTAAATGGATAATAACATTGTAAGGATATATTCAATTATGATATTACATGTTGATGTTTTTTTACTAGCACGGCCACGGGTCTACAAAATATATTTGTGTTTGCGACTAAATGTTTCCTTTCAGAGTGCCTGCAAATTGTTCTGATAATTGCATTCTTAATACTGTTGGCTACATTGAAATATATAAAAATTCATGTAGATTTGTTTACAAATATATTTGGCTACATTGAAATATATAAAAATTCATGTAGTTATTTGTTTCAAATTTGACCAGTCAATCATTTATCAAAACCATCAAAACGATCTCGGTCATTATTTATTAGCCGATAATATAGAATATTCTTTGTACATTACTGAAGTGGCCATGGCAGATAGTGATAGATTGTTTCTGAGAAACAGTCGTGATCTGTACTCTTCAGTATCGTTTAATTTAATCAACTTACTTTATCATATGTTTCCTTTAATGTATTTCTTGTTTCATTTAGTTTGATTTGCATGCTATAATTTAAAACACAAAATAAATTACAGTCATGCCTGTTACAACATTCATCTATATACAGCGGTCCCATGTCTATATATATCCATGCATCTATGTCTATAGAAAGTATGGTGTCCTTGTTTTGGTATGTCTAAAATAGTATTTTATATTAAATCAACCTTCTATATAAAGGTCATCTGTCTATAATGGTCCAATATGTCTACCACTCATAGCTGGCTATCATATTCAGGTTTCACTGTATATCAACTGGTTGTTAACAGTATTATTACACCATTCTATAATTCATGTTCTTTGGATAAATCTATATGTGACCAGTGTCCAACAAAAAGGTTTAGTCTGCCAGAATTTAAAAAAAATGTCATCATTTTCTTTTGAATATTTTGTTGAGGTTTGGTCTATAAATCAGAAAAGTACAGTATAGTCTTCTAAATTTGCTCTAGCCTTTCGGGATCTAGGATCCCAGAATCCCCACTTTTGTGGGACACCGTAACTATTGACAACTATTTGGACATTAAGATTCGTAAATGTCCTGATACATTACCAAGGATGTTGCAAAATATTACACAACATAAGACTTTATCACATGGATGGGTGACATGGTTCGACAAAACATTTTACATTCTGGGATTCTGATTTTTGGGATGATTTCATCATGTAAACGTTTTCAAAGCGTTTTAATAAGAAGAGGTTATTATCATTGATTAAATGATAAAATTACGCCTTTATATTTATCTCACAAAGAAAGTAAATTAAACAATTTCCTTCATATTGTAGAAACTTGAATACAAACATTTCCTCTCCTTCCTTTTGCATTTGTCTAGCTTTTCTGATTCCTGGAATGCCGTATTCTATCGAACCCTGGCAGGCAACTATAGCAAGCAGGAAGCTCTTGTTTAACTGAACCACTGTTTCAATTTACTGTACCTTGCTTTCTTGGACAGTTCCTGGTTGAGTTCAGCCACTATCAACTGATGGTCACTTTGAAGGCACACGTAATCAGGGCTACAAGAAACAAAATATAGACCTCTTGTATTACCGTTGTAGGTAACAGAAATAGCTGTTATGTGACAAAGATATTTTTGCTTGTTATTGCTTTTGAAACTTTTAATATTATCATGCACGAGAGTAAAGTTCAGTTAAAAATACGAAAAATTGTTTTAGAGTTGACAGAAAATGGAGGAAATTCACTGATCGGAGGAATGCCTGTATTATTCATTGTTTTTGTGATCTTGGTTGAGATAGGAGTAGTTTGTGATTAGAAATATTATTTTATATTTACAACTAATTTGTTCTTCAATTTCATACCTGTTAATTTCAATGTTTGATATAAGAGAAGTACTCTCACGTTCTAGCTCTTGTGTCTCACATTGAGTGCTTGATATTTTATCCTAGAATTGAACAATTATTAAATATGTTATAGCACATATTAAACATCTTCCGTGCAATATGGGTTGCATAAACATGAGTGTTGAGTCACGAGACACGTGGAAGGCATAAGAAAATCAAGAACTGCTGTGGAGAGTGATTTTCTTATGGCTTCCTCATGTCTGATAACAACTAGAGTGAGTGCCTCATAGCAATTTTCATAAACTGTTTATAAATTGCTTCCAAAGTGCTTCTGAACTGTTCATGGACTGTTCAGCAAATATTTTTGCAGGGGAACTGAATCATGACATCTGTAATAATTTTGAATCACACTTTGAAGAGTGTTTGTGTGGCGTTTTATTGACAGCGTTTCAATACTGTATTAGGGTTTTAATAAAAACTTCACTTGTTCAATTTCAAAACAATCTATATTGCAAGATTGAAAGTAAATAAGTAATGTAGACAGTGTCACCCTACCGAAGGCACCCGTACCACTCCTCTATTTATAGTTGAGTGGCTTTTTTCGCTGAGAGCAATGATTTTAAGCGCTCTTTGTTGATCTCAGCCGCAACACTGCAGATCAATTTCAACAGATTTCATGGCAGTTAGGTCTCGATTGTCAATGCGCAATGATGCGCCACAGCTACTCACAATGCAATTCCCTCTGGACCATTCCATCCGCCATCTTTAGATGGTACTCATTTGATGTTTCAGATAAAGTCAAGGCTCAGTTGACCTTCGGGGGGTTTGAACCACAGTCGATCAGATATGATCCGATCTGAAGTTCAGTTGCTCTGTCATCTGAGCTAATCCTCCTTTGCAAGATTGAGCAATGTCATTAACATACATTAAGGTTCAGATTGATCAAAACTACTATCCAGCAGCATACAGATATATAGAAAGTAGTTAATGAGCACGTCAGGAACAATTCATTAAAGGTTCAAAGAAAACAGGCACTTTAAATTTTATTAACTTTTATGGATTATACTTTTATTTATTAACTGTTCATAAATTCGTTAAATTGGTGCATATCTATCCTCCAATTTTAATTTGTGTTGAGGGGGTTTATCCTCCCCTTTCATCTTTAGCCTACACTACAGTACCACATCTACTAAATGAAAAGGTTTCGGTAGGTAGTAGGCTATACCACTACTTTTTCTGGGTTAGAAAACTGACCTTGAAAATATTGATGAGAAAGTACTTCTGAATAACAATTAGGAAATGTTAGTTATGGAAGGAGGATTGAAAAATTAAAAAAAGTTTGGGCAGCTCTTTTGAAAAATCTTCCTCTGCACTCACTTGAAGAGCTGCAATTTCTGTCTCATTTGATTGACGAGCAGCTTCAACAGCAGCTGAAATAAGATCAATGGAACAAAATCTTAGGATGCAATGTTGATGATGATAAAACCTCTAATAAATTGACCTGTAAAAATTTTAGCGGGTGAACTTATAGCAATTAAAACATACAAATAAACATTACGTAATGGTTAGGGATTTTAAATTTGATATGCCGTATTTTTACTACAATTTATTTGTCATGATGGTACATGCGATGGTATAAGCAAGTTTGATTGGATCATATCTGAATGTATCATGTTTTTACGTCTTTTGCAATTTTTATTAAGAATTATCTGCCATAAAAATAAAATAATTAATTATTGTGGCAAACGATATGATTAACTTACTTCTGATTTCGAATTCAATATCATTTGGAAAGCATTTCAGTTTGTGTCTGAGTGAGCTTCGTGTTATTGTTTCTGTTTCCAACTGATGATGAAGATTGAGACGTTCCTGATCCTAATGATGAAAAGTAATGTATGTAATCCCCTGGAAAAAACAGTTCAGGAGTTCATGAACAGTCCATGAACAGTTCATGAAAATCGGGGTCATTTAACATTCATGAGCTGTTCATGAACTCCTGAACTGTGTTTTTCAGGGGATATAACGTCATCTGAATATTGTTTGTAATATCTTTATTTTTTTTGAAGCCTTAAAGTTTATACTATTTTATGCATCTGATGGATTGAAATTCTCCTGTGAAAACAGTTCATGAACGCGGAATTGCCTGTTTTTCATGACATTGATGAACCGTTCATGAAATTTGGGCCCCTTAACAGTCATGAACTGTTTTCACAATGTTCTAAGAACCACCGTAGATAATATACAGGGGATAATAATAACCACTACATTGCAGGCTATTATGCATTTAGATAATTTCACATAAAGGAGGAATTACCAATTGCTCCAAAGTTTCAATCACATCTTTAATTTCAGATATATCTTCATGTGATGAATCTTGATTTTCAATCAATAGCATTTGCATCCTTCTTTCTACATGAAAATGAAAAAAATTGAATATCACCTTTAGGGTGTTAGGGTGTTGCAAAATATGAGAGTTATATTGGGTTCTGGCCAATTGCAGCCAAAGTCAATCACTAGTTATATTATGTTGCTGTGCGATATGGAACAGGTAAGGGGCTTTAGAGATCTATTAACGCAAGCATAATATCTGATTTAATAAAAAATACAGCGAGATGATTTTACCTTTGATTTCCTGCAATTTTGAAGGTCTGCAGAGTATTTTTACTGGATGATACATGCTCATGCTGCATAATTTGTATTTACTATATTATACTGGCAAAAATACCTAGGCCCAGTCTGCAGATTATGGCAATGGCGCAACCGAGATTCAACAAGATTTAGTTTTGTTATGGTCAAATGCCAACAAGTATTTGCTGTGGTGCACCTGATATCTCGGTGAAAAGTGCCCTTCTCTGCAGTCATGACCTAGGCTACTGAATTATTTTAATATCACGTTGTAACCTACCTAGGTACTTTAAACGCTCGATAGCTGACACCACAGCAGCTGAAATTCCACACTTTTTTAGCAAATCAATATGCTCAGATGGTCGGTCAAATTCATAACCAACAACGTCTTTATTGAAAGGCTCCATTGTTCAATAGAAATATTTTTTCAGTGAACTGAATCTGTATTATTCGATCATTTCGATGAAAGTAAAATTCAAGGACAGAAAATACACAATTTGGGACTTGAACTAGACAACTATATTAAGTATGCTGTAGACGAGGTATTGCGTTGCAGTTTTATTTTGATTTGATGTCAGATGAGATATATCAGTGAGTCTTTCTTAGCTAAAGGTTAGGCCAATGTGTAATGTGTCAGGTCACGATTTGCATTGTGCACTGCACTGTGTACTGTAATGTGATGTTTGTTATCAATTGCTAAGTTAAAATCTTTGTGGTGATACGTTGTCTTGCTAAATATGAAAGCCAGCAGATATCCATAAGAAAATCATACATTTATTCAACTATCGCAAACATTTATTTCTTCTTGCAATACTAATTGCTTCTTCAAGAAATACAAATAGACTCTTGACTGCTCATTTGCAGGACAGTCATTTTGTTGCCATTATGGTTTGTAAACTCAGTTTGTTGCTAACCTCGATTTGGTTGACGTATCCTATTATGTAAGTTTATTCAGAACTCAAGATTTTATACTGTACACTGCTATTTTTACAGTAAGTGCATTTTGTTCTTTAAATATTTAAATTATCAACTACCATAGTTCAATTTCAACACTGTTCTGGAAATGGAAAATTCTCTCCCTGTCGACCAATTAAAAGATCTGCTTTCTCTGTCAGGTATGCCAAGTATGCCAACATTTAAATAACATATAGATTTTAATAAAATTTGAGGTAGCCTGATCTAGATTTGATCTGATTGTTTGTCAAAGGTGATTGGCCCCAGATCTTAGGATCCGTAGAAATCCTTACTTTTGGATAGGAGCCGGATTAGAATCCATGGATTTAGAATTGGATCTCTAATAATTTTAATAAATGCTGATAGTGATAGAATTAGAATAGAATAGAATGAATACTAAGTAGAAATTATTTTGATTTTGATTACCAGATTCAATACTCTGAGCTGAAGACTGGCATGACAACCATCTCACTTTGAAACAATTGTTATACGCAGGCCTAACTTGTAAAAAAATTCATGTCAACAATGAACATTGTGTTATAACAATAAGCATGCATGTGATCCTAAGTGCGTAGCACCTGCCGGTCATTTTTGCTCCTTTGCGGGAACATATTCCCCCCGCTCACAACAAAAAATGCAGTCACAAGGACTTGCTAAGTAGCAGTTATGTGAATATGTAACCCCATCATACTGAACGTAAGATCTACATATAGAGTCGAATGGATCTAGCCTGGACCCTATTATTCAAATTCTGTTTGATCTGAGGATCTGACCCTGAATCCAGACCTACATTCCACCTAGGATTTATCTTAATCTCTGATAATGAGGATCCAGACAACTATACAGTATATAGGTAAAGTAGCTGTATATATAGACCTGATTATATCACATTCTAAGAAAGTAATTTCTGGACTGTTATGCTCAAGAATGCCGTAGCCATTCACAAAAAACCACTACATAATTCATGCATAAGATGAGAGTCGAGTTTAGTCTAAAGAGAGGAAGACCCTTAAAAACCTAACAAAACAATAGTCTAGATCATAATAATAGCCTAGTCAGAGAATCAGACAGTTGTATTAGCCTCTAGATCACTGATCAGTGTTTTCTTTGCTTTGGAGCTGATGAAAAGAGGGAAATCTGCTGATTGGAGGAACATTCTCATGTCTGATAATTTATAGGAGATTTATCAAAATGATATTATATCTATATATCATGTATCATTCAACTTTTGTCAATTAATATTTTTATTGACGGATAGGAGATACACATGCTTCATTCAAGTTCAAAGATGAGACCGACTGGGACAATCAACCTTCAGTAAGTTGAACTCTTATCAAATCTGTATCTGTTTATGCTATTTTGTTTATCAGCGCCTCAGGGACTAATAGAATTCAGATGGATCTAGAAATTTTCTGAGATCATTACTTTAATATGTTTATTCTGCCACTTAATTTTAAGAAAAAGCTGTCATTGCAAGTTACACTTTCTTTTTAAACTGCAATAGTTTTAATAAAAAAGGGATATGACGCCATAGCATTTTCATGAAATAAATTCACACCAAAATAGTCGTATTAAAACATCAATATCTCCTTAATTATGGATGTACCCTCCAACAACTATTCTTAAACTGTTAATGAATAGGGTCAACTCCCAAAATGACAACAGCTATCGAATTTGAAAATTCTGTTGTCGTTATGGACGAACGCTCTATAGCTGTCATGATCACATCACGCTCAATCATGTAATTAGAAATTAGACATTAAGATTTTTAACTGTCACTTTTTCAAATGCTTATTTCTCAAAACAATCTTGTTTATTCCTCAAAAAATCTGATTTGCAATCAAGGCATTCAATACAACAAGGTAAAAAATTTGGGTTTAATTTTTATGTATCGGCCCTATTGTTCATGACCTTTTCAAGACTTTTTCACAAAGGAAGTATTGTTGATTTCGATTTAAAAGTAATCAGAGCTTTTGAACGTCATCCATATCTGGTTGCTTTTAATAGTATGTCATGCCAATTCTGAATCAATTGTTAACCTACATTGATTCGTTTTATCTGATTGATTTTCTTTACATTTTAGGCTAATCAACTTGTTCTTGATACAGGTAAGCTTGTAGCAAGCTTATCAAGATGCAACTTATTGGATAGATTGAATCTTCAAGACAGTGTACGTCTATAACCTATATATTTATATAAACACATTTACGTAATTCATTGTGACAATCTTTCAACAAAATTTAGATACAAAATTTCCTCAAACAGAACTTGAGCAAACTTGCTTACACAGCAAACAGCTCGAAAATACCTTAGCAGAGGTTTTAACCAATTATGTAAAATAACATTTTTGTAACTATACACTACTTTGATCAACCGTAAGGGAGTCGCGCTCAAAAGTCAAACCCAAGGAAAAATATAAACACTAGATATCTACAAATGTCAGAATAAAAATTCAACATTGTCAAATTTCCCCAATGAATATGGTGAACGACCAGTGCAACACGAGAGAGTAATAAATTCCCTATCAACTCTCAATTTATTGAATCCAAATAATCACAGTCTACTATGGCGTCTTCTTAATAATTCGAGCCATTTTCCTTGCATTGTGAGCTATTCCTCTAGCTTTTGCCCGTGCTTCTCCCCTTATTGCAGTATCAATAGCAATAACACATTCTCTCCTCCAAACTTGTTCAATATCCCATGTTTCACAAGGATAATGTTGAAATGTAATATTTTTTATCATTTGTAATGTAGATGGATCTAGCGGAAGTTTCTTTGTTCCTTCTGCAGAAGTTCTTCTTCCAAAGCAATTCCTATTGCATCTTTCTTCGTCAGGAATTATGGAATAGACAAGATTTTTAGCAAAGTTACCTCTATTCAAACTTGAATGTAGAACTCGTTCTATCAATGAAGGTGTTGCAATAGAATGTTCTTTTTCATTTATCATTTCGACTTCTTCAATCTCAGACATACTTCCTTCTGATACTGAATTATCTTCTGCCTCTTGCTTTTCACATGAATCCTCTGACAAATCTCCCTCATTGATGATATGGACTTCTCCTGGTGTCATCTGCTGATGTTCTATTGGGATTTGAGTGTATTGGCGTGGTCCAGTTGCTTCTGCAATATCGCACGGTTGCGTCTGCAGGTTATGCATGTCTTTCTGATTATGATACGGAATGTTTAAATGCGAGATAATGAAATCTAATTTATTATTGACTAGCTCAAGCATTTTCTCCATATGTTCAACATTTTTATGCTTTTTATCAAAAGAAATGGATGTGACTTCAGTTGGGACGTTGATTTTTATCACAGATTTATGTGGCCTAGATTCAGAATTATCATTTTGCATTTGACAATTACAATTTCTTGCATTAGTTGGTACAGCATATGTTGCTGATTGGGTATTTCCATGATTTAATTCTGTAGTAGTTGGCATATGCATTGATAAAAACTGATTATTCCCTGTATTGAGATAAGGTGTGGGTACTGGTGTTGATGTAGATGACTGCGTGATACCATTGACTGTTGATTGGTTTGATAGTGTTGTATTGAGTGGAGAAGTCTTTGCATCTGAAAATATTGCAAGTAAATATAGTCAAACTTGTTATAATGGTCACCTCTATACATTGATCACCTGTCTACAGTGGTCACTCTATTAATGTCAAAATAGTATTTTCTATTGAATCAACCCTGCATATAAAGACCACCTGCATTTAGTGGTCAATTTATCTACCTTTCTTAGCTGGCTGTTATAGACATGTTTTAATGTGTACATGCTAATGCAGAAATTGTAGATCTTATTTTTTAGGATTATGATAAGTCTGCATACAGGCTGGGGCTAGATCTAAATATACAGGCCTTTAGAACTGTTAGATCCTTTGCACAGCATGATCTGGATCGAATTTAACTTAGATTTTTCTCAGATACATTTAGATCAGACCTAATCAGATTTTAATTTGCTTGGCACTGATTCAGTTCATAATTATTTGTGAAATTTCTTTTTGAAACTATTTCTTGTCTGTTTCATCTATTAGTTGTGTTATGTATGCTATTTGAAACCATCCAGTCTGGATACATTCTAGCCTGCGCACAGACCCAAATCTTTTTTTTGATGATTAGTAGGCACTACTAATCATGATTCGGTCTGCGCGCAGGCTAGATACATTCCTGATAGCTACTTTTGATAAATTAGGGACAATTACACACATTTTTTTATAAGAAATTAAGTAGGCCTGTTAAACCTTAAAAAAAATTTAAAAACTTTAATACTCTTTAATACATTTTTTTCTAATACAAGATATGCCTACATAATGATGATGTCAATGCTGTTGATTTATATTATAATGTACTAGTCAATTTGATTCATCCATCATGCTGGGTTTTAAAAAATGTTTTCGAAATTTAATATCAAAATTGAATTCTTTATGCGAAATAAAAAAATTGAAGCATGTAGGCACCACAACTGGAAAACAGTGTTTCTAATAACTAACATGACCACATACACACAGACTTTCGCATAATTCAGAGGTATAGATTAAAGTGTCAAACGGTAATGAGTCCACCCATTTTGTATGATTAGATCATAGCCTGCTCGCAGACTCACTGTCAAAATGAAAATTTGGTAAACAATAGACTGCTAATTAGATCATAGATTATAGAATTATTTAATCTATGATTAGACTGAATACCAATAAACTGTAGATTATTGTAGAGCAATGAAAATGAAATATCCATATTTTTGAGATGTTTTGCCTAGATTTTACTGCAGCTATGGATTTTATAGCCTGCGTGCAGACAGACCTTTTTTCGTATAGACCGTCTGCACATTTTGTCAGGGCCAAAAATCATGACTGCACCCAGACTATGGATAAAAATCTTTCAGGGATTTTTTTGGTAATAAAATCCCATGAAATTTAACAATCTTTTAGTGCTACAGCCTTTGCTTGGTTAAACCAAGTTGGTTTCTTATTAAAACTGTGTGTATTAGAGAAAAATGATTGTTACTTATAACTTTCTTACCAACTATCAAACCTCGGCACATCAAAGTAAGCCGGACTTGGAGCCAATCAAATAGCTTGCTTGATGAGCGTAGAAATGGGATTAATCCAGCGTTTATGTCAGTAAAGTTCGAATTAAAAGAACCAACGATAAATCGGTTTGTACGCATCAATGATATCAAAGAAATTGTCACGTGATCAACAAGCACCGGCCGTTGATTTCATTGTTGTTGAAAGCGTTTGTTTTGGCAGCCGTTTGATCTCCGCAGCTCAAATCATCCCCAAAAGCGATCAAATATTGGATAAAGAACACATAATATTTATTCAGAGTTATTTTAAAATGTTACATATATATCTCACCAGAAGAAGTAGGTTGGTCCTTTTTTTGTTGTTCATTTCCATTTCCAACAACAGCACTTAAAATGCCGATTCCATGATCCTTATTTTCATTTGTATTTCGATGTGTACGTTGATGGTAAAGAAATTTTGATAATTCTGAAAAGGTAGTCTCACATTTGTTACACATGTATAATCTTTTACCCAAATGACAAACCAAATGTCTGTTCAATGCAAACTTATTTGCGAAAGCACCGTCACATCGATTACAGAGAAATGTTTTTTTCTTTCCATCTTTACGTGTCGCTGTTTTGCTTGTTTTCTCGACACACTCGACCGTGCTTTTTTCTTCACTCTCTTTTCCACTTTCAATGCTGTTCATTGCTGTTTTGAGCCGAATTTTTCAGGAATCAAAAGCAGGAGAGGTTTGGATATAAATTTGTCCCATATTTGTTTTGATCTTTCCGTGTTCGTGTCGTGTTGGTCTGCGTGATATTGTGAACGAAATCGTTTATCTCGTGACCGACAACTGTTCAACAGGGAGTCCATTTTTCTCACGCTTTCTCGTGTCGTCCTGCACGCCAAAATCGTCACATAGCCAATATCGATTTCCGGTACTTTTGTATATTAATTTATAATGGTTAACTTGATTGTCTGCTATATTCATACAGTATAGATCTTGCCGTAGCCTGCACGCATAATTATTGTATTTTAAAAGGAATAAAAAATAAATTAGATTGAGTCTGCGCGCAGGGTAGTCTTATTTTGAAACTAAACAAACTGTGAAGAATATAAAGATGATACAAATCATAGCCTTCCTCAATCAAACCATGATCAAGCGCTTCTCCTGTGCAACGCATCTTTCCATATGTCACAGACGTCACCCAGAGCACTGCATATCAGATCTCTCATTCGTTCACACAATTAACGACATTGCTATTTCAACAATTACAGTATTACAGTATAATCGTAAGCTCTATAAGTACTGTCTCTACATCCTCACTTGCAACAAAAGAAGAAATGTTGTTGCCAAGGAAAGTATCATTCATATAAGGTAAAATTTGAATCGGTGGATAAGTTTTTTTTTCAGCCGTGTTTGGCATAGTCTGCGTTACAGACCGCGATTCATTCACAAAAGAATAGGATGAATCGCGGTCTGTAACGCAGGCTATGTTTGGCAGTGATTTGTGGCATGCACGCTCTGTGCCGAAATTATTCTAGGCGAAAAAAGGACGGCACATGCGGAAATTACGTGACCGACTGCAACATGATACTATACTCGCATCAGTGCATAAACACGATTGTATTCAAAAGTACCCTGTTGCACAAGATTTAATTAGACTGAGGATAAAATAAATTAATTAAAGTTGCCTATACATATGAAAGGTGAATTCCGGCATATATCGTATTTGCCTTTTCCACTTCAGGTGTCTCATGCTGGTGTATCGAGTGAAACATTTGCATTTCTAGCTGAAAGTAGACCAGATCAATGCTTAACCAAGCAAATCATCCCTCCGCCGTACGAAAGAACAGACACGGAATGGACATGTGTTGGTCTCCATAGTAATGATATTCGCCATCCATATTTAATCAATCAATCATCTGTACCAACAACACAAGATGTTCAAGCACCTTCTCGAGAAGTTACGAATCAAAAAGATAACATAGATAATGTGATTATTGATAATCAGACAAAGCAGAATGTCGATAACTACAGACAGCAATTTTTGAATGATCCAAACTTTGATAAATTATCTACCGCAAATGAAAAACCGAATGAAGGTAAATGTTATTTTGTTCAGAAATGTCAACTCACAGTGAGCACATAAATGAATGTTTTTGATAATAAAGTATGTCGATATCATTATTAACATACTATATATATATAAGAGAACCTTGTAACCTGTAGTGTATATCAGTATGTTGTTGGCGCTGCCTGGTGGCATATATTTCATCGGATTCACGGCCACGGAAGTAAGAACCGTATTAACGTTGCATGGCTGTATATCTGAGTTATTGACCGCTTATAGAGGTGGAATATATTTCTTCATTGCTACCTCTTGACGTTGCAGCCTACGATACAGTATAGGTAAACCCAGAACGTCTAGGTTTTGTTCATTATAGTTTCACGAACATTTATTGATTTCGTTTTTACTTATCTTCTTCAGAACCATCGCCTATAAAGGGCAGCAACATCGAATCAACCGAGAAAAAGGTATATATTATCTGTAAATTATCTCTTGAACTTTCATGGAATAATCAACCCACCAGTGCTTCTATATGTATACGGGTACTATAATAGCGTGTTTACATCACTCCTCAACTCTCTTGAATCGTCAAACCATTTAATAATTATCAACATTTGCACCATTCCATTCAAACTGCTCATGATTTCATTTGGAACTCTCAAATCGAAGTGACTGTGTCCTTTTGGCTGGTCAAACATGTGTTGTATGATCTAGCGTCTTTAAGGAGTAATCTCAGTTTATACAATTTGCTCAAAGTCCCAAGTAGACTACCCAGTAGACAGCGAACCAGGATAAACACGCAATGAAATTATTGAACATATAAATTATAAATGAATATATTCAGGTTACCACAATAATGTATATGACGTAAAATAAAGCTACACTACAACAGAAACTAAACTATGTATTGTCATAACTTTGAAAACATCTGTTGTTTAATGACGTGGTATGATGATGCTAAGGACTATCGTTTCATGGCATTATCACTATGACGACCTGCCATTTAAATCATCGATGAATATAACATGGTTAATCGGTTAGATCATTATGTTAACGCATAGTAATCAGGTTTGAAGCAACATGATATATCGGTTATCAAACAGTATCAGTTCTGTTATCATCTAGGCGTTACAAATTGTGCTGCAAGCGTCCTTACAATTTAGAATAGGTCCCACCATTGTTCATAGACGTCGTTTACTTATGACTGTGTAGCATCACGAAGACTAGGAATAGAAAGCTAATCGCAAGTTCTCAATAGAAAATTTAATAAATTAGGACCGACTAGAAAAATTTTGTGCCCTGAGAGTTTTATAAACCTGCTGGGAATCCGGATCCGATGACTTGCCCCACTTGGCGCTTACCCCCTATTCCGCTTGACGGCCCTGTAATACAATATTATCTTTGGTTTTCTTTCAGCCTGAAGCTCCTGCATCATTAAAACAGAAAGATGACATTGCTGTTGAGTGTGATCCATTGGAAGACTGGCTAGATGATTTTCTATCATAATTTATAGTATAAATACGGATTTAATATAGGCATGAGATTATGAAATACTAATTACAGTACATAGTTTTTCTATTATAAGAAAATAAATTTGCATATTTATATCAATATTTAACATTTTTTGTGCGATTCAAACATATTTAGATATCGTTTTAAACGTGGTTACATGTAGCTTCGTGATCTACAAGATCAAAAGTGTAGTAACTATAGGACTAGAAACAAATATTCTCGCAAGTTCGTAGCAATAATGTTTTGTGACGGTGCTTAATGCTACAAGTTCCCTGATCGAAGATAAAATCGAAACAAAGTAGCGCATTGCACGGACACGGCCGTAACTAAAAGCTTTTCACCGGGGATGTTTGTTGCCCGAAAAAAGACGTAGCATTTGCATATTTGGGAGCATCAGTACTGTAATACCATAGATTTTTCTCAAAATTGCCCGAAACATGAGTCAACAATTTGTATTGCATTGGGGGGCATGTCAATAATTATGAACGGGTGCAAGAGAGTATCACCATTACCATTTATTCAAAAACCTGATAAGCTTTTTTTTTCACAAAAATTGCCAGCAGTCATTACAGACGATAACTTGATCACTTGACAAATATAAAAATTGATTAGTACTTAGTAGCACGTACTCTCTCAAGAAATTATATTTTTTATGACCTTGGATTATGTCACTATAAGGGGCGCCGGAGCTGGGGGGCAGCAGGGGCAGCAGGTGCCTTTTGTATAATCATCATAAACTTTCCAGATCAACCACGTTAAATAAAGATGAAACAATATGTATGAATCGACATTGTAAAGTGTACAGCGAACGGTCGTAGCTATACATGCCTCTGGCCTAGGCGGTAGGTCAGTGTCCATTTGGCCTGACGAAATGTGTATTTTACTCAGAAAAAGGTGTGGCATTTGAATATTTGGGAGTTTCAGTGCTGTCGTACCTTCAAAATTGCACGATTTTGCCATTTTTTGTTTCAAAATTTCGCGAAATTAAACTAAAGATTTTATTAAGAAGAGGGGAGAGGGGGTGACAACGACATTGTATAACGAAAAATTTTTGCTGTAAGGTCACTAGTGCCAACTATGTAAGAATTGCCCCTGTCGTTCTCGTATGGCTCCGGCGCCCCTGTATAACACCAAAGAAATGACACTATATACAGTAGCTTTGTCTTTTTCAACCTAACTTTTTCATGACACACTTTGTACACTTTTACTACATAACACCGTTCAAATGTCATCAATAAACACTACCTGCTACTACATTCTAATGAAATTATATTGAACGACCCCCTGTCGAAATGCAATGGAAGATATCCGCAGGGTGTATAATAGTTAGAAATTACAAAATCTCTTATGATGTGATTTAATTTCAGTATATTTGTTAATGTTAGTTTATGTTTATATATAATATGTATAAAAAGAGTTCAAATAAATGACAGCAATCATCGACATCAATGTCTAAATGAACTCCATACTTATCCAAATACCGGGACAAATACTATACAGTACATATTTATGATGATGAACTTAAAATGCACAGCTGTAAATATGATTCATATTTACATATATCTAAGTTTTAGCAGGTGTTTATGTTCAGAGAACAGCGATACAAATAATAATGCGTAGGTTGGTTTTAATTCAAAACCTTTATTAGACGAGATACTGTCTAATTACCAACTATCAAAGCAGGTCATCTGACGTGAAGTTATAATATGAGGGAGAAATTGAATCATGAATAAGTTTACAAGACAAGCGGAAGACGAAATTAAATTACGAATTTTTAAATGCCAATACGATGGCGAAGTTTTCTTTTAATTATAATATTTTCCCTACATTTAAATAATAAATTGCCGCAGGAGATGATAATTCGAAATCAGTAGTATTTTTTAATTTATTTTGATTTTTTGATTGTCTTTCTTGTCAGTGTCATTATGGAAATAATCACGATTCTTTATAAACCAAATCACAACTGAAAAATTTGTTACTACAGCAACGATGAAAATTACAAATGAATAGGCCGTCATTGTTTGATTGCCATCTGCCATTAAAGCCTCTTTACGAAATTTGGCATCTGTATGTATAGCCTCGAATTGATACGCAGCACCACATGAAGTAAAAAGATGTAGAAAATGATGACTGTTACCAAGTTTATCAAATTTACCAGGGAGGAATCTTTCTGGAAACCTAGTCATGTTAGCTAACGCCGATAGACCATACAAAGCACAGTGACTTATAAACCATGGTAAAGAATGGGATAAATGCTGAGAATCAGTGCCACTAAATAATCTTATCCAATAAGGAGATGAATTGACAAAGAAGGTTAACAGCATTGCCGAAGTGCGTATCACATACTTATAGCGATGCCAATAGATTCTTGATAGACAGCAAACAGTTGTGGCGAATATTGACGTTGCCACGGAAACAGTTAGAAAGAGAGTTGGGCACGACAACCAGTGATCTTGAATGTTAAGTGGTCTTGAGTAGAAATAAAATGCGTTACCTGCAGTGACTGTATAAACGCTAATTGTAGCATAATCTAAATTAAAGAATGCGTGTCTTGCACGAATAGATAATGCATTGAATGTATGTGCTATAGAACTCATTATACAAAATCCACAAATACCAATAGAGAATATCATCAATGGCCATACAAATCTGTCCCCAATTGTATAGACTTGAAAGTAGAGTCTTGTAAAATAAATTAGAAAATATACAAACGCTAAAAAATGTGACCAAACATTAACAGTTTCATTACAATCTGATTTCATTATACTTTCAATACAATCCTTTGTTGTTATATCATGTTGACGATATCCACTCAGAATAAATTGTTCATGGAAATCTGGTATAACTTCATGACGTTTTAAGCCGCATTTAGGTAAACGTATTGTGTCATTTGCACATGGAATTTTTTCTTTGGGTGCTTGAATTCCATGTGATGTAATACCATCAGACATATTTTGATCCTTCATAATTGCTTAATACAAAGCAAATAACTTTAGCACTACTAACTTGTATTCAAAATCAATAGTTGGTTATTTTCCCATATGGCTTGTATTTTGGTTGGCAAAATATGATGTCCTTCAAGTGTGTTGGCGTCAAGTTAGATATTGCCTGTGGTCCTAATCAACATCAGCCAGCAATGGTCTGCTCTTTCATTAGTGTTAAAACATTTATATATGTGTAAGTTGAAAACAGGTGGCTTTTGTGTGTGTCGTCACACTGAGGAGATGGCTCTGCATGCAGCATTTCTAAAGCGGTTAAAGCCAACGCCAAATATTCAAACACAGCAGACACCCGCTAAAATCCTAAGAACAGAACACAATCTGTATTTTCAATGTTTTAGACACACACGACTTAACGAAAGCAGATGTCCATCTTTGAGCGATAGCGAGCTGTTTTCTGCTTAACTCTAGTTCAACACTGACTAGCAGAACATTGAGGTCACAATTCTTCGAAATACTTCGATTCCATTGCATTGACTTTTAATTAAAAGCTTATTGTTCGATTCTCAATCAACTTAATGAAAACACCCGCCCATCAAAACTGAAACATCAATTAACTTTACTGGCGCATGCGCACATTCAACAGTCTTGTAGTTCAATTGTTTGCGTTTTAACAGACAATGGGAATTCGTTATCTATCAAGCTGTCCAGAAAAGCTTAATATCTATAATACTTGATCAAAAATTAAACAAGTCAAATCTAATAAAATACACCAACCCAGTAAACGAAATCATTAATTCAGAATTATTACTGATAAGCTGAAAGCTTGTAATCAAGGTCTGGCTGGCTGGCTCAAAAGCGAGATAAAAACAAGCGAAAACGAGAATTTTCAATTAACAATACGAAAATATTTTTGAACGAACAAATTTCAATAAATGTTTCTAAATGATGACATTAAAATAAATTTTAATAAAACAAGTTATTTTCAAGTGCCAAATCTATTTGTTGACGAACAAATTTCAATAAATGTTTCTACGTGAACCATCAAATGATGACATTAAAATAAATTTTAAAATAAATTTTAATAAAACAAGTTATTTTCAAGTGCCAAATCTATTTGCGCGAATAACGCAGTGCAATACGCACCATCTCAAGTTTGTAGAAAATAATGTGGGTATGCATTATGCAATGACATGAGTTATTAGTGTCAACAATCGGCTACAACAAAAACCGAAAGAACATAATTACGATTCCGTTCAATCAAATTTACAGCACAAACATCGACCTTCATGTCATAATCATCGTAAAGAAATCATTGATATTCTGATCTAGCTATGTCATAATTCATGTTACGATCAACATACAGTCTTCGATCGCATAGATGTTTCACAGAAAATCTGTCATATTTCGCTATATACATGGTCGCATTTCATGTATCGCATGAGAATGTGTCACAGGAGATGTGCTCGTGTAAACTGGGCTTTACACAGAAGATACTTCTTACTAGAAGCTAATAAACCAACAAACTATGAAACCTGTAGGAGAAAATTAACACCCTCTTGATAACATTTTGATTCACTATAATGATTATAAAGTAACGGAACGAATTAAAAGTAACTTGTAACTTGTAATCGTTACTTTTTCTGAAAAGTAACGTCTGATAGTAACTAGTTACTTTCTCGCCCAAGTAATGGTAACTGTAACTAGCTACTTTTAAAAAGTAACTTTAACATCCCTGCGTATAATCTAAAATTAATAATCATCACTTATGGCCAAATGCAGAAAGACACACCCTATAGAGAAATACCATTACTGAATAAAGGATCGGAAATACAGTCAATCAATTTTAAAACCATTTTTGCCTGCAGGCCAAAACTTTTTTCAACCTTTTAAATACTAACGCATAATCAACTTTAAAACCTTTCTGCTAATTTATGCTTATAGACTAAAAACTTTATTTTATTTTAAAAAGGTTTTGATTCTGAATGCAGGCTTCTTGAATATGATATAGATGAATCTGTTCGGGGGAAACAGCATGATTAGAGCGATATTATATAGACAGTAAATCATGTTATAACGGTCACCTCTATACAGCAGTCACCTGTTTATAGTGGTCACTCTTGCAATGTCTAAAATAGTTTTTCTATTGGATCAAAACTGTATATAAAAACCACCTGTCTATAGTGGTCAATTTATCTATCTCTCGTAGCTGGCCGTTATATACAGGTTTCACTGTAATAGTTTTTGTATAATCTCGTATTTGTATTAATTAGCCTCATTTTAATGTAATTGCTCAATGTATAAGTTAGTGTGTTGTTGTAAAGTGTTGTAAGTTCATCAGCTCTATGAACCCAACCTTGATTGTAATTATATAGTAGTATTATAAATAATTATGAATTATCTTTCAGTCTCATTATACAAATTCAAGTGTTACGTTTCATATAATTATCTTGGAATCGTTTGTTTATAAGTCAATTTTAATTACAGGATTTGTAGGATCAGTATTCAGAATATAATATAAGAATAATCCTGTTTGTACAGCTCTTATCTAGTATGATTAATGAAACGATTTTCAATCATTTTAATTTCTAAATAATCAGTTTTAGTATTATTATTATTTTACAAAAATCTAAATTGGAAACATGTCAAAGATTTAAATTATTTATTAATTATACATATTAAAACTGATAATGATAGGGTTTGTACATGATTAAAAAATGTATTATTTATATATATAGAAAACAAGACACAGATTACAAATTACAACTTAGAGTAATAAATTAGACTGGAAATATTACATACTACACAATTGCGACAGTTAAATGGAGGATGATCAATGCAGTCAAGTTTGTAAAGGCAGCAATGTTAATATGATATCAAAACTACTTTAAGTTCTAATACCACATCTGTTTATTGATTAATGCAGATGAACAGCAATAATTTCTAATAATTTATTATTTGATAATTCCTATTCATCTTTTCAATCAAAAAGATATGAGAATTATTTTTATTTTCCTAATATTATATGTAAAAAAAAAATGTCAATAAATTTGATAGTGTAGAATAATTTGATACTGTATTATCAACTTATTGATTAGATGCACATATTGTTGATTTATGCATATGATCATCATCATCATCATCATCATCATCATCCTCGTCATCATCATCTTCGTCATCATCGTCATTATCATGATGTTTTGATGATAATACACTAATTTGTGATGACGATAATAAACTAGTATCATTAACATCATCCTCGCTTTGTCCTGTTAAAAAATTAACACGACTGGAATGATCTAATAAACCAGGATTAACAATACCAGCTTCAGATGCTAAACGTTTTCTACGTTTATTATTACTCATCAAATTACGTTGCTGCTGTTGCTGTTGTTGTTTGGTTAATGACATTGGGATTTTATTAATATGACTATGTAATACTTGTACTTGTTCCATAACTGATTTCAATGTATCAGTATTAGTTACACTGTCTAATAGTGTTGCTGTTGATAGTAACGCTCCACGTGCTTGCTTACGTAGCATATCAATTTGTGCCAAACTCATATTATCTGGAATTGTAGGTGGATTATCATGTGTCGTTGGATCCGTATCGCCTTGTAAAACATCCATTAAATCAAATTGATGTCCTTGCGCTTGGTTTAATTGTGGATTTAACAGGAATTCATTCAAATCCAAAGGTACCTCTTGGCTATTATTATTGCGTGGATGCCCTGGTAAATGACCAGATAATTTTGGTACGGTAATTTCAAGTGCTCTCCAACCAGACTCAGACTCAATTAGCCTTGTATGTATTACAGCTGGGCAACCAACGAGTTTTGAACCACGACCCTTTCTGCGACGTATTCCTTCTCTATTTTTCTTCTTTCTAGGTTTTCCACCTAATGAACAATTATATAACTGTGATTCTAAAACACGATATACAACAACTTTACCATTATGATTAGCCAAACCATGATCTGATCTTTTATTCACTCGTTTGCCTGTTCTCACACCAAACATTGTTCCTGTCTGTAAACAAAACTTATATAATAGTTGATCCCATAGTTCTTTTGAATAAGGGTAAAGGTACCCACGTGCATAATCAACTGGTTTTCTTGATAACGTCGGGGGTTGAACTTCTAATAAACCACCATCTCCTTGTGCTTCCTTTTTTAATTTTGTTTGTGAAAATGCAATATCAGCATGATGAACAGTAATGCTTTGTAATTCTGAAAAACATGGTGGTAATAAGTTTCTGATGCACACTTCTCTGACATCATCAGCACGCTGGACACCTGTATTGATCACCACATTAGGAGGATGGGCATTCGGAACTTTATGATTGAATTTTCTACGGCATACAACAGTACTGAGCCCATTATTTTCACATTCTTCACAAGCAGTTGCTTTGACATCTCGATGGCCTTTTTCAGCTCTGCAATATGTTGTTGTACGACTAAAGCGAAAACAACCAATACAACGACCAAGAACTTCAAAGTACTGCCCTGCCTCAGAGATAGGACCAGACACTGGATTAAATGGTTGAACTGTTGCACCTGGAATCAAAGGGTTTTGATTACCATTCACCACCTGTGATCCAACAACAAAAGGCTGTTGAACAGGTACAGCCCATATACGAGGAGCAAGTGGTCGAAGTGGAGTCTTTGAGCTTGCTGCTTCTTTCTTTTCCTGTCTGATCTTACCACGCTTTTTTTTGGGTGGTGCTTCACATACTGGAATTGGTTGCATGGCTGATATAGAGCTGACACCAGGGTTTAAACCGATCTGAGGTGGCATCTGGGCTAGTACAAACTGATTGCCATTGCCGTTAGCAGAAGGAACTTGTATTAATACAGTCAGCTGTTGTCCATTGCTACCTTGTACTTGAGCTATTTGTGGATGCATAGATGCTTCACTTGTTGCAACATTAATCAATGGATAGTTACCAAGTTGATTTCCATCTTGTACAACTGAATGAGATGGTATACCTTCAACAGTACAATGCTCTGTTAAAATATTCGTTGTTGCTGCTAATATATTAGCAGCTGTATCTGCTGTAGTAAGTTCAATGTGTGTATTTCCCATGCCATCATGCTCTTGTACCTGATCAGCATCAACTGGTTCAAAATGATTATGTTGTGTACTATCATCATCATGATGATTAATAGATGATAAAGTTTTATTTGTAACTGAGTTACTGTCTGAGGATTCAAAGACGTTTGCATCAACAATATTTTGTGTAAGCTCCACATGTGTATTTCCCATATCATTATGTCCTTGCTCCTGATTGCTGTTAAGTGTTTCAAAATGATCATGTGATATACTATCAACAACATGAGAGTTAACAGAGGATATTGATACTGTTTTATTTGTACTTGAATTACCTGTAGATTGATATGTTGGCGGTGGTGCACATACCTCATTCAATGTGTTCTTATTCATTTGCTCAGTTTGGTGATTAGATTCTGCTGCTGCTAGTTGGAATGTTTGCATTGTTCCTGCATGAAATAATGTTTCATTTGCGTAAATCTCATTTTCACTGCCAACTGTTTCATTGGCAGCAACTTCAGCATTTGATGACTGCGCAACAACAACAACTGGTTTTTCATCTGACATGATTCCCATTTACTGAAAGAAAAATAAGAAACTTCAAATTAAATTATAAGCTATTAAAGATGCAAATATTTGTAGGTGATGTAGATAATGTTAAAGAGGGCTTCCAATCAATATTTTCATGTTTCATTAGTCACTATTTTAAGACACTAGTCACCAAGTTACACTCAATGAGTGTAATTTCAGCAAAATAATGTTGTATTTACACCCTTACAAATAAATATCCTATATGTCATTTTGTGTAGCCTACTGTGCCTTTCATTTCACTTATTTTCAATTATTTGAATATGTTTTAAATTTCCTTGCTCTTAAAGGGTCTGGGAGCTATAAGCATGTGCCTTCTCAAAGACTTTTGAACAGACCAGAAAATTGATGGAAAATGGATGGATCTGCTAGGATGGATCCCTCGTACTTGACGATTCAGAGTCTCGTATATTTGCTACCAGATTGCCATTTGCTTGTAATCTTCTTTCCCTCGTATTTGGTGTTTCTTATAGTTGCCAAAATATATAGTGTATTCACTTGCAATCTGCTCTCTCTACTACGTGGTGTTTAACTATCTCTTGTAGCTGAGACAGGCTCTCTGTTAGCGTTTAATCTACTTGTTCTTGTTTTAGGAATTTCAGTGATCCGTCTGTAATTTGCTACTCGCTATTTATAGTTCCTGGTAACCCGGGGGTAACTCTCATATGAAGGGAATTTGGAGACGTGCCAATTTTGGGGGGCCATATTCCAGCTGAGAAAGTAGTTTATAGAAAGTTTCAGATTTTGGATATTTTTTGGGTCCCTTTTTTAAATTGCTAGAAATTTTTGAAAAAATAAATTTGGAATCTGTCTGAAGAACTTCAATGAAGAACATTGAAAGAAAAAGAAAAAAGTATTTTAGAACTTTTGGTGTGCTTTTTAGAACTTTTGGTGTAGCTTTGTTAAGTTTTCAGAACTCTTTGGATATTTCACTTTTTCGAAGTGACACCCCCCCCCCCCCCGTCGGTGTAGAGCCAGAGATACACTTCGGGGCTTGTATTACAAATTTATGTTATGTATATTGTAGGATTGATTTGTAAGCTTGTGAATTACCATTGGTAATTAGATCACAATTTTGAATACCGTAATGCAACACAAACGATTTGTTTATATTTTATTTCACTGCTGAGACCAGGGTTCGATAAAAGTTGCGATCCTGCAACCCTAGATCGCAGAAGGCTGAGCTGAAATCCGAAGGCAGAAAGAATGAACTATTTTCTTATAAGATTTTTTACTAAATATCAAGATAGAACTATAACCTTTGGAGTGTCTATTCACAAATCGATAATCAGTGCTTGTTTACGTTTACATCAAGTCTTGAAATAACTTCTTTACGAGTTTAAGTTTTAAACACGATGGAGTGTTGACAATGAAATCAATAACAGACCGCCTTGTTCTGATAATTGATACAAAATAGTTCATCATATGTCCGGAAAAATATCTGAAGGTTTCACTTGGAAAATCTTTGGATCTCGGAAGGTAAAAACTTTTATCAGACCCTGGCTGAGACTGAGGAGGCTGTAGGCTTTATTTAGTTATCGGAACATAGATTTATATCTAAATTGGTGATACTGTATTTGCAACCGAAGAATGAAGAGTTTGTTTACATTTATTTTTATATTATTGCGTTTTCACTGCCGTATTTGACACACCCCCAGCTATCATTATAATGTAGCCTGCTCGCAGACTCACTGTCAAAATGTCTACAATTTAACAAGTTTATATTATGACAGTGAGTCTGCGAGCAGGCTATTATAATGTGGAAGTGCTGTTTTCCATTGGGCAAAATCATGTTGTGGTAAAATTATGGCCTTGGTATGTCTGCCAAATATTAAAGTATTAATGACCTTTACATGGAAACATTGATTTGTGTGCCAATGAATGACAAGCGGGATGACAAGTCATTTAAACCTTCTGGACTTCATTTGATGGTCTGTACCAGTCTGTACTGCAATGGCTAGTGCAGGTTATGGTCGGTTATGAAGGGAACAGGATATAGGATATCAGATAACAAGACCTCCTGCGTTTGAGGATTGATCTTTGTAGGCCTACGCATAACGAAAACATTGCAAACTTGATGACGAATAACCAGATGCAACAAACAGATGAGATGCACCATGCGTTTGCCTAAATCATACATAAAATATGAGTAGGCCTAGGTCTACTAACTGACTGATCAAGCAATTATAAAGGGCAATCATTGACTAGCAACAGCATATAAAATCCCATATCCATCCATCCATCCATCCCTAGCTTCTTATTCGGGCTTCTAATTTTACTTTCCTTCGTCTGAGTCTCTCTATTGTGAAAGTCAGACCAAAATGTCCATTTTATAACGATATGCTACAAAACACAATTCTGATACTCTAAATTATTTCGGCCATGTCTATTTCTCGAAAGGCGCGAAATAACTATTCACTCAAAATAAGGTTGTCTGAGCTTCCTACCTTCCTTCACTGCAAAGAGCAATGCAGAGGACGACTGACGCCAGCTACTTTTAACAACACGATCGGTAAATAGAATTGACCTAAAAAGGCTCAATTGATTAGATATCTTGTAAGAAAGTAATAATTTCTTCAAATTTGTATGTGCGATCTATTTTTTATAAACAACTAGGCTAATAGTTATTAGCTTGTCCGAAAAAATTGATCTTGATGAACACACATATTTTAAGCGCAGGTACAAACACGCCATATTGCAATTTTCCAAAACTACTTTCGAAGATTTACAAAAGTTACGTTTCAGGGGCCCAATGCAGCATGGGATCGTATAATCGCAATCGGCAAACGCAGCCCTGAAAACCTAGATATCGTCTCTTTTAGGTCATTACAATCAAAATATTATTCATACAGGGGATAATATATTGTTATCAGTGTATATACCCAGTACAGCCACACAGCCAATAATCTTCTAACCGCATTTCGGCCTTGAATAAATAATACGATTGAATATTACCCCGTCCACTAATACGTGTCTCGGTAGGTCTGTGTAAAGACATTTATACGTGTCATAGAGGTATAAGTCTATGGTCTATTCTAGGGCTATTCTATATCTTCTATGCATTTCTCTATATAATCATCATGGTTCAATCTAGTACACATAAATTCCCCCATTCTCAGGGGGCATAGGAGAAAACAGTTTGCGGATTTCTAGGTTCTTCTTCTCCGTTTTTTGTTGTTGTGATATTTGAGTCCAGTTCCTGGATTTTGTAAAAGTCAAGTTTATCCCTTTCAGCGGCCTTCACACTGAGGAAAAAAGTCATGCCATGGATCAGTTATGTCAATGACCTATATTGCTCCATCCTATGTGCTGTAACAGAGATCAAATCTAAATCTACAGAGATCATTAGATAAAGTTGTTACATGGGCGCAAACTTGGCAGTTACGTCTAGCTTTTCACAGGTTGCGTATTTTCCTTTGGAAATGTCAACGTTCAGCAACAGATTTACAACTTGGAAGAAAAAGAACTGAGAACAGTAAATAGAATAAAAGACCTGGGAGTTGTATTCACTACCGACCTCAAGCCTTCAGCTCATTGCGCTATGATTACTGCAAAGGCCAAGTCTAGGTCATTCCTAATAAGAAAATGTTTCTCCAGTAGAGATGCTGATGTTTTAATGAAAGCATACAGTGTGTACGTGAGACCACTTTTAGAATCAGTGTCTCCTGTATGGTCCCCATATTTTAATTAAAGATATTATTAGCATTGAAAAGGTTCAAAGAACATTTATCAGGCATGTATGCCACATCAAACACATTTACGGTCAAACATATCAAACTCGTTTGAAGTATCTTAATATTGATTCTTTGGAATTAAAGAGAATCAAAAGCGATCTGATAATGATGTTTAAAATTATTAATAATCTAGTAGATTTACATTTAGAAGAATTTTGTAAATTCAATAAAACCAAATATTCAATGCGAGGTAACTCCTTAAGTTACAACTGACAAATGTATCCGGTAGGCTAAATATCAGCAAATACCAATTTATCAATCGTGTAGTTCCATGGTGGAACAGTTTACCAGAGAGTGTGGTAACCTCCAAATCATTAATTTCCTTCAAATCAAAATTGAACACTGTTGATCTAAATGCCTTATGCAAAGTTTATTAACAATCTATATGAACTACTAGTATAGTTAACACAATCAACATATTTTAATGTTATCCTTTCTTTATGTATTTAAAGGATATATGTAAGTGGAAGTTTTACATTCCTATATAGTCCGGTCAGTAATTTTGACAAATAAACAACAACAACAACAACAGTGTAACTTCCTTCTGAAAGCGGTGACTGCGCCTGGAAATGTTTCAAAGATGTCAGTTACATGTCTATCAGACCTAGCGTGATATACAATGTAAACAACAGAAGATTAAAAACATTTCTCGGTGTTTGCAAATTCTTAGCCCCGATTTTCGTCTCTAATTTTTGCAGTTTTACGGCCTTCCCCTTTTGACCCCCTTTACTTAGTAGTAAACATGAAGGTTGTGAAAGATCCTACTTATACTGTATGCCAGTATGCAAATTAAAACAATTGCAGAGAAAATAATTATAACCAAACCATAGTAATGTGGTAACGTAGACTAGCCGAATCAGATCTTATTGAAAGCTAAAATAAATCTAAGTTTTATAATTTAAGTATTAATATAATAATTTAAAATATTTAATGCATCATATGAGATACTATACACCTGTGTATAATGAAAAGAAATATACATATAATAGAAATATAGGATATAAAACAAGCGATCTTTTCTGTCGTAAATCATCTTGAATAAGTAATGAACCAGCACTGTATGTTGCCCAAATAACACCAAGTACCTAAAATAATAATACAAATTTATAGTTCAAAACAATTGGCAATTGTATCAAAATACAAACCTGTTTATTAAATACAAATTGCCGCTACAGTACAGTACGTTAGTCTGGCCCAAGAGTTCAAAAATATTAGTAAAAAGACTGCTATTTACTTTTTACAATTAATCTAATGATTACATCTAATAAAGTATATCTAATAATAGCTCATGTCTAGTTAAACCAGCTATGTTTAGCTTATACATTATTGTTAACTGACTGTGTACCAATACACATCTTAAGGTTCAGCCCTGACTCATTTCTCTCGTCTCAATCTATTACACTCGATTATTATTATGTTTTTACTTTTAAACCATTCGTTCATTCATTCAAACCACCTATCAATAATTAGGGGTGGGTCGATTCCGATTTTTCATAATCGATTAATCGAGGACAAGAATCGATTCAGAATCGATTAATCGTTCGAAAACAATAGACCTATTGTTTTCCGAGTTTTCTACGTCATCTTCTAAGTTCTTTTAAGTTTGAAAAATTTTTACGGCTTTAGTATTTCATTTCTTCCGATCATACTTTTCAACAATGAACTGCTTCAGACAGAGCCTGAGTAAGTCTAAATCCAAAAGATCCTCTGTGAAAGCAGATCATGAACGTAAAATGGGCCCATCTTCCTGCTCAATCTATGAAACAAGAATAGGGTGCATGCATAGGTTCATGAAAAACAGACTTTGAATGAAGAGTTCATGAACTATTTATAGAGCATTTATGAACTGTTGATAATCATTCATAAACAGTTCACAAGGTTCAGGAATAGTTCATTACGTTCATCGACTCAAAGTTTCACAGGGAATAGATATGATCAGTTGATCATTATAAATTTATTGGAAAAGGATTACTGTCAAAATTGTAAATTAATTGTCAAACGTTTTGACCAGTGCATTTCTAGCTGGGATATCCATTAGTGATATGATCCTGTACTATTTGAAGCAAGAATAAGCCAAAAATTATGCAAAAAACAAAGTATTTTGAACAAATTCCCTTCTAATCTCAGATATATCTGTCATGGATGAGGAACTGGCAATCAAGTTTCAATTTTCCAATGATTAATAATAGTTAGTCATCAACCAATAGATCACTGTGGAAATTGAAAGAAATCGAGAAAAATTCGACTGGTCGAATATGGTTGAACCGGTCAATTCTAAACTGCATTTTCAAGTGTTTTAAAGAGATCATAATGTTATTCCACCTTTGAGTGAATAATCCAACAGATTTGAATTTTTAAAATCTTTGAAAATTGTTAAGACTGTCTTCCCGTATATCAAATAAAATAATCAACACAATATATAGATGTTTTCCAATCAATAAAGCTTCCAATTATTCAATGTTCTGTCTTATCATGTGTTGTATAAGATAATAAAAAAGTATAATAAAAAGCGATAAAACATGATACCTTCAGTATAACAGATATGAAATGTAAACCTCTAAACACTGGTAAAGTAACACCAGTAACAATAAGAGGTAGCAGCGAATAACCAATGACACCAAGACATTGTGTAAACGTCACCTAGAATAAAAACTAACAAATAATTTTTGTTTACAGTCAGGGTCCGACAAAAGTATAAATCCTGCAATCATAGATTCCGGAAGGCTAGCGCAAATTCAGAAGCAAAATTGATGCAGTATTTGTAACAATTTTCTGGTCAAACAAAAAGAAAAAAATTGAAAATTTTGAAATGCTTCTAGGATTCCTGAAGGCTTGGTTGGATCCTGTTTACACTGTTAAACACATATGTGACCGATTAACATTATGGTCACACTGCAATTCATCTGATCATGATTATGAAGCAGCGCACAAATTAACTTTCATCTCATAGGAATGTATTGATCACACAATGATTCAATAAGCATAGTCGTCAAATCTTTTACTTAAAAAACGACCTTTCTCAACTGGTACATAGCGGGACTGGAAATTATCTAGATTCAATCAGTTACTAACTTAGACCTAATCCCAAGAAAAAAATTCTGAAAAAGTGCGTACCTGAACTAGTCTCAGGCCCTTTTGTCAAAATTAAGTAGGTCATCTTAGGTATATTTACTACAAATCTACCACGAGCTTTTTAAATAAAATGAAAAATGAAAAAGTTATAACAAAAAATATTAGTCAAACAAAAACGCTGACCAACACGTGCAGTTTCAAAGTTGAATATCTTTCTTATTTTTCATTTTATTTAAAAAGCTTGCGGTAGATTTGTACTAAATATACCTAGGTTCCAGATGCACAAAGAATTTTGAAAATCGGTTGAAACAAAATTTACACGTTTGTGTTTCTAGATGACCTACTTAATTTTGACAAAAGGGCAGGCCTAGTTCAGGTACGCACTTTTTCAGAATTTTTGTCTTGGGATTTGGTCTAAGTTAGTTACTGATTTATTCTAGATCATTTCAGTCCTGTTATTTACCAATTGAAAAAGGTCACTTTTTGGGTAAAAGATTTGACGACTATGCTGATTCAATATACCCTATCGTTTCATGAAAAACATTGGGGCTAGCTGAGACATAGGATATCTGTAGAGACTGTAGTTATCTAAAACTAGAACAATAGGGTGTCTGACATTCCAAGCTCATATTCTCTTTGTCAGGGTAAACTAAGAATTCTGAAACTGTTCAGTATTTTACAAAACGAATTGCTTTTTTCTATTGATTTCAGAAGAATATAAACATTTTCCAGACTAGAGGGTCTTTTTGTCGGACCCTGTATTCTTTATTTCAAAACAGATGATTTGAATTGAAGCAAAATGTTCAGATGTTCTACACCATTAGCTCAACTTACCTCACCACCAAGGACACGAGCAAGAGTGAACACAACAAATGAACCACAAAACCAAATTGTTACAATCCATGACAGCACCTACACGTAATACAGACAAAACAGAATGAGCTAGTGAATATATATTAGGCTTTTTCAGCATACAGACATAAAGTTTCCATTCTAATAAAGCTTGATTTATCGCTGATATACATGATGAAATATAATCAACTTACCTTTTTAATAATAATAATAATAATAATAATTATAATTATAATTATTATAATATAATAATAAAGATAGATTTGTCTATCGTCAGATGTGATAGTGCTCAATACCGATTAGACATTGGTAGAGCTGTAATACATAAGGATGGTGACTGAGTCAAAGAAAACACATTCTTAATTTCTGTTACTAAAGTTTCACGCAGTGTGCGATCATCAGACAGTTGATACTCAATGAAAAATATACATGGTGACTCCTATTACATGCTATCATAAATGCCGCAGCGCGTCAATGTTTTAATACAATAGTTGCCTTAACATACAACAGTGCTATTGTTCCGTTTTGGTAATTAAGGCGTTAAATAAATGAAATTGTTTCCTGTTACAGCAGTTGAGTCAAATTATGTTTTAGTTTCTTTAAAATTAGATAAATGAAATTTGTTCTTATGACGGCATTTTGAGATTAGTTCAGATTTTTTATTAAGTAATGGCTCTTTTGAGCATATAATATAATATTTTTCCAACAAGCATAGATGGCATTTTTTAGATATATTGCTGTATGGCTTTGCGTTTGCAATAGTATACCATTATATTTTGTACTGGCTGTTGTTGTCTTTTAAGTCCCATATGTGCTTTGACAATTGCGTGCTGCTGCTGTATTTTCTATGTTTAAATGTAGATTTGTGTTGCATGTAACGTGCTTTGAATGTGTCTTCTGTCAAACCAATGTAGCTCTTTCCCTCTTTGTTGGATGGTGTTGTTACTGTAGCCTTGTAGATGATTCCTTTCAATTGGCACCTATTTTCAAGTGGGCAAGTACCTTTGTCCCTGCAATTGCAAGGTGTGGCTGTGGCGTTTTTTCATTATTGGTTATTTTGTTGTTATGACTTTTGAGAATACAGCTATAACTCCCTTTAATTGTGTTGTTGTTGAATATCTTACTTAGTTTATTCGATTTCGGAAAGTGTTTTTTGACTAAATTTAGAAATGATTGGCCAATGTTTGTTTTTGCACTCTTATTGTAAGGCGGATTGAACCATATAATTTTTCTTGTTCTTTTTCTTCTGTTACTGTTTGATGTTGTAGTGCGTGGTTGGTAGGAAAGATTTGCTTCGTGGCCGCTTGCTCTTAATGTATCAGCGTATGTTTGTTTCTTGTTGTTTGTATGTTGTGATGATCGTAGTGCACGCGTTGGCATGTGCACACTAACAATCTGTTTAAGATAATCAGGGGCGGTTTCATTGATAAAGATTTTAAAAATGAGTAAATATATCTTGTAAATGACCCTAAACTCGATAGGGAGTCAAGTGTAGATCTTTCAAAGTTGAATTAATATGATCATACTAAGGTAATCAAATCATCAGGATTATTTCCTTAGGCAATTTGAAAAAAGGTTAGAATTCTTGATAAAAGACACAACATTAGATAGATAGAACATTAATTAAACAATTGGAAGCTATGTCTGAGACAGCATGCAAAGCTAAATGTAATTGCTGTTCTGCTAGTGAATTGAATTCCTAGACATTTTTATATATTAAACAGAAAGGGCCTTTCAATATTTCCACCCAATCTTCTTACTTGTGCCATGAATTGAAAACAAATTCAAAATAAAGCACAACAACATTTATATAACTAGAACGTTCCTTGGATTCTGAACATGTATGATTGAGCCTAACGTGCTGCACTACACTAGCAACATTGCTTTATTCAATGAAGAGATTTCTTACCTGAAATTGGCCGTATAGTGATAAGAGTGCATAGCATAAAACAACAAAGAGAGGACCCCAAAAGTCAGGACTATCTCTTAGGACCTGACGCTGAAAACCCAATGATGGCAATGGAAATAGAACACAGCGAACTTTGTAATAAATGTCCTTCACATCAATGTCAAGTTCTTCCCTAAGATATGAAAACATTAAAGTAATTAACATGTATTTTGTTCAATTACAGATTGTTTTTGTAATAACATTGACTGAAAGTAATCTATATAATTGTTAGCCAATAGCCTAATAAGATAATAGTGAATTATCTTTATATTATCTATACTATCTTATACCAATTTCTTATTGATATTAACACATGTAGTTAGATGTGTCCTTGCAGCTTGCATTGCTTTGGTCGGTAGGGGTAAAATACCACACTGCAAACTCTTACAAACTTACCAACCAAGCCCAAAATATGGAAATGGTCTTCTTGTCTAAACCATGGGCTTGTCAATCTGAAAGAATTCCGAGCCCCGTCTCAATGATGCTGCTTCTTGTGATTTGATTTAATTTGATATGATATATTTCGTCATTTTGACACTTAACAATAACAACATCATGTTTTAATTAATAGCTTTTAATCAATTCCGGCTGTATGTAGGTGACAATTTCTATTTCAATTTCAAATCAGTCAACAACATTTTTACATTTCTTGGAATGATTTGATAGTTATAATGTATGAAGTAGTTTTTACAGCATTAAAAAAAAAATGCCAGCACTGCTAAAAAAGAAATGAAAACTTCAATGCTACTTGGAATCCAACACCGTCAATGTCATATAAACGATCAATGTCATTTAATTTTCACAAAAGAGTTTTCAATCCCATTACATCGAGAAGCTGTGAAAGAAATAAAAATATGAGATTGGTCATATTGATATTTCACGCTTTGACGCTTGGCTTTGTGAGCGTGCACATTTTGTTTTGATTAAGATGTATTCCATAGATGACATATTAGATGTATTCCATAGAAATGATTGTTTAGATTAATTGTTAAGCGTGTTCAATAAATAGATAAATAAAGCATGATATCATAGTTATTGAGTTAAAAATAGAGCAATGTGCAAAGTTATATAATTAGAAAATGCACAAGTAAGCTTGATATATAAACGTAAACAAATCTGTAAACAATAACAAATGGCGATGTAAACTATTTAAATTGTATACTTACAGAAAATGATGTAAATGTATATTAATGTTTTGCTGAGACCATCAAATGTAAGTAATTATAGATTATGCTTAATCATGTAGTAAATTAGTATAAATAACACGCTGTTTCCTATCATTATTCAGTATGGGAATAACGTTCAAAACCACTTAGACTTAGACAATTATAATCAACATTACAGTAACTTGGTATTATTTCAATTGTTGGAATTATATGTTCTATTAATGGATATGGATTGTGTTTGTTTGAGTCTTCACTGTATTTGACTCTGCTCGTAGGCTACTCATTAGAAAACAAAGAACGTAAGAACGTAAGTTACTCATTAGAAAAGTCGTAAGAACGTAAGTTACTCATTAGAAAAGTCGTAAGGACAAAACACATTTGACTGCCTGGACTTTGGTTTTTTTAATCAAAGACCCTGTTACCGGGATTATGTCCACCTCGTTAGCAAAAGGAAGCTGTATCTAGGCAGGGGCCGAGAAAAAGAAGCTAGACATTTCTTTTTCGGCATCAACCTCCGGTTTTTACTAAATATGATCAGAGGAATCCTTGAAATGTCAAATGAAAGTTCGCATTCAGAGCTAAAACACGCTCTACCTATACAAGCTTTAAATTTGGAACGTGCAGTGCCAATGACAGTGAGCCGTGTCTAGTTAGACAGGCGCAGCAGTAGAGAGCCAACTTTCAATTTACTGTGACGAAAGCATGGCACACTTGAAAGCGCGCTGAATAATCCAGGCCTTGTGCAGTTAAGTTGAAATGATATGCTGTATATGATTTTCATATTTTAGTGTAGGCTAGTCCTACTTTGATACTAACATGTTACATGTGATATATCTATTAAACAATGTCACAAGTGCCATTTCAATTTAATTCCCCAAATTAAGTTGTGACATCTATATGCATGAGAGTATAATTGTGCAGCACACGCCAGTCTGTATTGACCAAGGCAAAGTTTAAAGCTATGGTCAACACGATAAAATGAGGTTCAATAGGCCTAATTGCCGTAGGCCTAATTATTAGTAATCAAATCAACAGTAACTCACAATAATGGTTTTGTATCATCTTCATCATTACTTCCATCTTCTACCTCTAAAAGCCAACCAAATCCTCTCTTCCTAACAATACTTTCAGCCATTCCCAACGTAGCATTTTGTGGCACAAACATTCCATCTTTCTTGCTGGTCGAAGAATCTTGAAAGCTTGAAGTCGTCTCTATATTACCACTCATTGCATAAGATGAATCTTTATCGTGAGGCAATGTGGCAACAAACTGCAATTGGTCACTTTTTTCTGCATGGTTAGGCGGGTCTTCGATATCTATGGTAGCCATTAAAAATTTATTTCAGGACAAGACTATATAACTTTATTATTAACATATAAAATCGCCTTCTGTTTCTTGTTGTGTTTTTTCTAGATTTCACTCGTGAGTCCGTGACTTCGTGTTGGCAATCTTGATACTACAATGAAAAACGGGGGTGCAGTCTATGTTCACATTTGTGCATATTTGTGAAAACTTTATGTTTTATTTGATCAAATAGACGAATAATAAGTTCATCGATGTTATATGAAATTATAATTTATCAATAATTTGCTTTTTATTAGCAATATTTATTTCATTTGTTGGTTTTCTAACTTTTCTATAATGTATTTTTAGGAATTAGACTAGATTTCAAACCCGTTCAATTTTACCATTCTCATCTTGATGATGAGGCAGATTTTTACAATTGACATATTTGTGTTTTGTTGATTTTGAGCTTGATGATTCATTTTCAAGTTCATCATGTGAAATAATTTTATCGTTCAAATCTCCTGCTAAAAATTAGATTATATCAATTGACTATGCCAATGCATTAGTGATTATATAGGAATATGTCGCGAACACCAGTTGTTCTGAATGTTTACGATATGGTAAGTTTAATTAAATTTATTTTTAAATATTGCGACATACGCTTCTTTATAGGAAAAACATGAAAGTATATTATTGCTTGAATTTGCTTCCTAGAAGTGACACCAGTGCTTATATGTGTTTTAAATCTTATTTTATCATTGTATTTGTTCTATGTATATCTAATTCAAAAAGAATTTTGTATATAGTAAACTGGATTGTCTAGGGTTGTGTCCGTGGCTTGAGCACTTTAATCCCTGACAATTATATTAATTTTTGAACATATTTCCTACTTATGTGATTTTTCATACCATTGTTTCTTCCCTTTTTCGAGGAAGGATTTATATTTCTGCAATGACGTATTCTTAATACCTCAAATGGTTGTATAGAATTTTCTTATGTTTTCTGTTATTGGAATTAACTTTTCTGGATTACTTTTTAAATCAAACATTATATGTCTTGTTTCTGATTTTAGGCCTACTAATTTTTGCATAATCCATCAACACAAGGAGATTGAAAATAATTGCATAAAATATTCATATCAATTAATCCCTCCTTAATCCATCTTATATACAATGTTACTATATTGATCCCGTAGATTAACATAGAACAACTGATTGATTAGCCTAATAATAAGTTAGTTGGATCCATGCACTGGGTCAGTCCATGTATACTCTCAAACGAAAACCTCAACCTCTCACGGCTCTCAGAATTTAATAAAACTTATTCTACTAAAAGATAATAAAGTAAATATCAATTTGGTGAATTTTGAAATAATTTTGTCAAAAAATAATGAATCTAGAGCGTGTTAAAGATTACGTGATAATTGGCAACAATTTTAACAATGGTAACAATTTTATTTTGCTATTTGTGTTCACTATAAAAATGCAATGTGGGTGAAAAATTTCAAACATATTTTATTTCGAAAATGAAAACAATGTAGATTATTTTTAAATTATTTGTCATGATTTCACATTGGTTATAACATGTCTTACGCAAGCCATTACAGCTCCAAGATGGTGATGTCATTTTTTCTTTGTTTCATGAACGGAATATTGTATTCGGTCGCATGAATAATCGCACTACCCCCTCGCAATATTTCATTAACAGTTCATGAACTTTTGAATAATTCATGAATTGACGACTATTCCATGCTGAGTTGATAAGCAGTTCATGAACAATTAATTGAAAACACAAGAAATATAAAATGATACAACATTCATGAACTTATTTTGCTGAGATGTTTCTGAATATGTTTCTTGTAGTTTCAGTTAACCATCATTCACTATTTATTCAGGACCTGATAAGTTCACATAGAACTTTTTCTCACAGGTGATACACATAGGTGATACACATATGAATCCAGAGGCAGGGTCCAACAAAAGCGGAGATCATCCTAGATCCCGGAAGACTAGAGAAAATTCAGCTGAGAATGTATAATTTTCTGATTTATAGGTTAAACCTCAACAAAATATTCAGAAGAAAATTCAGAAAATGTTTCAAGATTCCGGAAGGCTAAATCTTTTGTAGGACACTGTTCAGAGGAACAGCAGAATAAATATTATCAGCATAGTTGACAATTTAAACTGTAGATTTAAGGCCAGGAAAGAATATGTATGATCAATTTACCTGTTCATAACGATGTAGTGTTTCTTCAATAGATTCTACCTAATGTCATGTTCATGTTCAATTCATATTTTACTAATTTTTGTTTATCAGTATTGGTTGAATGAGTATACTGCTCCTCTTGGGTTTGGTGTCTATCATTCAGGTGTTGAAGTTCATGGTAAAGGTGAGACACATCGATAGATTACCATGTAATTCTATGATTGTATAATTTCATTGTCACATCAATGATTGTTATTTAAATATAAGCAGTGATGTTTTGGTGGGGGAACACGGGGGAACGTCGTCCCCCCACTACTTTCTCCGGGGGAACGGCATCCCCTCATTTTTTTCATTTGAAGTGAAGTTTTATATGTGCTTGTGCATAATGTTCTTGTTCCGAATAATATTATCATCAATATTATCAGTAATATAGAAGTATTATTCTTAAGCAAAAGTAAGTGGCAACAGTTTCTTGATTTTATTATTCATCTGAACTGCGTTTTAAATATCTCTAGTCGTTTTGACCCATTTTCAAGATAATTGCTTCATATTTTAACAAGGATATAATAAATGACCCAGAAGATTATACTGAACTGGTCTCTTGAAATGTGCTACAGAGCTCTTGAAAGATTATAATTTTGGAAATTTTTACAGGGGGCATGCCTCGGACCCCCTACAAGAAGGGGCCCTCGGCCCCTAAAAGAATTGCAAGCCGTTCCCACCTGGTTATATCGTTGTTTATATTTTATAACAATTCAAATATTTTAAATCAAGTTTGGCTCATTTATTGTAGGTCTAGCTTAAGGGTCCGACAGAAGGTTCAGCCTTACTGAAATCCTAGAAGAATTTCAACATTTTCTCCTAAATTTGTTTTTAAAAGTTTGACCAAGAAATCATAAAAATACCAATTTTCTTCTGAATTTACTCTAGCCTTTCGGAATCTAGGATTGCAAGATTCCTACTTTAGTCAAACCCTGTCTAGTTGATGAAAAAATTTAACTATTTGCAATATTATCCATTTATCCAAATTCTGTAAATGCTTCTAAACGAGGCTTTATGTAAGTGCTTTAGTAGGCAATACTTGCCTGATTCACATAGTTTAACTATTTTTTGTATATATTTAAATTTTCAAATTATATGTGAATTAAATTAAACAAACAAACAAACAACAAACAATTTATTGAGAATAAGATTTCAAGCTTTAAGCTTAAGCTGAAGAGGTTTTTACAGAATCTAGACCACTTGATTTTATAGTGTTATGCTATAATCAGTCGATTTTTCCTTACATGCACCTGTATTAACCAGACATTTCCAGCACTACTGTTGAGAATTTTAATAGGTTTACGATTACCACTGCTGTCTGTAGACGGCAGACAAGTTGACAACAAACACATTTTTTAAGCAGAAGAAATTCCTGTTAGCCTACATACATGTGTTTCAAATAATGTTTTGGCTGATATTGTTGTTAATAGAATATGCATATGGAGGTCATCCGTTTGAGTTCACTGGGATATTTGATATGGATCCAAAAGATGTTGATGAGCTTGGTGAAGGATTCAAATTCAAGTTAGTAGTAGGATATCGTTATACATACATACATGAAAGTACTTGTATGTTTACTGTTGTACAGTAGTTGACTAATTAAGTGTGTTAATGTATGTGCTATGTGATCTTGAGATCAGGTAGGGATGTGTGATTTGTTTGTTTAAATATATTGCGTGTTGTCCCTTCCTGTGATCGTAGCCGTGATGTAATATAAACTTGTAAAGTCTGCCAGCTGACTGCGGCATGGCAGGTCAGCAGTGTTTGTATATAAAAACAGAGTTTGAAGTCGTGTGAACTGACTCTCGTTTAGAGTTCGTCGAGAGACCAGTGAAAAGATAATTACTTGAAACTTTTACTGTGTCGTTTATGTCTCCCTCACATCGACCATAGTCATACAGTATTAGTTATAAGTAATTTGAACATGTAAACTTGTAGGCTATACACACCTGTAAATGGAATACGCATTGTAAACTTTGAATATTGCTCTAGCATTTTGATGCTAACAACCATGTTCGAATAATAATAATAATAATGCTAATTAAAAGAAGAAAAATTCAAATTTGAAAGTTTTAAATGCAGAATGGAGATAGTCATAGAAAATAAATTGATAAATAAATGAAAAATACATTACATGTTTGTTGCTGTTAAACTTTTGTTTAATCATGCTGCATATAGGCATCTGAATGTCGTTAATTATGTAACAGAAAATTAATGTGACAATAATGAAAACATTAATATTTACTGTTATTCAAATTTTATGTTGATGAGTCTACTTCTGAAATATTTATTATAATAGCAGTTAGTTGTATCAAACATTAGTGAGGGTATAGCTACTGTATGAAACTCTGAATTAAGGTTGGTTTTAATAGCTTGATAGTAATTATAATAATTTTATAATAATATTACATTTTACAGTTAATCAATGAGCAAGACTTACCCCGTAAACACAAGTGCTTGTTTATTGGGGAACATTAACAAATTTAGCCCCAATGAGGAATCGAACCCCTGCCTCCTGCTCATAGTGTGGACACTCTGCCACTGAGTTACCAGTGCACAAATGTTAATTGATAATTTGTTCAAAATGTTTTCATTTCCAGGGAAACTGCAGTCATTGGATTAACAGATTTCACCCGCCAAGATATCGATAAAATTATAAATGAGTTGGGACAACGCTATAAAGGCATTTCATACCATCTCGTTAAAACGTAAGTGCGACTGATTAATGGAATTACATGTCTGGGCTATTCAATATATTATATAATATAGCAGCAAATATTTAATAATAAATATGTAATCTTTTAAGCAGACAAGTACATGTTTCAGGCCATTAGCCTTCATCAGTACTGCTCAGTGAGCGAACAAGGGACTGAGTTCGGTATATACCTAGGTCAAGATGAGTTAGTCAATGTTGTGAAAAATTCATCACTTGAAAAAACATCTGTGCCATACCAAAATGCACAAAAAGTACCGAAGTCGTGGCCAATGCATATTGCAAATAGTATAGACACATCCCGAGTCGATAATTCTCAATATTACGCCTTGTTCGCTCAATTGAGACATACATATAGAACCATTATTTAATGTATAAGATATAATATTTAATTTCGTTGTGTCCATTTATAGGAATTGTAACCATTTTACAGCAGAATTATGCAAGGTAAGCAGCTCCAATTTTGGGTAGAAATGATTGCAAAATTTGAAAAATGCAAATCATGTGTTGAGAAATTGTCCGTTTTAGGATCTTTTCTTAACAGTTATTGACTCTGGCTTAAAATTGCCTTTTTGTAGGGTTTAGCCCAGCCATTACTACTAGTGTGGTATTTATTGGAAAGCAGCAATTCAATTCATTATAAAACTAACCTTAGCTCTTGTATTTTAGATTTATCTTGTAAAAATCTACAACAATTCAACATTTAATTTCTCACATTTTAGATTTTATGTGGTAAATCAACCCCATCATGGGTGAACAGACTTGCTGCCATTGGAGCGAGATTTCCGTTCTTATGTGCTTGTATCCCTAAAGAATGGATCTCACCTGAGCCTGCTTCTATAGAAGATTATGACGGAGAGTATTTGGATTGGGTGCAAATTGAACAACCTTTGGAAGGTAGGTGAGCTAAACCTTGCTTAAACAATATTGCAAGGAAATCATTACTATTCCGATCAGTAAGTTTCCACTTGTTAGTTGTGTTAATAAAAGTTAACGATAACATGGACAAATTCATAAAATTCTTGCAATCAGGCAAATCATGCCAAACCTTAACGCTCAAGTCTGATTCAATAAAGTATTGGCTTATTACTGCCGCCGCATATCGAACAGATATTGTTGTTGTTATTGCATAGGTGTAGAATAAGCTATTGTTAAATAACAAATCACGTGTTGACACTTGTAATTAGCACTCTGTAAAACTTTTCGTGAACTGTTCATGAAAACTTCATATAACACAACATTTTAAAGTTCAAGGACTCTCAATCAGGTGTTCTTGAACAGTTCATGAAGTTCAATTGGCTAGTTCATGAACTCAACCCCATTTTTTTGGTGTGGGTAATGTTTATCTACAAAGAAGGGATAACAAGTTTGACTGTATGTGAATTTAAATTTCTTGTTTTTATATTTTTAGGTATCGATAATCAGTCAACACCGTTAGTTGATAGAAAAACTGACAAACAAAATAAAGACAAAGAAAGCTAACATATGCCTAACATACATGTTAGGGTAATGTTTAATCTAATTTATGGTGGACGGATACACAGCTTATGAAATGTGATCAAGTGTCTCTTTCCTGTATCTAAAAGTTCAAATTACATGACAACAGGAATAACTTGGAGATTATTTTGTAATGCTCTACGAAAAATATTATAGTCCTATCGAGAAGAGTCAATCTGATTCACCTACATAAGGACAGAATATTTCCAAAACTTTGTATATCAATGCAATATAGTAGGCTGCCAATTTTATACTCAAGAATAATGTATAAATCTGAATTTTTCAAATAGAATAATATAAGTATAGACTGTATAGTAAGGGGAACAGAAATTGACTTGAGTACAAGATGGAAACTAGATGACGAGACAGTGTAATACTATTCATTGTGAAAAATATAAAATATCTTTTCTTGTAAATCTATTCTTGTCAATGTCACAATTCTCAATGTAGGTTTCAAAAAACATCTTAAAAAAGAATTACTCATGAACTGTGTCTACTTCAATCTTTATCATTTAGAAAACCTGGGCCGCCGAGAGGTGCAGTAATTACCCCTGTAGGGCCTGGGCTATTTTTACAGTTTCAAAGTTTTCTGCTACGTTTTGATTGTGAATCTGAGGTTGGTTAGCCTCATTCAACAACGACTCTCAACCCCACACATGAAATTGATATTGAAAATCCACAACAGGATTGAATCCCCGTGATAAAGTACTGCTCTGTGATTGGCCAGGCAGATTTTCCTTATTCAGCTATTTTGAACGCACCACTTTGTACCCTCAACTTTTATTAGGCCCTCGCCGTAGCGCCTGCGTGGAGTTGAAGGATGTTATGGAATTAGGCTAGAAGTTGGTATGTTTATATGTTGGTAGGTATGTTTGAAAAATAATTCAGAGAGCAGAATGAAAAATAATTTATCAGGGCTTTATTTTATAGTCCATATTTGCAAAAGTCGTTGGACTCTGATACCTCTCCAGTCAACCCTGCAAAAAGCCTTCAAGTATATTGCAGTTACAAGTAGTGTTTTTTAAAGGAATTGATTTTACATAGCCCAAGCAGGGATGGACTATCGTACGGATGCGATTGGAGTAGATTATAATGCAAGAGAAGATTCTTATTGTTTTGATAAAATACATCGTTCATGAATTTATTCATATTATTTTTAGATGTATTACTATTTCTTCATAAATATTTTAAGTAATTTATATGTCATATTTATCTTATTAAATATATTGGATTGTTGCGTAACTGTTGATAAAATTAAAAATTAATTCCTTCACATAATATCATTATTATTATCCCATTTTAATATTTGTAACACATCATATTTTAAATCTTCAAATTCATCTTCATGATAAGCATATCTGTTTAATATAGCGATAGCTTTAAATTCATCCATTTCATCATATTCTTTTATATCTAAAGGCAAGGAGATGATATATAATTATCAGTATAGCATTGTGGCACCTGGCACATGAAATCTGTATATAACAACCAGATATCCAGATAAATCTATCGTCAGGTCACTATATAGACAGGTCACTATTGATCAGGTGGTTGTTGGAAACAGGTTTGACTGTATCGTGAAACCCACTTAAGTGCAAATCAAAATTAACAAAGGCTTGATCACAATTAGGGCGTCAGGGCAGAGAAGAAAATGGCTTACTGGCTTTCAGTCTCTCTAAATAAAGATCTGTTGGAAAGTGCAAGTCGTCACTAGACACTTGGCAAATCAATTCATGTGGCAAGGCAAAGCTAACGTTATGCTACTGAGGTTAGAGCACTGGACCGGACATTCAGAAATTGTGTGAAACGACTCCCACGCTCGGACATGCTTTTCTGCTTCACAACAATTTCTTATATTCTAACAAGATTAACACCATCATCATCATCACTAAGTAGCTAATTGATCAGACATTATGAAAATGCAATGAAAACGCAATGAAATTTCACAATTTTGTTCATGGTTTTGTTGTCAGTAATTGTTAGAAGAAGTAGAAGCATGCGTAGGATTTTAGTGCAACATCAAATACATCTATAGTAATATGCTATTTAAAATGTGTTACGCCATTTTTAATTACATTGCTCGCAATAAAATCTATACACATGTCATCATGTACCTCCGATAGGCATATAGCCACCCAATTCCAAGAAAGCAGAGTTGAATGCACATTGTGTTAAATCTAAATGACAATGATAAGTAAATATCAACAATCAATTACCTTTCAGCAGCAAATAACCAGCTAGATCGTAACAGCAACTGTTCATCGTTTGCGTATTTTTAACTCCTAAATTTAAAACCATATGTAATCTAAATTCTTTCAAAATCAAATACTGTGTATCAGTCAACTAGGCAGAACGCCAGATCTTCCAACACCGCAAAGTTAAAAATAGACTTTGAAAATCTTCACATTTCCGTGGAAAAACTGGAAAATATCAGTCTAAATGAGATTTAAGCCATGCACTTAAGTGAGAATGTTATGATTTTTTGCTTTAAATACCGGTACAAACATTTAAAGATACCGGTATCTTTAAATGCGATTTTGTTGTTCAAATTACAGTATTGTTTAATGATTAAACATCTATGAGGTTAAACTTTAGTATGTTCTCTTCTTGTACACAACTTCTGTGACATGTGTGTCATTTTACCTTATATTAATGCTTCAACTCAAAATCTCAGTTCATGAATGTTTGTCAAGTTCATAAACAGGTCATGGATTTAGTTAATGTATTCCCAGTGGTGTGAATACCTGAATCTTATTGAATATGAATATCCTATAGTCCTACACGCAGTGACTGGCAACAGGGTCAACCTTGGAAAGTGTAGAACATTTAAATTAGTTTTTTTGTTTTGAAATTTTGTTGTTTGACCATAATAGATCAGAATAACCCCTGGGAAAAAGTTCATGAGTTCATGAACATAATTATGAAAGGTTAATGAAATGTTCATGAAACCCACATGAATGAATGGCTGACAGATTAAAGAATCTTAAAGAATTAAAGAATACAGTGTGAAACAGGTGCTAAGCGTGTCTACCTGTAATTATCGATATAAAATAAAGTAAACAACAATAAGAAAATGTTTGTAAATTGTTCATGAAATGTGCATGACCTGTTGATGAACTCGTTGACTTTTTCACAGGGGATTCAACTTTTTTCTGAATTTGCTCCAGCCTTCTGAAATCTAGAGTTACAGAACAATCCCCTTGCCTCGCAACTGCAAAGGCATACACAACCAACATTGCTACTCACCAGTTGACATGATCTTTGGAAATATAAATAAACGGACGTCATCATTGGCATTAGGTGAAGTATCATTATCATGTGACATTGGATCACCACGACTTAAAAATACATTATGAGGAATATCTTTTTCCACAAAGTAATTCACAACAATATAAACTTTCCTTGAAAAAAAACAATCATCATATTAGTATTATATAATAACAAGCTTTCAAATTGGCTGTGTCGGCCGTGTTGCTTCGCTCCACAATCTGTGTGACTTGCAGGATATCTGATTGATTATTCTCTACATCACGCGGCCTATCAATAGGGCTACTATACCACAAATTTAAATAAAAATGAAAGACTATGTAAATTTGACTCACATTTAGATTTTTCTCAAACAAAATTCTGTTTAATACATACAGTGAAACCTGTATATAACGGCCAGTTAAGAGAGGTAGATAAATTGACCACTATAGACAGGTGGTCTTTATATACAGGTTTGATTTAATGGACAATATTATTCTAGACATTGAACGAGTGACCACTATAGACAGGTGGCCGCTGTATAGAGGTGACCGTTATAACAGGTTTGACTGTACTCTAAAATTTCTCCAGACTGGTCGCACCATACCATGAAATCCCCTTATATTATGCAATGAAAGATGCAATGTATTTCAATCCAATATGTTCCAAACTCATGGTCACACTACCACAACTGTGAGGTAAAACGATGTGATTTTAAAAGACTGAAGTAAAAAAGCTGTGATTATTTTGTAATTCTAGCCGTTTAAAAACGTTTATTTAAATTATTTTATTGATATGGAAGCAATCTACGATCAAATAAATAGCATGCAGTATAGAGATACAGCTACCGGTAACAGTAAAAATAATTTAACATGTCATTCTAAATGCTCCCTCGGAGGGGTTTCGATACAAAGTTGTTCAATTTTTGAGAATCTTTTGCGTTTTCGTGTGGCTCCTTTGAACGGAAGGTTTTTTGCTAAATTTTTCAGCAAAACTCATTGTTTTAAATTCGCTCTTTCAGAGCCGTAATCTCGGATAGTTCATGCACCAAATAAGGGCATTTTCGGGCAATATTTGTTTACACAAACTAGCGCTATTCTTATATTTGATAATCTATGTATCTAAATCATACCTGAACATTATATATACATGATTTGTGTTCATTCTTTAATTAAGCACAAGCGTTTGTCTACTTGACGGATTTGTTAAATCAAAGTAACAATGAAATAAATTTTCAATTGATAAGTATGAAAATGCATGCGCACCGACTAGGAATCAAGCCCCGTTCCCTGCATGTGATGCAATTAAGACACTGTTTCACAGCATATAGCAGATTATAATTACATGTTCATCGTCCCTCAGTATTTAATACCTTGCTATAGTGTTAATGTCCTTGTATGAAACTGAGAATGCAAAGCCATGGACAGGATAGTCATCAAGGACAAATAAATCATTATTGACACTTTTGACAGGCTAAAAAAGTAAATAATAATAAATTGGGTTAAACTTCATCAAAACTGTTTGAAAACATAGAGCATTCTAGCTCAACTTCAATCAGTATATCGAAGGCACTTGATTGACACTTTTGATCCATGTAAACAAAGGAGATTTATGAGAAAAGAAACCTTCAGAAAAGGTCAACAAAATAAAAGCAATTATGTAAGCCATCATATAGATTAGACAGTTATGGGAGCAATACTTTCAGACTTTCCGCCCCTACTCTATGGAACACATATGACTATCGAAATATAATGACTATCGACTCCCTATTCAAGTTAAAAGAAAAATCATAACCGTTTTACTTAAGATTGCTTTTAGCAGTTAATCTTATCTGCTGGACACTATTTTAGCTGATTTTTAATCCTATTTTTAGTTTATTTTTAGTTTAAAATTTTAATATATCAAATTTCTTGTAAAGTGCTATTGAGCAAACATGGAAATAGCGCTTAATAAATAAAATAAATAAAAAATAAAAAATATATACAATTATACAATTTTACAATTTTACATGTCTCATCAAACACAAATTCATGATATATTAATATTATTTCCATGTGACATGCATGTCAATAAGACATTCTCAATACTCACTGCATTGTCAATAGGCAAGATATCATTGATATACATGGCATGGAAATGAAGATGATTAACCGAAGCAAAGGCACATAGACTGTTAAATCCCAAACGAAAATCTCTGAAAACACATACAAAATAAAGTGAAATTATCTAAACATTTAGAGAACAATTAGTATCATGTGATACTAGTTGCAGGTAATCTGAATATTTTAACTAAATTCTAAATTCACATCTGATATTTGGATGTGTTTAATTTGAACACAATTATATCCAATATACCGGTAATAATAAAATGAAGCAATCATTCATAGATAATAGTCAAATAACTCAGCATCTATTTACATAAAGAAAGTTAATAAAATCCAATCATATATTCACTATGATTTTGAAAATCTGAAAGCCTTCTGAAAACATACTGAAATCGTACTGAATAGGCTACGGAATTGGGCTCTTTTCGTCAATCAGTAGCATCCAAATTTTAAGGTGCGTTTCACTGAGTAGATTTTCAGTAGAATGAGAAAAATCTAGATTTAAGTGTCTGGTGAGTTTCAGCATGGTTTCAGAACTCAATTTCATTCCAGTATGTTTTCAGTACATTTTTATTAGCGACTCAGTATATCCAAGATTCATAGTGTCATATCTAGGTATAATATGATCCAATTATGATCCAACACTAAAACTCCAATTCAAATTCAACAAAAATCCTGATATTCGCCGACCTCTAGTGACACAGACTTCAAACATCATGAAGGAATGGATATTGTTTCTCTCGTCGGTATTTTTCATATAACTAATTGCATAATTTCAGCATTTAATTTGTTTTTACAATGATGTCTTCTAGTGCCCATTTTAGTAATTTATGGATTTATACAAATGAATACAATAGTGAGGGATAAAATAGACGTTGTTTGAGCTTTCGATACAGCTTATGTCATCTTCAGAAATCGATTTAAATAGAAAAATTATCCAAAATTTTTTATAACCTTACCTAGAGCCACTTAAAAAACATGTTTCCATCGCCAGTTTGATACTATCTTCTGTCAATACCTATCATAACGAATTGTTAACAATTAGCTACAGGTTTTACTTACATTAGCATTGGAATGTCAGAATCTTCAACACATGTCCGAATGAAAGGTTACCTTTCATGAATGAATACAGTGAAACCTGTATATAACAGCCAGCTATGAAAAGTAGATTGACCACAATAGACACGTGGCTTTTATTTGTAGTTAAATGAAATTTTACTGAGTTTAAACACTATCTTTGAATCCCGCTGCAAGCTCTCCTGTTAAATGGAACAAAGTCTTCTTATAGACAATCAATCTGCCTTAGTATTGAATTGAGGACACGTAACAGCATGACCCTGTCAGTTACTTATTCCTAGGACCCTAGATTAAGCTAGTTATTGGTGCGGCTCAGGGCGATACTGTTCTTTCTTTGCTTCAACGCACCGCTGAATGGTTGAGGAAAGTCGATGAGGGTTTATGCTCATTGAATGGATTGTTTGATCTGTGACTGCATGTATGCCTATGATATGTTATCTAAAAGCCTTTCATCTAAACAAATGATGTCAAGTTTGTATATGAACACAATTGTTATGCTGTTGCTATTGTATTTGTTGACGCGATTGATTTGTGTGCTGCTGATATTTTACGCTGTTCATTGTTTACTTTCCCCTCCCTACCCATCCCTTTGTTGGTTGATAAAGGTAAGTATAACTAGGAATTCCACTGACTTAGCAGTGTGACTGGAGCTTGGTTGGTGGTGTCAGGTCTGCGATTGCTCAACTAGCTATTGTATTTTGCTGCCAGCCTCCCACCAACAAAGCACCTAGGCCAAATTATTGTGATGTTAAGGATTCGAAATAAATGGTTTAAATACAGGATGGATTCAATAGAAAATACTCTTTTAGACATTGCAAGAGTGACCACTAAAGATAGGTGACCTTTGTATGCAGGGTAAATTCAATAGAAATTATTATTCCAGACATTGCAATGGTGACCACTATAGACAGGTGACCTTTGTATGCAGGGTGAATTCAATAGAGATTATAATTATATACATTGCAAGAGTGACCACTATTCATAGTAGTTAAATACCCTCTTTGAAATGAACCATTTGTGGATTGTTCATTAGCAGATTCCATGACGAAATATTCATGGTGTACTGTTGATGATTTTTTTGCGAAAATGGGAGTGTTTGCACTCCCCTTGCTAAACAACTTTTAGAGTTCATGAAAAGAGGTAATGACTAATTAATGAACGTTACATTGCCAGTCTTTCGTGGCCTTTTTTCTTTTGTTGTTGTTCAACTGGCCTGTTTCTCATGGAATTTTTTATGAACACTATTCTTGAAATGAAAATTGCGCCATTTAACATCATCAACTGTTTTCACAGGGGTCATTAACTAGGTATTACAATTTTTTGTATACTGTGGTTAGAAAACAAAACAGTCATTAAGTTTGCAAATACTGTACATTGATAACAGTGATTATAGCGATGAGGACGTCAATAGCAACAATGACATACAAGAACAATCAGAACCAATCTTAAGTACCATTGAAGCCGTATGAGTATTTTCCAGACTTGAACAATATACGATCACTGAAGGAAGCACAGAACTATTAGAAGTTGCTTCTTGCACTGAAATGGCCACTCGACGGCATTCCCTCAGCAGGCATAATTTACTGTGATTACTTTTATATTATTCATTTAACTTGTTTGCAATGTTTTTTATACAATCAGATCCAAAATAATTGTTGTGTTTATCATACAGGTATTAGCTACAATTCACAACCATCCCAATTTGTTTGTTTAGTTTGTTGTTTAAAATCCAATGTTGTCTGAAATCTATTGCTTTGCGGTAATGACGCCAACCTCTGTTAGCTGGCACCTTTCTTATCCTCACATAATAGTAAAGTCACGTGAGTGTCCGCTGAAGATAGGTTTGACTGTAATTCTAGAGAAATGGATATTTACTATTAGGCCCTATGACTAATGACATTATTGGCTAAGTAGGCCTACTGATCTCCGAGGCTCGAATCTGCAGAATTCGTTTGCATCAATGGAACAAAAAATATGTTTCGAATGCTCTCATACTCTTTCTGCAAACATTCAATAATTTCAATTTAACTGGCACTTACTTGTGGGAGGCATTTCTTTGCATTAGGAACAATTAATATATGACCATAGTCAATTGGACTAACATTAATCATCAAAATATGTTCATCAGTCTCACAATTACAATCTGATGCTTTCATTTTGAATAATATCTGAAAAGATAGAAAGCATAACAGTATATAAATCTATTTCCAAGGAGCTTTTCTGAAGCCTCATCCCACTGACTTTTTATATTCACCAACAACAGATTTGATGCATATTTTATGAAATAGCACATTTTTCCACAAACAATTGGTGAATTTCTACCCCTGCAAAAAACAGTTCAGGAGTTTGTGAACAGTTCATGAACATTAATGGCTCAAATTTTCCTGAACTGTTTTCGCGGGGGTATGAATGCAAACAATTGGAATGCAGAAATACATAAAGAAGAAACGACTGATTAAAAAAGTAAATTAAATAAATATTAAAGAGGCAAACTGCACTAGTCCAATGCCGTTTGTGCAACCTATATACAAGCCAGTGTGGTTTCCCCCCGGGTTTCCCTAGACTATGTGGTTTCCCATCCATTTAACCAATCAGATATATGCACACCTCATTCTCTTTAACTTTATTGAAATTAAATCCGTCTGAAGAAAATGGTTGGCAGATTGAAGTGATACTTTGTGGAGGTCTTCTTTCAGAGAATCGCTTTGAGTTGAGCTAAAAAATAACGCAGACAATTGATTACTACCTTTGCAAAAACATGTCATGTGTGCATGAACAGTCCATGGACTTTCTATAGACTATTTTCATGAACTTGCAGAATAGTTCAGAACAGTTCATGGGCTTTGAAATGAACACTTTCTTTGGGTTTATGAGAGAAAATTTCATGAACAATTTAAGAACCAGTTCATGATTGAACGTTAATATTGTCCAAATTTTCATGAATAATTCATCATTTTATGAAACTTTAATGAACTGCTCATACAAATTAAAGAAAAATTGGACAATTTCAAGTTCATGAACTCAACTGTATAAATGAGTTGGTGAGGAGCTTGGTGTGAAACACCAACTCATCAACTTGTTCCCTTTGCCATTTCACCTTTATCAAAATCATATTAGGGTAGGTCTAGGCCTACATAGTATAATTTGTTATGGCGTCATTTCTTGATGCCTACATTTTCTAAAAATTTAATTGTTATCAAAAGTAAAGTAAACGATTTCAATGAATGAAATGAATCACAACGAGAAATGTGCTTCACAAGTGAAAACTAACAAATCTAACCTATACAAATCAGTCCTTTGAAAAAAGTTTGATGTAAACTTAAAGGTGTTCTGAATAAATGATGATGATGATGATGATAACATATGTTAAATACACTTTATGAATACAAGGCAAGCATCATACATATGAAGCACATTATTATTAGATGTTATCTAATAGCAAATATGAATATATATATATGCTTACAATGAGCAGTTTATGAAAATTTAATATGATTATAGAACGATTCTGGATCTTGTGAACTGGTTTTTGCAGGCATTCATCTCTGGGACGGTATGGGACAATGTTTTTGATGTAGGAGCCTACTGTAATATAAACAGGAGAGATGTGCTGTTTGAGGGATCTCCTTTGTATTAAAGGTGTGCTACTGCTTGCTTGATTATTAGCAGTAGCTTGTTGGCACTAGCAGCTGTAAACCTTGCTTTGACATCCCATGGAATGCAGATGAAAAACTTTGATAGCTAAATGAAATATGCGTGGAAACATTGATGGAAAATGAAAACGATTCATAAGAAATGTAGCATATGCGACTGCCGGTAAATGTGGTTATTATACAATACCTGTGCAATTAAACCAACACAGCCTGGAAGTGTCTTTCTCTTCACATCATCAAGATTATATCGGAAAAAGTTGTTCAACATTGCATGATCCCATTTTGATAATATTAAATCATCAAACTGAAAGAATAACCAAATACCAAAAATTATTTTCAATATTTGATATACATAATTTGTAATACAGTTGAACTCGGTTAATATCCCCTCTTTTAATGTCCCACCTTGCTTAATATCCCCACTTAAAAAGTCTGATTTCCATTTTCAATTCTCCATACAAACTCTCGTATTCTTACCTCGCTTAATATCCCACCTCGCTTAATGTCCCGCTTTTTATCTGTACCAGAGGGGGGATATTAAGCAAGTTCGACTGTATCCTGTAATTTGTAGTGAGCAATGACAGCAAGTTGTGACAATTAACATGATTAAATATTTTTACAGTCATTCATCCTAAATAAGATATCATAATTCAGTGGGGCAGGATCTCTCCAAGTAAGGGATTCCCCTGATGTTAACTCCCCTGATGAAAAAGCTGATTTGGAATTTGAAAGGGGTGGGGTTCTATAAAACAGGAATTGAAGTTAATCACTCTTTTCAATAGCGTAAATGGAAATTTGTCAAAAATTGTTGCGAGATGCAAGAATTCAACATCATTAAAACAGAAATTTTTGCATAATTATTCTGTGCGAAATTTGTAAAAACGCGAAATATGTTTTAAGTTATGTCCAGAAGGAATCATTTATCTATTGTATTGCTAGGTTCAAAAAGTACAATCTCAAAAAAAAAAGCCAAAGACTTCAAGTTTTAGTCAATGACCACGCCATTGAACGATTTGTGCTAACTCAAACATAATGGCAGCCGTATAATTATCATTACAGAAGTCAAAAAGCAAATCGATCATTTTGACCTAATCAAACATTGTGTGCGTACTGAAACATCAGCCATGGAAGCTTCACTTTGTCTACCGGAACGACATATTGTGAAAGAATGCTTTTTGCGGGAAAGATTTTGGCTGCGCAATCCCTTTTGCGGCTGAAAATCCAGCCGTACATATTTTATATTACTCATATTTACAAGAAAATGGCATAGTTTCTGTGATATTTGAGTTAATTAGTTAATTAATTATTCACCTTGCTGTTATTAATAAAATTCACTTCACGTGTAAAAGTTGCCGAGGAGTCTTCTCTGTATTTACTCAATACTCTGAATAAGTTACAGTTTCCATGATTATTTGGATGATCTATGTAAACTTTGCTTAAATGTATAATCCACCTGTACAAAAATTGCACTAGAATTTGGCTCTTAGACCTCGGCCGCGCACAATGCATTCAAGATTTCCAATCTAGCTGGGACGCTTTATCCAGTCTTTAATATAGATCAGTGGCTGTAGCCTGTACCTAGCCCTTTTTCCTTATTTCTGCAGTTGCATGCCTTTATTCGGCCTTCATACCTTACCTTGCTCTTTTGTTTTGATACCGAGAAATGTCTCTTTGAAGTTCTTTTCAAATGGAAACAGCTATCATTGTACAGTAACAATTTCGTATCGGTTTCCAAATTTAAGTTTGTTTCATTACCAGTTGGAAGATTGTCTGAAAGAGATCCCATTGTTCAAAAACTCTAAAAGCGAGAGTTAGGCCCTTATAGATTCTTTTTTTATCAGATTGAGAGCCAGAGCCACGCTGTAAAGGAAATAATAATCTAGGATTACTTGTGTAAAGCTTTAACAGATATTGAAAGATTATAGGTTACTCTACCACATTAAACATTTAGCCAATGCTAGGAGTGTATCGCCCTGGTTTTTCGGTGGTTTTATTTATTTCTTTGTTATAGCCATGAACTTTCAAAATGTAAACACGGTCTTAGCATTTTCGACTATGGTGAAGCAATTCAATAACAAACGACAATGTTTACTATTTTTAGGGCTGGTATATTGCAACAGAGAATTCTAAAATTCAAAGCAATTTGACACTATACCATACCTTGCATGCTATACTTGCACTGAACATCTATTTTCAATAATTAGAAGAGTTCAAACCAGAAATCTTTGACTTCAAGTGTAACCTAACCACATGGTTGCTCAGCATGTTGACCATCAGTTTTGTTTGCGAACAAATCGAAACCCAGACTCAGACCCAGACCAGGATGGTCCCGCAAGTCACGGGAGTACGTCCGCTTCACTGACATGACCGCAGATCGCAGTGGCACAAACATCATCACTCTTGTGAATACATGAATATTATTTTCCCTTAACAGCATATAATGAACAATGAATGATGACTATAATAAATGGAACTAGTTATAATGATTACGGAGAACATTATACGCATGATGATTCTGACTTGACAGTACAGTGTAACCTGCTTATGTGCAATTCGGATAAGTGAAATTCCCGCTATCTGCAACCTGGCTTTGAAATCCGTTAAATAATTTTTTGATCAAGTCCTTGGTAAACAATTTCGGATAACTGCAAATTCGGGTAAATGCAATGAAAACCGTTGGCAATTTTGACTTGCACTTAAGCGGGTTACACTGTATCCACAAATCCACAGAGATGATATATATCAATAAATGATCTTAGCCTGCCTGCATGCAATGTATGCAAAAGAAAATGGTTTGGTCACCCAATACAGGTGGCTGCTTGATACAGGTAAGTTCTATGAAGGGGATCCCCCAGATCTACCTATTTACAAGAGTAGCAACACAGCCTGGAAACTAGTCACATTTTCAACCAAATGGGTTAAATTAGGGTTAATTGTATTAATAATAAAACATGTCCAAATATACCAGGAGAATGTTTTGGTCTGCGATGCAAGCTAGGAAAATGTGATATCTTCATAAATTTCCATGGGAAAGAATGATAAATAGAGTTTCACAAAGGTAAAAATAGTCTGAAATCCGCTACTAAAAGTCTGAAAATTCTCATGTCTGCTTAGAGACACAATGCACAGTGCACACATACTTAGAACTCCAATCAACTGGTTTTGCAAGCCTTGCCCCTGTGAAAACAGTTCAGGAATTCATGAACAGTTCATGAACGTTAAATGGCCCTAATTTCATGAACTGCTGATGAACTGTCCATGAACACCTGAACTGTGTTTCGCATAGGTGGGGATGTGTCTATAAGCTCGTCTGGAGTTTATCATCAGTTTGAATTATTTTGCCTGCGTATTTAACATGTAGATATTAACTAAATTGTTGATATTATGTCACCGTTCAGGTCAGAATCAACAATTCAAAAATTCTTATTGCCATTCTTAAGAACTACTTTTTTCTTGAATTGTTGATTCTAGCAGCTATAGTCACATATGCTAAAATAGAAAATTGTAGCTCAAACAAAATACAATGGTCATTCATGTGAGGTTAATTATATCTATGATGGCGGGCATAAAAATCTACAACAAATATTACAGCTAACCACTATATAACCATTAACAATAATTACAAAAGTTCAAATAAATAGATAATCTAATTTATTACAATACATACAACAAATTATTTCAAAAACAAATAACATTAAATCGATGATTACATTGTTTTTTTCGCTTCTATATATTGGTCATAGAAATGACCAAAAACTCTTCATTTTACCAAGAGTTAATTGTTTAACTCAAAAAGTTGAGCATATTGTTGTATTATATCTTTGTCAAATGTTATTGAATGTATTTTATTAGTACATACAATACATTCATGAGTTCATATTTATGAGATTTAGTCCGCAAAAAGAGATTTACGCTCAATTGCTTTTGTTAGGGTTTTCTACGTATAGTAGCTATATCTTTACCTGATGTAGACTCCGTTCATCTGTTCTTTCTATCGAGCACTTTAATTTGTAAGTAAAAGCAAGTGTTTGTTGATTATATTATTATTACTGATGTCTCTTTTCAATCATCAATGACGATCGGTTGCTTCAAATTAGTGCCAGAGAATCCAGTTTTACAGCACATAATTGCATCTCGCAACTCTACTGAACAGCGGATTTGAACAAATGGACGCCGAGCAAGTTTTCTTTGGACTCGATGTGGTAGCCTTCTTCTAGATGTCCTGTTGTGGAAATAATATACTATTTAAATAATCAAAAACCGAACAATAACAACATCAATTATTTATACCATAACAGTCACTAATTAACATTGTTTAAAACGTTTACCATTGCCAGTGCCTGACAAAGGGTTTTGACGTCTGGAATCTTGGGAAGTTTTCAAAAATTTTTCTGAATTTTTGTTGAGGTTTGGCCTATAAATCAGAAAATCTATTTTCTTCTGAATTTGCTCTAGCCTTCCAGGATCTAGGATCCCAGAGTCCCCACTTTTGCCGGAGCATGACCGTAACTCGGTTCAATTTAATTTCTGTATAAAGATCACCCGCAAGTTGCTTCTTCACATTGATTCCTGCTAACACATTTTGTTGTCAGGATTGCAGTAGATAGGGGGAGGGTATGGATGAATGTCCCTCTCACATTGACATAGGAGATCAAACATTTTCTATTCAATCAAACCATTCACAAACATAAATTTTGGCAAAAAGTACCAGTTTACCAGTCAGTCAACAAACAATGAATTATTTCATTTCCTAAAAGATGCAAGCATTAAAAGTGTAAGTTGTTTTCAGAGTCCACTGTAGGTGGAAAAATGCTGCAAATATAAAAGTTTTATTTTTAGTTTGGAATTTTGAAGCTGTAAATTATACTTTAAGATTGACTGCTGCTGCTTGACAGATTATATTACTTAATTGAGTTTATATTAACATGTTCTTTGCTTACTAATGATAAATAAACACACGGGTCAAAAAAAGGTCAAATCGAACATCTTCGTTCCAAAAAATAGTGATTTTGTTTAAACTTTTTATACATGTAGATATTGATACAGAGATATCGTAAATGGAGCATTTTTGATCTTAGATGAAAAATAAAGATTTTATTAGCAGTTTAATTTGTAACCTTTTTGTGATCAATGATCCATAAAAACTTTCTTTTCCTTGTAGTTCATTAGTTTGTTGGTTTAATAAAATGAAATTTCGTATCAGGATAGAATAAACAGTTTTCTATTGATTGATGCCATTTTATTGACAAAACTCCAAGTGGTTGATACAATGTTTCAATTTCCCGAAAAAGCTTTAGAGTCCGATAGAATGAAGGGCACATCATTTTTCACGCCGACTTTTTCATCAGTCAATTAAGGAGAATTAAAACATGCGATGGACAAAAATAAACAATGGTATTATTGTAGAGTTTAATGATCAAAAATGTAGTTTTGTCAGTATTTCTTTTGATAATTACATCGCGTTTGGAATGCTGTACATAACACTTGAGAAGGCGTAAAGTGATGATTTTCACCTCGTATCTCATGTCAATAATACTTGTGTGTCCACAATAGATCGTAGTAATTTCTATTTTATTTATAGGCTAAATGGCTAGTGTACTTGAATGGCCGAGTTCAGTCATAAAGAATATTGATAATGAATGATAATACAATTATTGAGTTTGCCAGTATGTCATCAACTTACTTGGATTTTTTTATCGATCTAAAGACAAACTCGTGTGGTGGTTCAACAAAGCGTCCTTCATTGTCTTTCCCGGTATATGCCATAGCTAATTTGCATGGTAATCGTTTTTGAGGTGGAATATGTCCATATCGAACTTGTTCTTTACTGTTAGCACCAGTAGGCTTAATTCCATTGTCTACAGTTTCATTGGTTGGAACAGGAGGCGTACTACTATGGGGTGAGCTACCATTTGTTAAAGGTGTTTGATTATTGGCACGAAAACTTGCATTTGAATTATTCACAGCAGAAACGGGATTGTCGCGGCCAATATTTGTGTTGTTATGATGTACATTACTTCGATGTTGGTTTGATATTCCAATAGATGATGAATTATCAACATGCGGCCGTGCATGCCTTCCAGTCACAGGATGATGGATATGCGATGCCGATGATGTACCATTGCCAACATGATGGATGTGTATGTGTGTTGATAGGTTAGCTAAAAATGAACACATAATAATATTATTTACTACAATAAATTTCAATTTTATACTTTTTATAGTATAATACCTTTCTAATAAATTCCATAGACAAATAAATTAGATTTTATATAAATCTTCATGTAACGTTTTCTTTTTACCTTGCTTAAAGGAGCAAAAATGACCGGCAGGCGCTACGCACTTAGGATCACGTGCACGCTTGTTATAACACAATGTTCATTGTTGACATGAATTTTATTACAAGTTAGGCCTGCGTATAACAATTGTTTCAAAGCGAGACGGTTGAATTACGCTAAGCATAAATTGAACTTGTACTCGCAGCGGTCGCCGGTCAATTTTGCCCCTTTAAAGATGATTTTAGATTAAATCTTGACTTGCTCAAGTCTCACTTCTGTGTTATGCCTATCTTGATGGATTGGGAAGTGAGACTTGTGTCCAAATTATAATGATTATTTACATGTAGAGCGAGACAAAATACAAACACAACAACCAAACTGCAACATTGCACGGAAAAACCAAACGTTGAAGCATTTTCTTATCATGACGATGTCGAAGCTGTTTTTAATGCCAGAGATGTTTCGTAGTCAATTGGTTCTGGCATTTCTTTGATTGATATCAAATAATGATCAAATTCCCGTTCCTGAAAAACCTTGCAAAGTCGTGATTTCTGAATATCGTAAATATTTTGTTATGATCATTTGTCATTTGATATGTCTAACGAAAGACCAAACTACTGTTTTAATATACAATTACTTTTCTTACTTTGTAAGATGTGAATGAACATTAAATATTCTAAAAGATTTGTAAACATTTCTAATTCCAGGAGCCTAAAATTCCTTGAATGGAATCCTTGTTATTTTCTAATAAACATTGTGATGTTGGAAATTGTCTGGATATTCCAGCATAAAGATTGTAATTGGCTGTGTATTTTAGATTGTGTTAATTTATGTTGTACCTTTCTGAATGAGTTTAGCTGAATTTTTGGTTGATAAACTAGTTTAATGTTGGACCTTTTATAGGAGTTTGTCTGAGATATTTTTGAATCAGAGTCTTTTTTTCTTTCACTTTGAAGCAGGATTCAGAGTTAAATTCTTTTTATGAGGATTTTTTTTGGGTTCTGAGTCTGGAAATTCTGATCTCATGCACCTCTGATGGCAAACAAGCAACTAGGCTTTGCAGAGCAGAAGGCTGGACAAATTTAAAAGATAATATATCAATTTTTGGCACTTACTTACAAAACTGTAAGAAGAAAAAAAATGTGTTTCCTGAAGGTTCATTTTGTTTTGAAAACTTCCTTTTTAAGAGCAAGTTGATTAAAGTTTACCTTTAAATTTCTTGACTCAATAATTCACGCGCACATAACACGCAAATATTTTTCAAAAACTATTTCTCAATAGAAGTACAGATTTCTGGGAAGTAAACAAATATTCAACATTGCAGCAAGTGCATATAGAGGGTGTGACAAAGGTTTATAGGCTTCCGGAAATCACATTGTTGTCAGATCAAAACTTTTTGGCATTGAATTTTAAAATGCTTCAAAAGTTTGAAGAAGTGTTATCAAAAGTTCTGAAATGTGACTTGTATTGGTTTGGCCTTGATTACAAGAATATCAAAAACAGAAGTTTCCATAAGAAATAAGAAAACCATAATGATAAAACTGTTTTGAATTTTTTGGGTCTTCCGGGAACAGACTCTGTGACAGCTTGTGTTAGAAACATAGTTCAATTATCTATGTGAACAATCTTAAAAAAATTAATTCAAACCTTGACTTGGAAATGTTTTGCTACAATACAAGCAATCATATGACTTTCGAGTTTGCATTCCAGCTGCAATGGCTTGTCGTTTGCTGTGAGGAACATCTGCCATACAAATAAAATATAAATAATAAAATATGTTCAACAGATGAAGGCATATTACAATTTATATAATAAGGGAATTGATTTGATCAATCTGATTGGTTTAGAGATAACCCCCCTAAATCACAATATCAACACAAAGCAAAACCAGGTTCAAATACGCAATCGATTTTGCAATTCAAAACTGACAGTTAGTAAATGAAATACCCTGTTATGTGTGACCTGCTTTGCTAACTCTAAACTATTTCCTGGTGAGGTATTTGTTCAACAATCTCAGATAAGTGCAAAAATGATAGGCTAATGATGACAAATATTGATGGCAACAATTATTAGGTATTTTTAATATTGATGCCTTAAATCTCAAAAAGTAAATCTGAGCTTGCTTTGATATTTATATTTCTTTATAAAAAGGTATAATTATCGCAGAACCACAGATGTATAAACGGCAAATTTCTCCGGGCAACTTGGAATTCACATAAAAGTGTTCGTAAAAACACCCAAATTACTTATCCTAATTATTTTTGGTTTTTATTGCGGAGGACTACAATGAATTTATAATTTTATATAACAGTTTACGGTAAGAGCTCTCTTGATACACTTCTTTTCTGAATTTGAATTTTTTTTGGAAAACAAAAGAATCAAAGACAACAAAGCTCACATGCAAAAGAAGGCTTCGATCGTGATTCATACCGGTAGATTGTAAATTGGATTTTTAAAACGTTTACAATAAAGTTTGCTAAGACAAGAAACAGGAAAGTATTTAGTATAATTTTATGAACACAGACACACAGTATACTAAATATTAAGTAGATATATTTTATTTAGTTGGAAATACAATCGGTAGAAATTACTAATGGGAATGTGTACATTCTACACATGTGATTTTATAGAAGGGTGAACATGAGATTTGAAAGTACTGAAATACTACTGAAAAATGACTGAAAAGGGCAAGGCTACTGAAAAACTACTGAAAATTCAGTAGTATTCCAGTACTTTAAAAACTCATAGTGATAATAGCATGTTTTATGGTTTTATAAACCCTCACCATCAATTCCATTTTGATCTACTGGCGGGTCCAACGGTCGTTTCTGTGACGATGATTGTTGGCTACCAGACTTTACTGATCTTGTTTTCAAATTTGCTGTAATTGAGGGCGATGTCTGTTGTAATGGGTCTGCCATTGATTTCGTTGGTGACATTAATTTACGATGGGCAGATGACGCACTACCTCCACTTGCTGACGACATACTGTTCACTTCTTTGTGTGATTGACTTACCATTAAATGTGGTTTTTGTACATGAGCAAGTTTTTGTGATTTTTTAGCAATAATCACTACTTCATCAAGTCCTTTCTTTGGTATATATTTAATTGGCGTGTCTAAAATATCTTTCGCTGTATCAGGGTTGTACAATGTTACAACTGAAAAATAAAATAGTAGTTAAATAATGTATTGCAGACTTGTGTGCCTGGTATAATTAACAATATTGACTTAAATGAATAATACTAAATTTGGGAGAGCCAACTGGTATCAAACGTCCAAAATATATTTAGTTTGCTTGTTAAAAACTTTAAGGCTTTTTTAGCATAAACAAAAACCAATCTGATCGATGGAGCTCTTGTATTCTAGCTCCACTGCCTTAAAGTTGTGAATTTCATCATAGCTTCCGTAAATTTAACATCAAAAACTGATGTTACATGTATCAAATTCATCAATACAGTATAACTAAGTTCAGAAAAATTTATATATCGGATACATACATTTTTCCCGCACTTCTGTCAGCTTCATTTCATCAAAGGGAACTCTGGAATAATGTCTTGCCCGTATCATATCACCACACAATATCCGATAAAGGCGCATCAATGGCGAGCATGTCATTACGAACGGCGTCTTGACTTTGAGTTTTCTTGCTTCTGGATATATACTATGCATGATGGCAAGGTGACGACTGAGGTGAGCCTTTAAGTCATATGTCTGTAGAAAATAAAAGTAATATAAACAACTGAATCAAGCTGTACTAACAAACAAGCTGATATCTACAAATGGAAAAGGCAGTGAGCAGGGTCTGAAAAAAGGTCAGGCCTTCTGGAATCGTAGAGGCATTTCAACATTTTCTTCTGAATTTTTTTGTTGATGTTTGACAAATAAATCATTAAAAATCTTCATTTTTTTCTGAATTTGCTCTAACCTTCCGGAATCTAGGATTCCAGGATTCCTACTTTTGTTGGACCCTGGCATTGCAAAAATCAAAGATTTCCACAACAGAAACATATAATTCTAAATCGGTATATTGCAATAGCTCAAAAAGTTAAGCAACTAAAAAACCTGCAAAAATATCATGAAGCATCACAATGGAACAGTGGAATGCACGAGGTTTATGGGAAAGAAAATTCAAACTTTTTTTGACAAATTAAAATGTTGGAAACTGAAAAGTTCTTGAACTTGCATTTCATTGAGCACACATAATTAATGTATGAAATTTTCAACAACCCTTTTGTTACATACCTTGCCACATCCTGCCACAGTGCATTTGTATGCTTTATGCGTAATCATGTGACTGCTTAGTCGTTCTGCTCTATTGAATTTCTTGTTGCAAATTCTGCATTTATAATGCACTTCTGAGCCAGCAGTAGTTTCACCTGTAAATGACAATGAAGAGTAGAATATTATAAGAATACAAGCCAACGACAGCAACAGTAAATAATGTCACTTGTTTAGCAATAAAATTTAGAGTTTATATGATTATTTTGAAATTATACTACAGTCAAACCTGTTATAACGGTCACCTCTATACAGCGGCCACCTGTCTATAGTGGTCACTCTTGCAATGTCTAAAATAGCATTTTCTATTGAATCAAACCTGTATATAAAGGCCACATGTTTATAGTGGTCAGTTCATCTACCTCTCGTAGCTGGCCGTTATATACAGGTTTCACTGTAAAAGCTATAATTATCACTTGTTAAATTTCTCATGATCATCATTCTTTGGAAAACAAACCTGTCTAAATTATTTTGTAGGGTTATATTTAATGGACATTTGCTTGTTGAAAGATTTGTTGAACTGGTGATTTTAAAAGCGCTGTATTGAAATTTTGAAATGCAATCTGGTTAATTGTTAAAGTTTATTTAATTAATTGCACTTACTAGCTTTTGATGTCTTTTTAACTCCACCATACTTTTTCCAATACACCCAACATTCTTTGCACAGATATAATTTACATTGTGGATTTGATGTTCCCCATGGATACCAAAGTGTTGTATCATGTCCTAAAAGATATTCACAAATCAAAATTATGCTGACAACTGCTTCACAATCATCTCTGTCTACTAAAGCTCTTTGTATTATAATGAAAATGACTTGATCAATCTGATTGGTTTAGAGTTTGACGCCAAATCACCATAGCAAAAGTAGGTTCGAAAACACAATAAATCTTACAATTCGAACTTGATATCACAAAAGAGAATTTGCAATTTGATCAGGAGATTTCAAAACATTTAATGAGCAAGAAAGTCATGTAGATGCTTGTAAAAGTTGTTCTAGTTATAATACAAAGCAATTGGCGCACATGTAGCTATTGATATTTGGCGCACTCGAGTCACTCCAGGAAAGCAGTTTCTATAATGAAAAATGGCCTTAAAAATGAATTCAGTGTTCAGGATTGTCGCATAAAAGTCACATCTGACGTTAACACTTTTTTGCAAGAACCATCTACAGTTAACCCGCTAGTGTGCAAACCAAAATTGGCATTGGTTATCATACACAGCTACGTATAAATTTATGTTTCAATAAATCACTTACCATAGCAGCTTTCACAGAGAAAGTTTTGAACTGTTAATTGTCCAGTTGAATTAGCCTGGTAGTGGCTCCCACCTTGGACAGCGAGAGCAAGATTGATTGCAGTGTTACTATGATAAAAGAACAGTCAGAAAGTGTAGCAACACAGTACTGCGAAACCTGTATGTTATAGCCATCTATGAGATGCAGAAAGGGCCTGACAAAGTGCAGAAACTTTGGAAAACTAGTTTGCAGAAGGGTAAAAAAAATCAAAAGGAAAAGGTAAAATGCTGGATACATAAGTTAAAATCATTAGTAAAAGTATGAAAAGTAAATTTTGATTTTACGTTTTTATGTCATTAAAATTACTCAAATGTTTATCTAAAAGTTGAGGTTTGCAGAAGGTAAAACATTTTGTTTGACCGTGAATGCATGCAGATATATTGAACGTTATAGACAGACAGGGTCTGACAAAAGTTCAACAAAAAAATCAGAAGAAAATATTGAAAACCTTTAAAGGAGGCTAAAAATCGGGCACTGTATGCAGGTGGCCTTTACATACAGGGTCAATTTAATAGAACAAGGATTTCTGTATACTACTGAAGTTCCCACTATAGTTAGGTGGTTGGATGTTATATAGAGGTGACTGTTGTGGTGGGCTTGACAATAGTGCAGTTGTTGTTAATCACAGACAGTGGGTGCTTAAATACGATACATAGCTTAGAATTGTTATACATTGAAACAACAGTCAGTCATATAACATGGGTACATAGTTAACCTTTATGATTTTAGGCGTGTGTTAACTATCTGATGTGTATGAATGCGTACCTGCTTGGTATGAAGATCTGAGTGACTTTGCTGTCACCTTCTGTCGCTTTCTGTCGTTTCTATAACAACAAAAATATGACATTTTGTTAAAATGTATATTAATCGCTTGACTGTACTTGACTGGATGTTAAGTCACTTATAACAACTTTCAAAAATGATACAGTGAAACCTGTTTGTAACAGCCAGAAATATTGACCAATATATACAGTGATATTAATACCGAGTTGATTAAGCAGAATACTGCTATATGGACTATCTTGAAATGACCACTATAGTCAGCTGAATCATGTAAGCATGCGGCTACTATAGACAGGTTTCATTATAGTTACTAGGCCTACTACTGGCCCAACCAGAGTCCGACAAAGTCCGGAAACTTGGAAACCTAGTTTTGGAAGGCCAGCAAAATTCAGAAGGAAAAGGCAAAATACTGGATATAAACCCAAAATAAAGCTTCAATTTTACGTTTTTATGCCAGCAAAATTACTCAAAGGTTTATCTAAAAATTTAAGGTTTGCGGAAGGTAAAACATTTTGTCGGACCCTGGGCCCAACTATAATAGACCGAGCGCCACAGACCTATAGCGGCAGGTTTCTCCGGGCAACTTGAAAATCACATAAAAGTGTTTGTAAAAATATGCTGAACAATTCCCTATTTCTTATTTCAACTAAATTTCATTGTGAACCCTTCAAAAATCCAATTTATATTTCATGATTCACGGTCAAAGTTAGTCTGCGTTACAGACCGCGATTCATTCACAAAAGAATAGGGTCTGTGTGATTTGCAGTTCTCTGTCCAGCCACTCTACCAAAACGTAGAGCGGAAGTTTCTGATCGATGCATGGTAAATCTATTGTTCTTAGATAATAAATTCATCACCTCTGTTCGATCAATTAATTGTCATAGCTACGAAGCCTAAAATAGAACTTATTGCAATCATGTCAACTGAAGTAAACAAAGTAATGTGAGAATCCCGGTGAGAATCACCTTAATCTTGCACAATTATGTGACATCAATCTTATTCTGATACGAGGCCCGGGCAGAAAAACCGAGCAATTCACACAGACCCTATTCTTTCGTGAATGAATCGCGGTCTGTAACGCAGGCTAGGTTAAAGCCTTCTTAGCGTTTTGAGAAAATGCTGCATGTGAGCTTCATGGTATGCGATTCTTTTGTTCTCCATTGATTTTACAAATGCATAGAAGCATGACGAAAACACGAAATGTATTAATTAAGAGGGCTCTGACCACGAAATGATTTACAAATTCATCGCTGGTGAGCTCCACAATAAAATTTGACTAAAACAAGAAACGGGGAACTATTTATGGTATTTTTATGAACATTTTGTGTGAAATTCAAATTGCCCGGAGAAACCTACCGTTTTAGATGTGTGGCGCTCGGTCTATAACACATGTTCGAATATAGATAATAGACGACAGAAGACTTTATGATAATGTGTAACAGAGGTGTTCAGCTTAGATTGAAATGATATTTGAAGCACAAAATGTTGAAAATAAACAAAAAAATATTTCGGAAATTGACAATTTCTAATTAAATTTGAATGGAAAAAGACAAATTCTAGAGTTTATAAAGGTAGAAAAATACTGATATGTGTCGAAAGATTAAACAAATTCATGCCTGTAAATGATACTTTTAAGAAACATTCATTGAAACGTCCATGTACTTATTGAGTATTGTGCACTTGAATAATTAGTACAGTACCTGTTGAACATATTTATCTGTTGTTTTCCACATATAATAGTATTCGATTAGACTTGGAATACTCTTCCATGGTAACTAAAAGAAATAAGAAATTAATGGGGATATCTAGATGAAAAATAAACAATTTGAAGGACCATTTGTTTAATGTATAAATGGATAACAGGATAACAATACTCAATTCAAGTCTCTTGAAACCTTTTAGAAGTCTGAAGATATTGAAGGATGTATGAAGGATGCATACCACATATGGAGTACATAGTACACTCCTTAGTAATCCACCCTTGGGAAGTTTTTACCTTTAGCAACATTTATCTACCTATACCTCCCCATGGCATTATACTCCTTGTCTCTAAACTACAATATAGTATCTGGTTAATTATCCACAGTTTATTAAAAACACCAACATTTACGTTTTCAGAAAATACTTACAACTTCTTGTTGTATATCTGTGAAATCTTTTCCGTATTTTTTCATTGCATCTTCAAATAGCATTGCTTCGCCTATAAATAAGTAAACAATAATAATCAAACTGTAGGCTATGCTTTCACAAAGGCTTCCTATTGTTACTGCGATTTATATTGCAATTTTATAATGATGATGGCGAATAATAATAATAATAATAATAATAATAATAATAATAATAATAATAATAATAATAATAATAATAATAATAATAATAATAATAATAATAATAATAATAATAATAATAATAATAATAATAATAATAATAATAATAATAATAATAATAATAATAATAATAATAATAATAATAATAATAATAATAATAATAATAATAATAATACCTGAATAACTGAAGAACACTACATATATTGATTATTTTATAAATCAAATATAACACAGGCCTGAGATCTTTATGGCAAAATAATACATTCAACGTTGTCAGCGAGACACGCAAAAGTTTTCTATTGTCTCATTAAGAATGTTTTGTGTATTATTTTTCCATAAAGGCCTGTGTTATGGTTAGTAAAATACGTCAATGTGTAGTGTAGGTAGTACTTAGGATTTCTTGCTTACCAGCGGACCATTCTTCCATTTCATCCCGGCATAGAACTGGTCCTTCTTCTGGTATTAAACCTGTTATTGCTTTACCAACATCATAACTATTTTTGTGTAAGACTTTCAATGCATGAAGCTAGTATTATAAACATAAAGATAGGATGAGGTACTAATACAACGTGCAAGGCTTAAACAGACAACACTTACTGGAGATTATTATGTCTAAAGATTTCACACAGAATCTCACAGTCTCGTGCTTTCTCTTACATTTTCCAATTTTGAGTAAATGTCCTTAATTTCTATGCATAAACATTTGATAATGTAATTAATGTTTAACAACTTAATTTATCTTGAAGGCTCTGTTAGATTATTTTGGGTATTGTTTCTAGACTGACTTCTAGACTGAGACTTTTATACCAGTTCAAGCGTCAACATAACCTTGAATTTTGTCAATAATTTTCGTTTCCTCACATTTTATAAACATGAAGAAATGCATAGCCCCATAAGTAGACAAAACCCCTTTAGAAATAGGTCACCCGTTGGGCAAACTTCATTACCCTGTGTGATTACGCCAGATTTCAACACACAAGCTAATGGAACTCACGGGAAACGTAGTTTCTTTCAATCAATTATATAGGCCTACAGACATGAGAGTAAAGCAAAGTCAAAAGAGAGGAACACCTTTGCAAAATGTGAAATAATAGCAAAACCAGTGTTTATATGAATTTCCTTTGTTTTAAAGGGGCATTATTGACCGACCATAATTGTTAACATTTTTTTTCAAAATTGCAAAAATACATTTTTTTCAAAACCTCATTTTCAAACACCAGTTGAGACATCGCCAACTCGGTTTTGAGTTTTCACAGTGATGAAATCTGGTAACTTGTATATATCACGAGAAGTGTTTCGATGGCAGTAAAACTACAAAGAAGTGTTTTGTGATTTGCTAAGACTGTTTACCAAAGATGTAATATGGAATAAAGAATTTGTTGAAAGAAAGAATGATGAAGATAATTGTGCACATTTGATACTGTTTTTTTGTTTACAAATCTATAAATGTGATATTTCTTGCAAAGACGAAACATATCGAATCAAGCTTCATTTTGAAAACATCAAATCAACGGTTTATATTTCAATTACAATGACATTACTGAACCTCGATCGAAACAAAATAAACATCATTTGTGATTTCTGGGTGTTTGGATATTGGATATTATGATTTGCTACAAAAATGGATTCCAGCTGAATTTAATTACTGACCGTTGCCCAGTCGTTCGTTTGTCTGCGTTTCGAGCCGCAATGTTTTTGGTAAGAAGTATTCTGATAAAATTTCAGACTTGTTCACTTGGAATGATGATTTTAAGGACATATACGTATGTTGTATTTGAAACCCTGATTGTCATCATTTTTATATTCAACTCGTATTGCTTTGCTTGTGTATTTCGAAAAATGTTACAATATTAGAAGTTGTGTTTCAGAATTCATGGCTCAAATATCATCAACTCATTGAAATAACATGACGTAAATAAAAAAGCTACGAGATCAGATTTCAAAAAATTCCATACAAAGGCTGCCGGTCTTGTTTGACCGTTTAAAGCTGATAGAAAACGAAGAAATCAGTTTTTCCGAGGAACTCTATCATGCATGTATATAAGAAGAGTTTAACGGCAAAACTAGTAACTTTTGGTCAAGCTGTGATTTCATGTCTGATTCTGCTTCATATGTCACTACTGTTTCCTTACGATCTTAGAACAACAAAATCCTGTCACATGACTCGAGATCGTAATCCGTTGCATCTTATTCAGGAATGAGTAATGCCTTTTAGTAAGAAGTTCAATTAGCCTGTGTGCAGCAACTCTCATGGAGCAGAACATGGAGTAGAGGCTCTTGCCTAGACAACCCTATAATTTATTTCTAGAATACAAAATTTCGAAAATCTCACTATTTTCAATTCGAAAGTTGAATGGTCTGTTTAATGGCATCATTTTTACAAAGGTTATGTAACAAGTTTAAACATCAAATTTATCAGTGATAATTCAAAATCCATGACGTGAATAAAACATTTATAACGTACCGTTGTAATATCCCTTGATGCTGCAGCAGCCGTCATATGAAGGCTCGGCTCTTTTGCAGCTGAATTACAATCCAATGCACGTGCAAACGTACCAATAGACCTAAAAATAGAATCCCACAGTCACATAGAATTACTGTGAATAAGTAAATTCTATATTGGATTACACAAACCACAATGATCTAGAACCTGTGTGGACTACAAGTCCAACGAATGACAGGAAGTATGTAACATTCAAGAAAAATATAATGAACTGAATACAAAGTATATAGAATTCCGACAAATGTTCGAGCTTCGCAGTCTTATTATTTGAAAGTTCCCTAAATCAGACATAAGAATTAAATTTCAAAGATAATCTTAAAATGTAGAAATCTGAATAAATTTAAAAGGATTTCAATGGGAGAAAGATTAAAAAGAATAATTTTCCTAAGGATAATATAGTCTGAAATTTGCTAAAAGTTTAAATATTATTGTGCCGTTCACGACTGGAAAACAAAAATGATATAGGCCTACAACTCAGATATCTCCAACTGGGAAACAGAAGAAGCATGAATACACCCATGCACATTTTGCATTGATAGAAGATATAGATATAAGTGACATTAAAAAACGTAAACAAATTACAATTTCAATAGGTTGAATTACCTTGATATTATAAGATATTTGTCAATTTGTTTCTCTGGTAATTCGTTATCTGGTATCCAAATTGGAGTTTCAAGTTTTGATAAATCCGCTGTATCGTCATTAGCTGAAAGATATAAAATATAAAATAAATGAGGCTATAGTGTAATGGTTAGGGCATTGGACCTCTGCCCGCAGGATCTTGGGTTCAATCCCTGGCAGGAGCACTATTGGTTGGCGTCAGGAAGGGCATACGGTCATTAAAACTCACACGCACTTCAATAAATAAATCATCAATAAGCTAATCAAACCACCCCGGTGCAAAAGAGCTATTAGCTTACCCGGTTTGTGGTTAAATGATAAATGTAAAAACAAATCAAATCAAATACCATTTGTATCTATGACTTATCATACTCATGTGTTCATCATCAAGCATGGTCGAGGTCTGGTTGAGGTCACGATTGTTTAGCCTGTGCGCAGACCTAAATATGTTTTCTGGATTAGTAGGGTACCGTATGTGTATTTTTGACAAAATGCTTATAACAAATTAACAGATTCGAAACAAAATTTTTGAAAAATGTTCCAAATGATTGTATCTTTGTCTTATGAACACATATTAGAGAAACAAAGTACTGATTGGTTATTTAACTTACGGTCAGTAAGAACATCGGGTACTTCGCCTTGATAATCTTCACCAACGCAAATTTCACCGCGGTCAGCTAGTAGTGTCTTTTGTTGGGGGTCATAAACCAATAAATAATAAAACCAGTCCTGCAAAAATCAATAAAACAATCACCTTTCTACTCAATTTGATCATGTTGGATTCATAGCCTGAGTGCAAGTCAAATTAGTAACTCTTTCACATCTTTGTCGAAAAAGCATTCACAAAGTGAAGGTTCAGCCTTCTGGAATCGTAGAGGCACTTCAACATTTTCTTGAATTTATTTGTTGATGTTTTTGACCAATCAATCATCAAAAATATCAAAATTCTTCTGAATTTGCTCCAACTTTTACTACTTTTATCGGAACATGTTCACAGCGATTAGTTTAGTTTATGTCCCCCCAATAAACAAGCATTAGCACCTACGGGTGCGTGTGACTTTCAGTGCTTGTGACACAAGGTGACTCTACTAATTCATCATTACTGAAAATGTGACATTATAAACTATTCAATCCAGCTGCAGGAATATAATTAATTAATATGCGGCTTAAAGGGGGATATAGCACAGGTTAGTTCCAGAAAATTAAACTAAAAAAGTTTAGAAAAGAGAAAAGTTTTTTAACCCTAAACTCGCAAGTTACTTCTCCTTCAAGGAATAAAAAAATAGGTTGACCTACATCTTTTTGTACATAATCTTTAATCTGTTCGACTTCACTGTATAATGTTACTGAGCATTTACCCCTAGTAAAAAACAAAAACATCATTACAATTGTGAAAATATTACTCTATATCCTGTGAGCGAGGCTGTTTCTATTATTGTTAATAGGATTATTCATATACTAAATTTCAAAATACTAAAAATCTCAAAATTCAAATATTTGAATAAAGATTTTGGCATTTGAATAGCACCCCTATATTGAATAAATGTTATAATTCAATACCTGATGGTATTGGCATTGATAATCTCAAGTTGGCGTGATAAAAAGACTTCTCTGTGTTTTATTTGATGCTGTAATTCATCATTCAAATCATCTCCACCAATGTCAATTTCACCGTCTTCTTCAGCTGAAACTAAAACATAAATTATCAAAAATTAAAGCACAACACAATGAATATCATTTTTAAATCATTAATATTGAGTTTCAACTTTTGGGTTGCGGTCTATTATAATTGACACAAAAACGTTTATTTATTTATTTACATGATTTTTAATGAATATCATTTTTAAACCATTAATATTGAGTTTCAACTTTTGGGTTGCGGTCTATTATAATTGACACAAAAACGTTTATTTATTTATTTACATGATTTTTAATGAATATCATTTTTAAACCATTAATATTGAGTTTCAACTTTTGGGTTGCGGTCTATTATAATTGACACAAAAACGTTTATTTATTTATTTACATGATTTTTAATGAATATCATTTTTAAACCATTAATATTGAGTTTCAACTTTTGGGTTGCGGTCTATTATAATTGACACAAAAACGTTTATTTATTTATTTACATGATTTTTAATGAATATCATTTTTAAATCATTAATATTGAGTTTCAACTTTTGGGTTGCGGTCTATTATAATTGACACAAAAACGTTTATTTATTTATTTACATGATTTTTAATGAATATCATTTTTAAACCATTAATATTGAGTTTCAACTTTTGGGTTGCGGTCTATTATAATTGACACAAAAACGTTTATTTATTTATTTACATGATTTTTAATGAATATCATTTTTAAACCATTAATATTGAGTTTCAACTTTTGGGTTGCGGTCTATTATAATTGACACAAAAACGTTTATTTATTTATTTACATGATTTTTAATGAATATCATTTTTAAACCATTAATATTGAGTTTCAACTTTTGGGTTGCGGTCTATTATAATTGACACAAAAACGTTTATTTATTTATTTACATGATTTTTAATGAATATCATTTTTAAATCATTAATATTGAGTTTCAACTTTTGGGTTGCGGTCTATTATAATTGACACAAAAACGTTTATTTATTTATTTACATGATTTTTAATGAATATCATTTTTAAATCATTAATATTGAGTTTCAACTTTTGGGTTGCGGTCTATTATAATTGACACAAAAACGTTTATTTATTTATTTACATGATTTTTAATGAATATCATTTTTAAACCATTAATATTGAGTTTCAACTTTTGGGTTGCGGTCTATTATAATTGACACAAAAACGTTTATTTATTTATTTACATGATTTTTAATGAATATCATTTTTAAATCATTAATATTGAGTTTCAACTTTTGGGTTGCGGTCTATTATAATTGACACAAAAACGTTTATTTATTTATTTACATGATTTTTAATGAATATCATTTTTAAACCATTAATATTGAGTTTCAACTTTTGGGTTGCGGTCTATTATAATTGACACAAAAACGTTTATTTATTTATTTACATGATTTTTAATGAATATCATTTTTAAATCATTAATATTGAGTTTCAACTTTTGGGTTGCGGTCTATTATAATTGACACAAAAACGTTTATTTATTTATTTACATGATTTTTAATGAATATCATTTTTAAACCATTAATATTGAGTTTCAACTTTTGGGTTGCGGTCTATTATAATTGACACAAAAACGTTTATTTATTTATTTACATGATTTTTAATGAATATCATTTTTAAACCATTAATATTGAGTTTCAACTTTTGGGTTGCGGTCTATTATAATTGACACAAAAACGTTTATTTATTTATTTACATGATTTTTAATGAATATCATTTTTAAACCATTAATATTGAGTTTCAACTTTTGGGTTGCGGTCTATTATAATTGACACAAAAACGTTTATTTATTTATTTACATGATTTTTAATGAATATCATTTTTAAATCATTAATATTGAGTTTCAACTTTTGGGTTGCGGTCTATTATAATTGACACAAAAACGTTTATTTATTTATTTACATGATTTTTAATGAATATCATTTTTAAACCATTAATATTGAGTTTCAACTTTTGGGTTGCGGTCTATTATAATTGACACAAAAACGTTTATTTATTTATTTACATGATTTTTAATGAATATCATTTTTAAATCATTAATATTGAGTTTCAACTTTTGGGTTGCGGTCTATTATAATTGACACAAAAACGTTTATTTATTTATTTACATGATTTTTAATGAATATCATTTTTAAACCATTAATATTGAGTTTCAACTTTTGGGTTGCGGTCTATTATAATTGACACAAAAACGTTTATTTATTTATTTACATGATTTTTAATGAATATCATTTTTAAACCATTAATATTGAGTTTCAACTTTTGGGTTGCGGTCTATTATAATTGACACAAAAACGTTTATTTATTTATTTACATGATTTTTAATGAATATCATTTTTAAACCATTAATATTGAGTTTCAACTTTTGGGTTGCGGTCTATTATAATTGACACAAAAACGTTTATTTATTTATTTACATGATTTTTAATGAATATCATTTTTAAATCATTAATATTGAGTTTCAACTTTTGGGTTGCGGTCTATTATAATTGACACAAAAACGTTTATTTATTTATTTACATGATTTTTAATGAATATCATTTTTAAACCATTAATATTGAGTTTCAACTTTTGGGTTGCGGTCTATTATAATTGACACAAAAACGTTTATTTATTTATTTACATGATTTTTAATGAATATCATTTTTAAACCATTAATATTGAGTTTCAACTTTTGGGTTGCGGTCTATTATAATTGACACAAAAACGTTTATTTATTTATTTACATGATTTTTAATGAATATCATTTTTAAACCATTAATATTGAGTTTCAACTTTTGGGTTGCGGTCTATTATAATTGACACAAAAACGTTTATTTATTTATTTACATGATTTTTAATGAATATCATTTTTAAACCATTAATATTGAGTTTCAACTTTTGGGTTGCGGTCTATTATAATTGACACAAAAACGTTTATTTATTTATTTACATGATTTTTAATGAATATCATTTTTAAACCATTAATATTGAGTTTCAACTTTTGGGTTGCGGTCTATTATAATTGACACAAAAACGTTTATTTATTTATTTACATGATTTTTAATGAATATCATTTTTAAACCATTAATATTGAGTTTCAACTTTTGGGTTGCGGTCTATTATAATTGACACAAAAACGTTTATTTATTTATTTACATGATTTTTAATGAATATCATTTTTAAACCATTAATATTGAGTTTCAACTTTTGGGTTGCGGTCTATTATAATTGACACAAAAACGTTTATTTATTTATTTACATGATTTTTAATGAATATCATTTTTAAACCATTAATATTGAGTTTCAACTTTTGGGTTGCGGTCTATTATAATTGACACAAAAACGTTTATTTATTTATTTACATGATTTTTAATGAATATCATTTTTAAACCATTAATATTGAGTTTCAACTTTTGGGTTGCGGTCTATTATAATTGACACAAAAACGTTTATTTATTTATTTACATGATTTTTAATGAATATCATTTTTAAACCATTAATATTGAGTTTCAACTTTTGGGTTGCGGTCTATTATAATTGACACAAAAACATTTATTTATTTATTTACATGATTTTTAATGAATATCATTTTTAAACCATTAATATTGAGTTTCAACTTTTGGGTTGCGGTCTATTATAATTGACACAAAAACGTTTATTTATTTATTTACATGATTTTTAATGAATATCATTTTTAAACCATTAATATTGAGTTTCAACTTTTGGGTTGCGGTCTATTATAATTGACACAAAAACGTTTATTTATTTATTTACATGATTTTTAATGAATATCATTTTTAAACCATTAATATTGAGTTTCAACTTTTGGGTTGCGGTCTATTATAATTGACACAAAAACATTTATTTATTTATTTACATGATTTTTAATGAATATCATTTTTAAACCATTAATATTGAGTTTCAACTTTTGGGTTGCGGTCTATTATAATTGACACAAAAACGTTTATTTATTTATTTACATGATTTTTAATGAATATCATTTTTAAACCATTAATATTGAGTTTCAACTTTTGGGTTGCGGTCTATTATAATTGACACAAAAACGTTTATTTATTTATTTACATGATTTTTAATGAATATCATTTTTAAACCATTAATATTGAGTTTCAACTTTTGGGTTGCGGTCTATTATAATTGACACAAAAACATTTATTTATTTATTTACATGATTTTTAATGAATATCATTTTTAAACCATTAATATTGAGTTTCAACTTTTGGGTTGCGGTCTATTATAATTGACACAAAAACGTTTATTTATTTATTTACATGATTTTTAATGAATATCATTTTTAAACCATTAATATTGAGTTTCAACTTTTGGGTTGCGGTCTATTATAATTGACACAAAAACGTTTATTTATTTATTTACATGATTTTTAATGAATATCATTTTTAAACCATTAATATTGAGTTTCAACTTTTGGGTTGCGGTCTATTATAATTGACACAAAAACGTTTATTTATTTATTTACATGATTTTTAATGAATATCATTTTTAAACCATTAATATTGAGTTTCAACTTTTGGGTTGCGGTCTATTATAATTGACACAAAAACATTTATTTATTTATTTACATGATTTTTAATGAATATCATTTTTAAACCATTAATATTGAGTTTCAACTTTTGGGTTGCGGTCTATTATAATTGACACAAAAACGTTTATTTATTTATTTATATATATGTGCTTGATTTTTTTATATTACTATCATAGAGTCATTGCTTCTATGGATAATTACACAATACTTGAAAAAAACAAAAGGTTTTCAGCCTTCAGAAATCCTAAAGGGTTATGTTGCTGAGGTTTCAGTGAAATATCAATTTCTTCTAAATTGGCTCCAACCTCCTGGGATCTAGAATTGCAGGGTTCCTAAATTTTGTTGCAGCCTGCAGGTATCCAGGGGGTAGCTAAGATGTTGGGACCACTGGGACCCTTGCAGGTATCATAGCTGAGTATTCCAAACTTACTGGCATGCTTGTCTGCCTGGCTGACAAGAGCGTTTGATAAGTCTCTTCTTCTATAAAAACAGGATACTTTGGCCTCCACTTGTCCATTTGAAGTCTGTCAAACAAAGAATTAGAAAAATAAGTTTTTCATAACCAAGATGATATAGATATAAAGTAAAGAAGCCAGGCCCTTGGGAAGCCTAAAATGCTATATGTTATTTTTATTTTTTTAATATTCCTAATCAAATACACGGGCCACCAAAAAATAGCAAAAAACAAAACAAATATAAATTGTTTAGCTTTCTGCAGAATAGCTACTAGAGCATTTATAGACCTACCTAGTAATGAGCAGCCTGTGATGCTTACTTAATTTAAATAACAGAGGTAAAATACAATAATAAATGTTTCAACTAAGTGTTCTTGAAATTCGACACCTGGTGAAATTTGATATCAAAAGTGAAACCCATAAAACTAACAGTATATTTTCTTTCCTCATCCGAAACAGAAATAAAAAATTTAAAACATGTCTGAGCCACAACTAGAAAATAACGTTTCCAGTGATATATTAACTCAAATATCTTGCTGGAAATGACTACGAAACAGCGGAAAACTGTACATATACAGAGGACTCTATTTATAGTTATAGAAAAAGCCAACATGTTTAGTTGAAAAATCTATTTAATATTGTTAGCTTTGTATTATCCTGCAACAAAATCAGACACAATAATCCCAAATAAATCATCTTGCAACCCTCTGAAGAAATTCACTAGAACATTTATGGAGCCTACATTGCAAACGTACAGTAGTTTGAAATCTGTTTCTATGGATATCTGCCAATAGGACATCCCATACACCAATAGGAAGTGTTTGGTAAATAATAAATTACCTTGGTTAATTCCTCAATCCTTTTGATTTGATATGGGTGACTTGGTTGGGTCTCAACAAAGACATAGTCTATAAAAAGTTAGGAGAAAAATATTAACTACTCTGTAACTCTGTGGATTCTGTAGCTGTCATGAGCAGGGTTCAATAAAATGGGGAATTCCGCAATTGAGAGTCCCAGAAGGCTAGCAAAAACTCAGATGAAACTGGAAGAAATAGCTGTATTCAAGTTTTCATAAGCAAAAGAAAAATCCATTGCTTCTGTTTCTTTGGGAGATAAGTAAAAATTGAAGTTTTTAAAATATTTCAATTAATGACAATGACCCCTAAATAAAAAGCTGTGAAGACGTTTACATGATGTATTACCTGGAAAATTTTGGAAGCAAAAATTTGAATCCAGGAAAGCAACTTAATATATCAACCCCTGGTCATCACGAGAGAGCTTTCTTGGCTAATAGTATGCCTATATGGTTTTGGCAATGTTTTGACTGTTTCCAATTTTTCCTTGGCTTCTTTTAATATTTTCTAATGAAATCTAGTATACAACGGTGATGCAGTCAATCAAATCATTAATAATGATTGGTAATATATGTTCTGTACGAGTCACAGGAATTATCTATATCACGACTGACGAGAAATAAGTAGCCTATTCAAAACCACAAATAACTAGGCAAAGGCAGGGTCACAAAAATAACCCTGTATGACCCTATAAATCAGAAGTGTCAACTTTCTTCTTTATTTGCTCCAACTCTTGTCGAACACTGGGATAGCAGGACAAAAGTTGTTCTGCAGGATTTTATAAATGTTTGGTGGACGCAGGCTGTCACAAAGTGTAGGATCCTGGGAACCTGGTTCCCGGAAGTCCAGCACAAAATCAGAAGGTTTCCAATCTCATCATGATTATTTTCTTATTCAAAATTTATTAGTTTTGGATTTCATGTTTTGAAATCCATGATTCTTGCTTCAAAGTAAGTCAAATTTCTGAAATGTCAAGATCAATTCTTCAAAGCTATGAAGCATTCTAAATTCAATCCCAGAAAGTTTACAATCCAGCAACACAGTTCCTGGAAGATCAAAAATTTTGTGACACCGTGGGTGGACGCCAAATTTTTGTTGACGACTGACAGAACTGGCTTACCGGCAGGGTCCGACAAAAGTAGGAATCCTAGATTCCGGAAGGTTTCAGCAAAATCAGAAGAAAATTGACATTTTTATGATTTATTGGTCAAGCTTCAACAAAAAACTTCAGAAGAAAATGTTGAAATGATTCCAGAAGGGTGATCCTGATGTCGGACCCTGCAGTTACTGGTATGGTAAAACAGATCTTTCAGATTCTCTGCCAGCTAAACACTACCCAGACTGTAATACTATCATACAAATTGTTGATAAATATTGAAGTATATGAATTTACCCCAACAACAAAAAAACAATTGCATTTTCATTAGACAAGTAAATAAAATAAATACAAAATTAAAAGACAGTGGACACTAGACTGGATCAAAATGGAGAACTTTTATAGGAAGCACAATCCTATTGATTAAAATTCGCATCCTTTTTATCTTTAACGAGATCAAAGTTGCTTTTCAAATATGGTCGCCGTTAATGAAATCTGAGCTTAGTTTTAAATGAAGAATTTGGATATGCCAAAAACTGTAGATCTACATAGCGTGGCTGTCAAGACAGTGTGTGTTTGCGCTAAATAAAACTTATAAGTGAAATCATATAAGCTTGAAAAGCCAGTATTGCAAATTTGTATGCATTGACAAAATAAAAATTAACAATAAGGCTCGTTTTTTACGTCTTGCCAAATTGAAGTATGTTTTCATTCAAATGAACATAAGTACATAAATATAGTATCCGAATCGTTTAATTATTTTAAAGGGAAAATAGTACAAAGATATATAAGTTATATAGACTTTCATTAGCAAAACTTTGAAACTTAAGAATCAGCATGTAGGATTAAATCATCGTGGTTTTTGAGTTTTAAGAAAATTGCTAAGGGACAATGGGGCGAAAAGGGGTTTTGCGGTAACCGAAGCCAAAGTTGTAAAAGAAAAAACAATTTTTTGTACAACTAGAGTGGATTAACAATAAAATAAGTATTGTAGATGATGAAAGAACAGAGAATTCTCCATTTCGCAATAGTAAAAGCAAAATTAGGTAGTTAAATTAAGGTTTTTATGTCAACAAAATATTGCACGGAATCTGAAAGGAAATGGAGGACAACTACACGACAGGCCATAACTGGTCATAATTTTAGAAAATTTCCCTACTAATGACCTTAGAAAAGTACCACAATCAAGATATAACATACTATGAAATTTAGTTTGTAAAACAAATGATATGAGCAAGCAAATAAAAATTGCAATAAAAGAATTGATGATTATGATAATAAATGACCGGGTTGATGGTTTTATGTAGCTGTTCTTTAGATTTGATCAAATTTAAAATCTTACCTCCGACACGATAAATATTTGAAGCGGGTAACATTTTCGACATTGATGAGCCCTCGTGTAAATTCTTTCCACTTTTGTTCATTATAAACGAACATTGTACGCTACCAAGACTTGATTTATGACATGGATAACAGACAACAATTTCTCAAATCCCCTCCAGTTCATTATCGGTCAGTTGGAGTTTTCGGTTTTTTCAAGGACAACAGAATTGTAATTATTTCGAAAAAAATGCTTCCCTTGCACGCGCCGTGTGACGTCATATACCCCCCGCAAATTGAAATCAGTAGCAAAAACAATAGATCCGTATGTGATTTGAAACTTTCAAATTCTTATTTATCAAAAATCGTCCTCTTTTTGTCAACAATTTCATACTAGCAACTCAAATGATAGACTTTTTAATGTTTTGTGAATCCAAGATAACATAATCAATCTGAACGAGCTGGATGTCAGTGAGATTAAAAATATAGGGGGCAATATTAATAGGGGATGGGGATTATTGACCCGACATTTGTATGCTAATTTATTCTACGCGGTGTTTCTTGTTGATAATTTCTCACGGAGTTATTATGCCTCAAAAAATATTATTCAATTCACATATGTTTGCTTATTTCGTTTCTATACAATTTACATTATTGTTTGCGTACATATATAAAATGTACGAATTAACTTAATTGCATTTGATTTCTGGAAGCATGTTCATGTGACAATAAAAAGTTCATAAAAATTTAGATGGTCGTTCCACTTGAGTTGATTTGTACGTTGATTGACAGCTGGTGTCTTGACTTGAATAATTAATTTTATAATCACGTGACTATCCTACAGGAAACTAGAATAGGATGCAGGAAACATAAGAAGAGTCTTAATCGACCTTTGTTAGAAGTTTAGAAAAAGACTATGATACGTATTTTGCATGTGAATAGTAGAACTCAATAGACTAGTTCTTTAGCATAGTGCCTATACTATAGTAGTCAGTACCGATGATTTCATACATTCGTGTCCTTCGTGACAACCGTAAATTAAATATTCTACTATATATACTACACTACGTTGATATAATTTCTTAGCTACCATTTTTGAAAGTACTGTCCTCAATAATGTATCACTATACTTTCCTAATCATTGTTAGCTAATATACTAATATGACTATAGAGCATCAAGCAGGACATCAAGACGCATAGAGCACATACTCGGTGTATTCTGATATCCAACTGTACCATCATCATATGTAATTTTAGATCTTAATTATCTACTACTAGCGCTAGTGACTAGTGAGTAGGTAGATGTAGGCCGTATAAGGCCCGTTTATACGTTTATAAGTTGTACAACAAACATGTCATAACTTTATTGAATGCTTCTCACTGAGAGACTTTTGAAACTTTTCTTTTTGGAAACCTCCTTCATTGTGGACTGTAGATCATCCCATTTGTGAGCAACATCATGTTGTTGCTCAGCTCGCATCATTGCTTATATCATGTAGTTGATATGAAATCATCAGGTATTATACCGTGTATGAATAGAAAGTAATGTAGCTAGATATAGACATATTCAACTCAATGCTATTCATCAAGCCTCTTTTTCATTGAAGCACCACAGCAAGCACCAGAAGCATAATGATTAGCTAGTTACATATAGGCAATATCTTATCTTTGTTCCTAATTCAGCAAGAAGATTTGGAACGGAAGGCAAACTATACGACATCAACGGCCCTGTATATATTGCTAATAAGCACACTATATAGATCATTTTCAAGGATTTCATTCGCGGTAGATTGGCATTGATTCTTAAATGGCATGAAAGGGCATCTTTACACTCAGCGATTGCCCTTGATGAGTCTGGAATCTAGATATTTCCATATCTATAACACCCTCTTCTCTAACGATGCTATTCCGTAAGCATGGGATCGAATCGAGTCCCAATAATCTTATACATAGTAAATCCAGGAATTGAATCCCATCGCCTTATACATTCAGTACATACACGACTCACGTAGTTGGTGAAGATTGCCTCTGTATGAACACCCAAGGGGATTGTCTCTGATGGCTCTAACATATGATGTAGTTACATTGCACACCAGTGCACAAGCATCAATTAAGTATTCGTCGAATATTTTAAATCAGAAAGTACATTGATTCCCCATTTGATTCGGAAAACTGAAACACAAATATCCTAATGATGCATGGAGCTCTGATGTAGTAGCTTCAGCTATTTGTTTTTATATCACTCAATGGATCTGAAATGAAATCATTTAGCATTGATGGCTTTTACAATTTTTACATACTAAACAACACGCAGCAAACCGTCTGTATATATATATACTACCAAACCTATAATAGCACTGAAACTGACATGTATGTACACAAAAAAACGTGAATATATATTACCCTGGCTTTTCATTGGCTCCCTATACATGTATACAACAAAAGTTAACAATAAATAATTGATAATATTTAAATCAATTTATAGCTATAGTCAATTATTGTTATCATAATTGGACAATTGGTTGACTTCTTAGCTTGCGTCACAGACCAAAACATTTTGACGATGTTATTCGGTCAAAATGTTTTGGTCTGTGACGCAGGCTAGGTTGATGGAGCTTTTTATATTTTTACACTAAGAATGGCAATATAAAAAGGATAATTTCGAAAGCATTAGCATTCTATACATAATACATACTAGTATATTCTATTATTAGTACATAGTACTAGATTCGAATATAGTATACCAAAGGATCTGATTAACAAAGAACAAAGATAAACAAATTTGAACAAAATATTATCGTAAAATATATTTTGTTGGGAATGAAAACTATATATATGTATCATATAGAATATTTGTACTATATTAATTATAATAACAATAATATGCAATATATATATATATATATATGTGATTGTGTATATCATATATATCAACTTCAAACATATTACAGACACTCAATCTTTATGGAAAATACTACACTCAACTTACTATTTGTGAGACACTCGAACCTACCCGACTTGTATAGGGCGGTAAAAATATAAAATATCCTTTATAAAATCCTGAAATTGTCAATGTTCCTCTTCCCAAAATGCCATTAAACACCGTTATTGTATGCACTGCTCGTATTTGCCAATGACATGCACTACATGGCTACCTTCAGGAGTTCCTCACCTGTGTTCCATAAATGGCCTATCTTCCCAAAATGCCATTAAACACCGTTATTGTATGCACTGCTCGTATTTGCCAATGACATGCACTACATGGCTACCTTCAGGAGTTCCTCGCCTGTGTTCCATAAATGGCCCATCTTCCCAAAATGCCATTAAACACCGTTATTGTATGCACTGCTCGTATTTGCCAATGACATGCACTACATGGCTACCTTCAGGAGTTCCTCACCTGTGTTCCATAAATGGCCCATCTTCCCAAAATGCCATTAAACACCGTTATTGTATGCACTGCTCGTATTTGCCAATGACATGCACTACATGGCTACCTTCAGGAGTTCCTCGCCTGTGTTCCATAAATGGCCCATCTTCCCAAAATGCCATTAAACACCGTTATTGTATGCACTGCTCGTATTTGCCAATGACATGCACTACATGGCTACCTTCAGGAGTTCCTCGCCTGTGTTCCATAAATGGCCCATCTTCCCAAAATGCCATTAAACACCGTTATTGTATGCACTGCTCGTATTTGCCAATGACATGCACTACATGGCTACATTCAGGAGTTCCTCGCCTGTGTTCCATAAATGGCCCATCTTCCCAAAATGCCATTAAACACCGTTATTGTATGCACTGCTCGTATTTGCCAATGACATGCACTACATGGCTACCTTCAGGAGTTCCTCGCCTGTGTTCCATAAATGGCCCATCTTCCCAAAATGCCATTAAGCACCGTTATTGTATGCACTGCTCGTATTTGCCAATGACATGCACTGCATGGCTACCTTCAGGAGTTCCTCACCTGTGTTCCATGAATGGCCCATCTTCCCAAAATGCCATTAAACACCGTTATTGTATGCACTGCTCGTATTAGCCAATGACATGCACTACATGGCTACCTTCAGGAGTTCCTCGCCTGTGTTCCATAAATGGCCCATCTTCCCAAAATGCCATTAAGCACCGTTATTGTATGCACTGCTCGTATTTGCCAATGACATGCACTACATGGCTATCTTCAGGAGTTCCTCACCTGTGTTCCATACATGGCCCAGGTTTTTCTATACCAATCGGTAAAAATGGAAATCATATTTCTATATACATGTCTTTTAACGGATATGAATATCAACAGTTCACGAATTATGTCTTAATTCTCCGTTCCCAGGTCCAAGATATGATAACACGAATTTTACAAACTACATATGTAAAACAAAACTTTTACTATAAAATCGCGTCCAAAGGCTGGTTGTATAAGACTGTACTTAAAACTTTATAGGGATTTCTACAGTTTAACAAAATCTTTTTGATGTCAATGCAGCACAGAGTGTATAAGCAGAACGGAAAGTGAAACACACAATATCATACCAAGTTAATATTAATTTATATTTTATTTCTTAATTTTAATAGCTTTATTAAACTTCAGCAAAGTTCTTGACAAACAGAATATTCCAACAACATTTTCTATATGTATATTACATATTACTTTCAATATACAATTGAAATAATAAATGGTTGTATCTTTCTACAAAATCTTGACATTTGTTTGATATTTTCTTTTATATATTTCCCTGAAAACTTTAAAATTATTTCTGAATAATCGAACATCAGCTATGGTAATTTCATTTAAATTCTGATGCTTCATATCCTGACAGCCTTCGTGGAGGGACAACATCTGCACTGTTGCCCGTTTCAGAGAAGCTTCACTATACACAAATTATTATCAGTATAATTAATTATTATTAGATTCATTTATGCCATCAATACAACAAATACAATGAAGAAAATAATTAAAACAAAAAATATTTTAATTATTAACCATCTGTTTGATGTAATTGATTGGAAATATTTCAAAATTTCAGTATGAGCAGCTTCAACGTTCATTTCTGTATCTTCGACATTTGCATCGATCCTAAAAGAAACAAGATGATGATGACAAAATCAACGCTTCATAGTTCACCATAGCATAGACTTAAGGATACTTTGTAACAATGAGTCAAAAATATATTGAAAAAGTAACAGAAATGGAATACACTACACCCTGCGATGAACATCTCATACAGTCACTGCAACTGAGAGCGACAGGGGGCACACCCCTGGTCTAACCCTACAAAGTGCTATGGGGTCTATGAATTGTTTATAACGCGTCAATGAACAATTCATGAATGTTTGTAAAGTTCATGAATAAAGTTCATGAACTGTTCATGAACTCGGTATTTTTTTTGTAGAGGTAGACAAAATAATTTTATTGTATTTATGGTCATTAGCTGTCATTAGCACTGCTCAGAAAACGAGGCACTGATTTCACTATGGTGCTGTTCCATACGTCGGAATTTTGATATATTGGAACCTGACATCGTAATTATTCACTTTTCTTCGATATATTAATATACGATGCTTTAAAATCTTGACTCTTTGATGCTACCAACTTTTTCGCAAAGTAACTAGGTAAGGATTTTATATCAATTGAGATATTTGAAATGTTGTATTGGGTCTGGCTTCAAATTTACAATATCGCAGTTATATTGAGCCTGATCGGTTCTAGGTATCTCAAAATCGAAGAGTAATACTCCACCATAGTGGTAGGGTACTGAGGTCTATCTGTTGTTTGTAGTCTCAAATCATTCTTCTGTCAATGTCAATGTTGGTGATCCTAAGAACACAATCATTCAAGACAGGTGCTCCACAAGGAAGCCCCTAGAGCCCCTTCTGATCCTCGCCATTGCATTACTAGGAGACCTCCTTCTGAATTCACATACCTTTGAATTTGTTCTTCTTGCTCTTTTACCATGTGTGCGAGACTTTGAAATATACCTCCTAACTCTACAATGGTTTGTTCGATGCTTTCCATTGCAGTTGCGCGAGTTTCAATATATTTATCCTAAGGATAAACATTATTTCAATCAATATCTTTACATAATTTATAGATCAGGCAATGCCAGTCACGCACAAAAGAAGGTACATTATAGGTAAGCATGTGTATTGTAAGTGGATCTCTATTAAAAAGTCCTTGTTGACAGTAATAATAACAGTGTTATGTTCACAAATAACAAATTTGCAAGGCGCAGTTACGAACACGCAACCAATATCACCACACAGCATTCTAATCTCATAATAGACTTCGCTGAAAGTATAATTCGTATTTTGAGAATATGATTATAATACATCTTTTTCTAACTTTTACTTTTGGATTTTTCAAGTCTGGCTTATAAATCAGAAGAAATATCCATTTTGTTCTGAATTTGTCTCTGACTTGTCTGAAATCTGTTGAAATCTAGGATTACAGGATACCCACTTTCGTTGGATCCATTTTGAAATAGATTGATTATTATAAAATCGAACATTAAAAGCTTTCATTAAAAACCTAATATTGAAACGTTGTCAATAAAACGCAACACAAACACTCTTCCATTTGTGGTTCGAAATGAATAGAAATGTTGTGAACCCTCTATGATGATGAACAGTATTCCAGGTAAGCAAAAACATCGCTTCAAATTAGAGTTTGACAATTCAAGCTTTTCTTAAATTTACATAATATTCGTGATAACTCTCAATCATATTAATTAGGACAATATCCCTCATTGCACCATAAGGTCTAAATTAACACGATATTCATCATTATACATGCACAGGAAAGGATTTGTTGAAAATGTTGAAAAAATTTCCATTTTATAAATTAAATATTATACACTTTCTTATGCGATATGGGTTATATTATATTCCTGAAAAGGATTTGATTGAAGAATAACATTCCAACCAAATTTACATTTACCAATTTAGCGCGGTGGTTAAGTGATTTTCTTATGTTTTCCTTGTGTGTCTTACGAAGTAACTCTTGTTTATACAACCCATATCGCACAGAAAGTGTTCTCGAATCCTTTTCTGGACTATATTATGCATTTAGAGATACATATTAAGTGGCAGGGTTCGATAAAATATTTTTCCACATCAAACTATTTAGAGTGATTTCGTTGTGTATTTTGATATATTTTTATTTTACGGTTGTTGTCATAAAAATATGATAAAAATTGCACAGTTTTACTATTCTGTACAAAAAAAGAAAGCAAAATTGATTTTTCTTCTGATTGAAAAAACTTGAATACAACTATTTCTTCCCATTCCTTCTGAATTTATTGTAGCCTTCTAAGACTCTCAGTCCCAGAATCCCCCATTTTATCGAACCCTGCTAAGTGGTTTAATATATAAAACTGTGAAAATACCTGTTCTTCCATTAACTGCATGCTTTGATGATTGTTTATTAGTGGTTGTGATTGATCATGTGTTGTTCCGCCAAATGACATGTCAATTGCAACAGAATTGCCACCGTTCGATATCGCTTTCGGTTGCAATGATCGATGTAAAGCAGATCCACCATTCATAGCTGCTGATGGTAACGAATCGGCTAATGGGCCATTAGAAAATTGATCCCTCCGCTGTTTCTGTTGTTTCATGTTCTGAAATAAATAAAAAAATTAGAATTTTCAATATGCCTCATTAAGGCATACTTTGAGAACAATTGAATTACGGTACTGCAGGCAAAAAACCTGCCGATCCAATAATTGTGTCTTTTTCATTTAGGGTTAGCTAGGCTTTTCAAGGTGTTAAGTGAGATCAAGTTTGTATTCATTATGTGTAATTTCCATTGATTATCATTGTGGCAGGTGCTTGGTAGGATTGGGATCATAAGTCAGAGAGTGACAGGTCCGCCATAGCAAGAGCAGCATACAACAAGCATGTAAAAGTTAAAAGTGTATACAGGTACAGTAGCAATAATTTAACATCAAGCATACATATGTTATTAAAGCTTATTAGTAGTGCATATAAATATATAGATAAATAAATAGATAAATAATGTAAAGCTGTCCACACTTGTGTAGGTATAGTGCTCAATGATAAATATCAGAGCATTAACAGATTAGTGAATAAAATGAGTCAAAAAAGAGACATACTGTTCTCGTTACTCTGAGTCATGCCATACCGGGATCATCAGGCAAGTATTGATACTTGCCTGACGATCGCCGTATGGTGTGAAACTCAGAGTAGCGAGAACAGCATGTCTCCTTTTTGATTCATTTTATTCATTAATCTGCATAGAAGCATATAAATAAATATCATAACAACTAAACACTAGAGCTCATCATCGGATGAGTTTAAATAGCCGTTACATGTTCTAAGCATGTTCCGATAAAATTTAAGAAATACAAATAATACTTACTTCTGTTCTTACTTCCAATACATTTTTAAAATCTTTGGACATGTGAGCGAGTTTTGACTATGAAAATAAAATATATTAAAATGATTGGATAGTCTGAAGACAAAATCATGCAAATACTTTATGATTATGATTGATGATGTTGTTGTGATTTATCAACGTTACAATCAACTTGGTGCGGCCTTGGTGTAGTGGCTAGGGTGCTGGACCACGGCCCGCAGGGTCTCGGGTTCAATCCCTGTCCGAAGCACTATAGGTTGGCGTCAGGAAGGGCATCCGGCTATTAAACGCACACAAGCTTTAAAATACTAACAAATTAACCAACCACCCCGGTGAAAAAAAGCTGTAAGCTTACCCGGTTCGTGGGGAAAAAAAAACAAAAAAAAACTGAATACCATATTGCATATTATTTCCAATTCAAGATTAAGAAACAAAGCATCATTTATAATCAAACAAGTAACATAAATTGAAATTGAAATAAATTGAAACAAGTTGAAATAAATCGCCTGATGATCACCTTCTGGTGTGAAACTTGAAGTTGAGGAAATCTAGAATGTTTCATTTTTGACTCTCATTTTATATAAATGCTCTGATTAATTTCATTGAGCACTATACCAAGAACTGGTGTGGAACAATCCACCTATTTATATTATTATATTATTATTAATCAAACAAGTATAAATATGTGTTGCATACTTTTTTGTAAGATCTGAGAAAATGTCTTTTAATAATCAAATTGTTTCTACTGAATTTGAGATATGACTAATTTGCTTCATATCAGATACTTACTTGAAGTGACATGACTACTGTATGTGAATGAGTTTGAACATGTTTGCTATTCCCTGCCTTTCGGTTGTTGACAACCTAGAAGTACAATAAACAATACGGTCAAATACATTGGCCACCTGTCTATAGTGGTCACTCTTGCAATGTCTAAAATAGTATTTTCTATTGAATCAACCCTGTATATAGAGGCAACCTGTATATAGCGGTCAATTCATATACCTCTTTTAGATGGCTGTTATATACAGGTTTCATTGTAACGAAATCAAACAGTTTGGTCATAAGTCATATAACATACAGAAACAACATTCATAGGAAGGATTTATTTGATTGATCGGATATGTATTCAATCAATCTATTCTAGTGTACTGTATAATGAAGATTTCTTCAAATATCACCAAAGGGCTACCAAAATATACCACATTATCAGTACAACAGTTCCAAAGGTACGGCTTTGCAGTGTGCAGTAAAAAAAGGAAAGGGCTTGTCAATTTGCAAAATGAATAAATGATTGGGCCTTTATCTGCTATCTTCCATAATGTTCTACTCCTCCTGTGTGTGTGTGGCCACAACACAAAATTAGGGCAAAAGTACATTATTGACAGAGTATTGTTAATTAAGTGGTGAAAGCCTTGGTAATGGAAAATCAGATAAAATAAGGATAATATGCTTTGCTGACTTTTATAATTTCAAGTTATAATATAATGTGAGGTAAACACATGTATGTGAGAGTGCTCAATGTTTGTTAAGACAGGGCAGAATATAGAATTGAAACCAAGATGAGGATTGAAAAGGCTCTTGCCTCATCTTTGTTTGAATTGTTTCAAATTTTCAAATAATGAAACCAAATAATAATGATATCTATCTATTTGGATACACTTCCAAATGATACATTACTGTATGTTTAAATAACATTAGAAAATAAAAGATTGTTCATAACACCATTTAGTCATTTTCTCTCATAATAATGATTTATTTATAAATTGATAGAATCTTCATGATGAATATCCAGTGAATGCTCACCTGTTGTAGATCTGATATTTGCTTGTTTAAATTAGTTATGTCCTGCAAATAAAAAATAAAATATATGATACAGCATACCATACAAAAATGTACTTACTCTTTCATGTGCGGCTCTCGGCTCCCATTGGACAGACGCCACAGTCACATGATTTATGGACGCCATTTTTGTTCTATCAAACCCAGGCTTGCGAAATTTTAACAAAGCCCGGGAAAATAATATCATGAATTCGAGAAACGTTCTATTATTCAAATGCAAAACCTTGTTTTCAATGGAACAAAATAGTGATTTCCGCGCCTCAAAACTTATGTGTCCCAACTCTTATAAATACTAAATAGATGGCTCGGAATAATAATGCACCTCAATAAATTATAACTTGGCTAATATATTGAGAATAAAATTTCAATTTGGAATGTCATGCCATTGGCAGATTGTATATTTACAGCAAAACATAAAAGCAGCAAAATTGAAGTTTGTGATGAGTGATTATCCTGATGTCAAAATATAAAGCTCAAGGATTAAGCCGTTAAAAGTCCTAAAATGTAAAGGTCAAAAGCATTGTATTCAATAAAAATAAATCCTACCTTTTTAATAATATATGTTAATTCTTGTATTTCAACTGGTTTGTCATCAAATAAAGATTTTCTTCTTGCCACTAAAGGAAATATAATTCAATACAATCAAATAATGCTTATAAATCTGAAGAAAAAACAATGGTAATAAATGTAGATGGATGGCGTATTCATATTAATGCCTTTGCATCGTATCATTACTTATATTCAGGATTGCGAAAAATATCCAATACTTTATTGGCATCATGGGCGACTCACACCAACAGGGTCCGACAAAAGTATGAATTCTGGAATCCTAGATTCCGGAAGGTTAGAGCAAATTCAGAAGAAAAATTGATATTTTTAATCATTTATTGGTCATCAACATCAACACAAAAATTCAGAAGAAAATGTTGAACTTCCTCTAGGATTCCTGAAGATTGAACCTTTTGTCGGACCCTGCACACCAGGCAGGTAAAATGTTCATATTTAGTAAAAGGATTTCAAAAATTTAAAACACATGCTGTGAGCAGTTGCATGTAAATCCACAAACAGGATAAAATAGTCATAAGTATTTAACACACTTTTGAAATTTCAATTATTTTTGATGAATCTCAAAGGGAGAAAGAAAATACTTGAGATTTGTTACAGTATAGGTTGATAATACTTAAATCCATCAAAATCAGTGTCCTAAAAAAATTTTTCCTTCTAGGATTATAATTTTTGCCTCCAAAAATATTTTGTTTTCATAGCTTTCTATTTTATGGGGTAAATTGCCATGAAAATATTACAACAACTTTTTACTTAAATCCTACAAAGAAAAGAAAGAAATGATTTTTCTTTATAATGTAATTAGAATACAGCTATTTCCTCCTTCTGGGACTCTCAGCAGTACCCAAATCCCCAATTTTAACGAACCATGACCAAATACTGAACAATTTCAAGTCTGGTACTTACATATAGTTAATTTTTCCAGTTTTGCAAATGTATTGCTGATATCTCTCCCAATTTGTCTGTAAACAAGCAAAAGTAGTCTGAATGATATATGAATGATATGGAAATAGTATGCATTTATGTTTTGTTAGCTGCACTACAAATGTGTATTCAAGTAAAATAGGTATTTTCAAAACATAGATGTCCATCCATGGTATAGCCTACATTATTAAGCAAATATTTAACACTTTCTGTGCAATACAGGTTATATAAACGCGAGTGTTGCATCACGAGGCACGAAATAGGTGTAAAAAAATAATGAGTCAATGTAGTGAATGATTTTTTGAAGTTTTTTGACATTTGATTGTATTATAGCAACCCAAATGTCTCTCATAGTTTGGCAAGATTATATAATCTAACTAACATGTTATAAATATTTTCCGGATTTGTTTATAAAAAAATGGGGGATATCTAAAAAAATCTTAAATTAGATAGCAAAATTAAATTTTTCATTAACTTAATTGTGATCTGAACTTGATTTGATTCAGCAACTTCATTTCTGCTCATAATTTGAAGCATAAAATAAATTTTTAGTAGTGGATAAGGCCATATTGAAGATGCGTATGAAAAGATTGGCACAAAGTCACATCACTCAAAATGAAAATGCTGATTTCATATATCTGTGACAGAATAAAGTTACTCAAGTTTTAAATGTTACATACTTTGCAATTACTGTAAACTGACTGGCTTGTTGTCGGATACCATTTTGACGAGATGATGACATGTTATGTGGAACAACACCATTCTAAAAATAATTACGGTAGCATAATTAAAAATTAAAATGAGATATGACGACTTTAATAAAGTTGAAAATATGGGGGCTTAAATAGCAGAGCGTGGCCTGAAAAAAGGCTTTGCCTTCTGGAATCTAATCTGAGCATTCAATTATGTTTTTCAACAAAATTCACTGCAGGGCCAATTGCAACATTTCATGAAAAAATATATTATTCTTGGAACAGGCTATTATTGGAACATTTTTGACAGAATTTGACAAACCATTAAACTTTCGTGGTCATATGTTTGATATGATATTTAAAGAACCAAAAAATGTCACTTTCAACAAAAGTCAAAACTCCGGATGATAATAAAATCGTAAATGGCATCAATTGATGAATGCTCTTTCGGCGCACATTCTAATTTTAGAGCTAATATTTGCATGGCATACAGGCCGCATATAGTTGATTATCATTATGATTTTATTAATCATAAACTTAAATATTGTGTTATTTCTATTGCTTTCAAAATATCCGGAAGACTGATTTCTCAGACTGTTGCATTGTGAGAATCACAATATAGCCTACATAGAGGATCTTACAGCCACAGTGGGGGTCCTAGGACATATCACAGACTCAAAAATGGGTCAATCTCAAATCAAGAACAATGAAACTATGCAACTGCTGTAGATTGTAGGATTGGGTATCTTTTCCAACCATTTCCTTGGCTTTGTTTCAATATTTTCTAATAAAATCTAGTAGATATAATTGGTAGCACTACAGTAATCAAATCACGAATAGTGATCAGGAAACTATGCTTTTCACGGGTCACAGGAACAAGTTCTCTCACTTATAGCTTCATATTACTTTACATTGGCAAACGTGGGTAGAAATATTTTTATTGTTTCAAGTACAACTCAAGATAATAGGAATTTATCCATAAGTGCATTTTCAAGATTATTTATGCTGAGTTTTTACTTCGAGGAGAATTTGAGAAGCAAACAGGAGTTCAGACAGGAGTGCGTGGTGACTAGCGTAGAGGGGTCCCAGGAAGAATCACGGACTAGAGAACGAGGTGATCTCGAATCACAAACTATATAACTATTGTGGATTATTAGATTGTTATGCGAGCTTTGTGGAGCATTCTCAATTAAATATAAGGTTATTTGACTACTTTTTCCAAACATTTCCAATTGTTTCCATTGTCTTTGTTTCTATATTTTCTAATGATTAAATCTAGTACACAACGTTAATGCAGTAACCACAAATTTAAACAAACAAATAACGATTAGTCATCATCATTTCAAGGGTCACAGGAACAAACTCTCTCACAAATCACAAGAAGTGTGTATTTGAAATCACAAAATAAAGGAGAATAAAATATCTGGTCAAGAAAATAACCCTGTACGACCTTCTACATAGGAATGTTCCCACTATAGGTTTAATAGTGGGTTTGCTGAAGTGAAGATTTGATCAACTGGATATCTTTGTTACAAGAATGTTAGAGTTTCAAGTCTATTATATGATATTGTAACCATGACAATGACCTCAAGTTAAAATAATTCTTATTGTATTTTTTATATTGCTTCACGAGAAAAAAAAATCGAAAGAAGCCTTACAGTCAGTCAGGCTATAAATTACTTGTGACATTTTGGAAATAACAATTCTTCCAACCCTGGCTACTGACAAATAATTTCTATCATGTGTGGTTAAGATTTAAGAATTTAATTTTAGACGAAATAAATTAATTTTATATCCCAACAACTTCGAAATCATAATTATATACAGACAACATGTGTCAGTGATATCTAGGATATTGAAAGTATAATAACAGTGGTCAAAAATGTTTTAATGTGAAATAACAAATGAAATGGACGAGTCATTATGATTCTACATTTTACAAAATAGAAATTATAACGAGAAAAACTAAATTATATCTCGATATAATAAAATCAAATCAAAATCGAGGATATATTTAATCATTCTTCTTACCTGTCTAGATTTGAGTGATTTCACAGCAGAAGAAAACTCAACCGTTCTATCTCGACAAGACATATTTAAATCCTCTGAATCAAATAAAAAATCACTAGATATAGAATCTGTTGTAATTTCAGATGTACGACCTTGAAATCCTTGTTGCTGTGAATTAATTTGAGACCAATCAGTTTCTTCTTTGCCAGTAGAAGTCGTTCGACGACGTCGAGTTAGCATTTGACTATGTTCGTAACGTAACTAAAATAAAGCTATAAAGCTGTGTAAACTTTCAAACCAAAGACACCGTTTTCAACTCTCAAACCAGCAAGAGACGGGGTTTTTGATATTTATAAATTATTTTTAATATCTTTAGCTTGTAGCTTGCCAATCATTCCATGTTCAAAACCTTTGGCAAAAGTTTACTACTTGAACTTTTGTAACTGACAAGAAGGCATTAAGACGATTTGAAATCATCGTTCTAGAAGATAACCAAACGAATAATTTATAAAACCAAATAAGAATTCTATGTAACAGTACTTTGGGTATGGTATTATGTAAGGAAGTAATGTCCTCTATTATGTTGTGTCTTTGTAAATTGAAAGAGATCTTAAGGTTTCGACACTGCTTCACTTCGCTGCGTTGTTTTGAAAAAGGTTAGAGTAGATGACGAGAGACGTGTTCAAAAGAGACAGCGAATTGTTTGGAAAGCGGTCGCCATTAGAAGTCACCTATCAAATGTAAAGCACTGTTTTTAGCAAGCTTGTGGCGTCATTAAGCAACTAGAAATATTTATAATTTTATAAATAAATTTCTAAAGTGTTTAAAAATTGTTATAAATATGTTTTCTTTAAATATTTTCTCTTTAAGAACCATTTTAATTTAGTGAAATCAATTCGACTTGATTGATCACGATAGAAGAATTTCAAATCAAACTCAAGAATGAAAATACAAATATGTGAACGTGAAAGGTGACTTTTGATGGCAACCATCATTCTGGCATTTTGCCTACGATGTAGCCTGCGTGCAGACTAAAACCTATCTTAACGAAAGTGTAAACGAAAGTGAAAGAAAGTGTATCTTTACACTTTCGTTAAGATAGGTTTTAGTCTGCACGCAGGCTACCTACGATGATGTCATCGAGAAATTGAGAATGATATAATGAGCTGAACTTTTAGGGTTTTAAATTGGATTTTCATCGAACTGGTTACACTTCTAATTTCATTTCCGATCAAATAATAAGGATTTCAAATTTACCTCGTCAGGAAACTTCGATAGTACATTAATAATTATTTATTTACGACTTAGCTTTGATGTATTTTCTTGGTTCGCTCTTTAAATCCATCTTGGTCGCTTTAACAGGTATTTTCAACACCCGTTGGCTCTTCCATACTTTTGATATACTGCAGTACGTTCAAATATCACAGGGTGCCTTTTTCAAAATTCAGAAAATAAAATTAGGTTACTTCTTACCATGAAAATGATTTTCAGCATTCTTTTTGAATTTTGGCCAATGTTTAACTTTTTTGATGGACTTTTTTTATCAAGATATTGTTGTAATCATGTTTTGGGATGTATCTTTTTCATGATCTGAAATTTTTTAATGTCATTCTGCCAAATTTCTATTTGGAAACAACATCTTGAACGAGAAATGTGCATCTAAAGTTGAATGGCAGTATGATATGAGATACTAACAATTTTGCCAAATCGTACCAGACATGCCAAATTGGAAGCAGAATCATTTATAACTCGGATGATTTATAACTAAGTGCCAGAAGGGTAGAAGTGAACCGATTAAAAATATGTTGTTTTTGAGACATCACACTGAACACAAAGAAATATGGCCTCTATTGAAAGTAGTAATTTACATCTGAAGTATTTTTGCTCAAAGAGTTTTGCCTTGTTTAGATAACGGTACAGCTTACTATTGAAATTTTATCAAATAGAATCACTTGATAAAGTTGAGTTTGATCAATTTCTTTGTTCACTACATTTTTATTAGGTCATAAGTCGCCAGCGTAATGTTTTAATTATTCTCTACGATTAATAAAAAAAACATTGTTTAGAATGTCCAGCTCCTTAGATGAAGTGGATTTTACATCATTAATTCAACTTTATAATCTGAATAAACAGATAACTAGCCTAACCTATATACATTCAATGTTTGATGTTTTATTGAATCTAAATTGTATAACAATGAAAGAAATGAGTAAATTCAATGCGTTGTGGTTACAAAGTCAATTCGATGGTTGGACGGGGTCACCCTCCCAGCTAAATGTATTTTTGTTAGAAGCCAGTTTCGCATCGAATAATAGGATTGATATTTTGTTATGTCAGTATTGGGCATTTATGTTACAATTGAGTAAATATATATTTCAGAATCGTAATGAGGACTGATCAGAGACTATCTGCCAGGCTGATTTGGCCTCTTAAAAAAGTTGCTCCATGACTCCGTCCAAGTCATAACTCTATACCAGAATATGCCCGTCCAATAAGTTGTTGATAATAATCCCGAATTTTCTGTACTGATGTCCAAATTCACTTTCGACGACCTGTACTATAGAAGGTCAGTTGCATAATACTTCCAATTAACATCGTAAGAAGCAAAGCTGTAGTGCATTGTGGGACATTGTTGTGGATGATTCTATTCCTGTTCTATTCTCCTATTAAAATTATGTTTAGTATTATAGTCCAGTATAATGAATTATGCATCCAATCCAGCGTATACATGCAATGAAAGCTGAGTCAAAATCCCATCCTGAATTATCACTACGAATCATAAAGTGGCTGCATTTCTTAAGTGTATCCGGACCTGATAAGACTGATAGCAATTTGATTTCACAAGAATGTTTAAGCATAATTGATAAAGCCTGCAACAGTTTCCATATCGAATCAGAGAGCACTGGTTCAGATTTTCCATCGATTAATCGTCCTGGATCGATGATTGTTGAGCCTTCAATTTTTAATATAGTCAGGTGGAAGACCGAGAATAGTAGTAGTGTTGACCGGGAATGCCTTTACAGAAGTGGTTTCCAAATCTCGATATGTAGCGGATCATTTCACTTAGCAGAGCATGCATATTGCACATTTAATAATAATAATAATATAATAATATTAATAGGTGGATTGTTCCACACCAGTTCTTCGTATAGTGCTCAATGAAATTAATCAGAGCATTTATATAAAAGTTGAAAGTTATAACAACAAAAAAATCGTTGATAGATTGTTGAAATAAATCGCCTGATGATCACCTTCTGGTGTGAAACTTGAAGTTGCGGAAATCTAGAATGTTTCATTTTTGACTCTCATTTTATATTGCACATTTAAAAATATACTACGTTTCATCGTCAGTATGCTTAATTAAATCAACTTAGGCATATTCTGTCAAACACCTCTAGCTTCCCTCATAGAAAGCACAGCAGAACGCTCGAAATATATAGGTCAAAGGATTTAAAGAAGATCTGATCAAGACAGCCTTGAGACAAACTGACGAATAGCTTCACTTAGCAACTATATTATTAGTCTCATTATAGTCAGTGTCATGCGGTCATGCACTCGTCATGTTAACCGTGTTCAATGATTTTGAATGAAAACCTGACCTAACCGGTCATACAGTTGAGCGGCGATTCATTCAACCAATTTTTACCAGCTCATGATAGGATGCTGTAAAGCTAATTTTAAAAATACATCTCGCTGCTCATATTTTTATAGCAAGAGGTAAAATTTCAATTTTCCAACATGGCGTTGCCATCGGTATGGGAATTTTCCTTTTGTATATTATTAGCAATATTAGCAAGTCATGCATTTGACTTGGCTAGTGAAAATTCTGTTTCATTAGAAGGGCAGAAAGAGGATGAAATTGCAAATAGCCATCGTACGGATAGTTTAAGTATGTTAATATTAATTTCATTATTAATTTCAACAATATTAATGATATGGTTATTTAAAATTAGACGATTTAGTTTTTTTCATGAAACTGGTGTTGCTATGATATTTGGGATTGTCGTTGGCGCAATTATACGTTATTCTGAAGAAAAAGAAGGATTAGAAAGACCATTACATGTTACAAATTGTGAAAATATAACTGTTGCACCAAGAGCTATGAGTATAACAATAAACGGGACAGATTATTCCTATATGTTGAATGGTATTGTGGAACATTTAAAAGGTCCCGAACAAGTAAATGATTTAGAAGATAAATCATCATTTAACCCTGAAATATTTTTTTATGTTTTACTACCACCAATTATATTCTTTGAAGGATATCAATTACAACGACGTTATTTTTTCCGTAATCTAGGAGCAATTTGTACATATGCATTTTTTGGTACGTCAATTTCATGTGCTGTTGTCGGTGGCATGATGTATGGATTTAATCGATTAACCGGCGTGACGGAAACTTTTGACTTTCCAGAATGCTTACTATTTGGTGCAATGATTTCAGCTACAGATCCTGTGACAGTACTGGCAATATTTCATGATCTACATGTTGACGTTGATTTATATGCACTTGTATTTGGTGAAAGTGTATTAAATGATGCTGTTGCTATTGTTTTATATCGTGCAATTGAAACATATTTAGCTTATAATCCAAGTGAAGTGAGACAGTTTGATATGTTTTCATTTTTTACTGCTGTGGGTGAATTTGTATCTATATTTGCTGGTTCATTATTTATTGGTATTGCTATGGCATGTGCAACAGCATTATTAACAAAATTAACTAAAATTGGTATGTTTCCAATATTAGAAACAGCATTATTTTTTCTAATGTCATATACGACATTCTTAGCTGCAGAAGTTGCTGATTGGTCGGGTATTGTCGCTGTTTTATTCTGTGGTATAACCCAAAAACATTATACACATAAAAATTTATCACCAGAGTCAGCAATACGGACGACACAAACATTTGAATTAATTAACTTTTTAGCTGAGAATTTTATTTTTTCATATATTGGATTATCAGTATTTTTGTTTCAATTTCATCAATGGAATTTTGGATTTATAGGTACAGCTTTTCTTGCTATACAAATTGGACGATTTTTAAATATATATCCGTTGTCATTATTGATAAATGCAGGACGTACAAGAAAAATTCCAATTCAACAACAGAACATGATGATGTTTTCTGGTTTACGCGGTGCAATTGCATTCTCTTTAGCAATAAGAAATACTGTATCAGAACCAAGACAAATGATGTTAACAGCTACATTATCAATAGTTATGGTATCCGTAATATTTGTTGGTGGGATAACACAGCCTGTTACTAAATGTCTTGGTATACAAACAGGAATAGATGAAGTAGAAGAAGAATTTAAAGCAAAAAGATTAAGTCTTATTGATATTCATGATCCAGCTAGTACTGCAGAAGATAGAGCTGAAAAAAAGAAATTTGAAAAATCATGGCTTGTAAGGACATTCTCTGGGTTTGATAATAAATATCTTAAACCTATTTTTACAGATGATTTAAATGATTAGAGGATTACGTTTGACACTTTGAAATATTGACCATAAAAGAGTTAAGCACTATGTTACGCCTGACAAAGAAGCGTCGAGTGTTTTGAAAATTGGAGGAGCTCACCAAATTGTTGAATGTTGGTATTAAGTCGAATATCACAGTTATGAACAATATTCAAACCACTACAAGAATATCAGGATCTGAACATCAACTCTTTACAAGAGATCCATGCTCTTAGAAACAGCATCTGAAATATTTGTGACGTGATCCCGCGTATTGCACTGGTAACTAGTTTCTAGTCTCAATCCTTGCATAATTGGCAGAATGGGGGTATTGACGAGTCAAAACAAATTGATTACAAGAACATAGAAGTTTATTATAAGCTTATTTCCTAGCCTTGATAAACAAATAATATGTGGGATGACGGATTGAATACTCAATGCCAATAAATACAATTTAGAATAATAATATTTATATGTACAAAATGAACAACATAGATAATAATATTTTGCGATCTTACATACTTTTACAATGAATCGTCACTATCTACAACAGCAAGTTGTTCTCTATTTTCATATGACAAAAAGCCATTTACATCAATTAATATATTGACAACAGTGTCACCTTGGTAACTGAAATTTAAGATAGAAAACAATTAATAGAGGTTGAAACAAATAAAATCAGCAAAAATCATCGCTGTATATCAAAATTTACCAGCATCCATAATACATGTAGGTTAGTATAGACACGGTAAAAATTGGAATTACTAATTTTAGTTCTGCACTTTAAACATATTTTGAATAAATAAAAGTGAAATATGTATTAGATTTTAAGTGAATTGAAATAAATTTGAAATTGAGAGATCTTTTGTTTGATGATGTCGAGGACTGCAAATAGAGCAACTACAAAAGAAAATGGACAATTTTACGATTTCTAGGCCAGACTTCGGCGGAGACATAAGAAGAAAATGTAGAACCGGTTTCCAGAATGCTAAACATTTTGTCAAACGCCGTCATAGGATTGCGTTCAACGATTTAGAATAACGTAGGCTGATAAGATTTACTCGCTGACACTCAATGACCAATTGTATAATAGATTTGATTTTCATGAACTATTTGATGATCATGAAATATGTGATGATATATACCAGCTATTTTTGTTCCATTCTGCTGTAATCAATTCACAGGGGAGGGGGAGACTTCGATACCTTTTAATGGGGGTGTGCCCTTTTAAGAAATCAAGAAGGATAGTAAAATTTCACAGCAGGCGAGAATTGAGACCCTGAAATTCGAAAATTTCTAAAATGTTTGATACCTCAAAATTTCACGAAAATCTGGGAAAAGGACCCCATAAATGGTACGTCTCTGTAACATAGCGGGTGTATGTAAGTACACTCCTTCGGGAATAAATAATATAAAATTCTATAAATCTATTCACCTAGTGATGAGATCCTGCAGGGTGATTCGAATGGGATCAATTGGTTTAACCATATCAAAGATTTCATCCTAAAAATTAAAATAGTAAATAATAAGTAGAAAGAAGAGTGAAACTTTAAATGAACAGCATACAAAATACAATATATATATATAATGTTGTTATTGATTGAACATATGGCTCAATGCAATATATAGCATAGCAGGTCCTTAATAATAATACTCAGAGAATCAGACAGTCATATTGGTGCATAGGACTATCTAACAAACGGGCATTCAATTACCGTAATCATTATGAAATCATGAATGATAATATTATACCTTGAGGTCTTCTAAAGTGACAGCCTCGTGACCATGTTTAGCCATTTGTTCTTGAATATCCTGAAATGAGATTGAGAAGTCATTTATAAATGTTTAGCAAATCTTAATTCATATTTCAATCCCCTTGTTGGTAAAAGCCTGTCATATGATCACACGTGTATTGCTTAAACTGGACAGTACGACGTTGTAACAGCCCTTTATATAAAGACCACCTGTATACAGAGGCCATATTGTCTACATCTGATATACCTAGGTTTTGCTATAATATCATTATTTAAAAATGATTTTATTATCTAATATTATTTAGTATAATAATAATGATAATAATATTAACAGTAGTAATTAATTATAACAATTAATATCTCAAAAATGTATTTAAAAATTGAAACAAATAGTTGTTAAGCTGCCTCACTTTCTCTACTATTCCTGGCAATTAATTGCAACATACAGGCAGATGATAAATAAATATTAAGAACTAACCCTGAAGAAATAGTTGATTGCAAATGTGTTGAGAAATCCAGCACTTTGAACATCAAGAACACGGAATAGGTATTGAAGAGCCTGCAATAAATTGAACGGTACTATACATGTGACCTTTTGAAAATTACAGAATATTGTATACAGTGGAACCCGCTTAAATGCAACACGGCTTTAAAACTCTATTGACTATTTTGTAGCCATGTCTTTGATAAGCAATTTCGGAAAAGTGCAAATCCAGATGACTGCAATGAAAATCGTACACAATTTTGATGTGCGCTTAAGCGGGCTATATTGTATTGACAAAAAAAGATATGAACATTTACAAATGATCTGGAATTGATACAGTTAATTAATTCCCTTGGTATACCTGTGGTTCCTTTTTGTTTTCTAAAGCCAGAACGAAATCAAGATATGTCTTGTAATCCTGAGAAAATAGATATAAATGCATTTTACGTTGAATTACATTCAAGATTTATGTCAAATGTACCCCAGGCCCAGGATCTGACAAAAGGTCCAGCCTTCTGGAATCTAGGATTCCTACCTTGTTTGGACACTGCCCAGACCTGGAAGTAGTACAGTAGTAATGTAGATATTATCACTAAATCAAAATGGATGGGAGGAGACATACCATTTCACCTTCATATGTTAAACATTCTTGAAAGACACGATTGAGAAAGACAGTTGTTAGCGTACCAGTTCCATACCTTAAAAAGCAGAAGAAAAATATTTGTTTGCAAAGTTATATACTACCTGACTATATGCATGATGTTTAAGTTGGTTACATCTATACACCATGAAGCTATTATCGTAATATGCTAAGTTTAAATGGGGGATATTGCTGCACTGCGTATGATATTACACTAAAAGATTGTATGACTTACCGTTTTAATTCTGCTTTACTCAACATGCCATTATGGTCAGAATCTAGATTAAGGTATTGACCTATAGTAAAAATAAGTCAAACATTCAGATGCAAGTAAGATGCATGTTGAAAATGTTATAAAACATGTGAATTGTGATTCATTGATTTTTAATGGAAATTCTAAACATGTGCAAATGCGAAAAACAGTTCAGGAGTTCATATACAGATCATGAAAATGAATGTTAAATGACCCTAGATCTTCATGAGCTCCTGAACTTTTTTCCGCATGGTTGGTATAACAACAACAGACTCACAGAGAAGATAGTATCATCCTACTCAAGACACACGAACCATTCTTCTATTTCTTTGATGATATGATAGTAAATGCCCTAAAGTTCCTGTTTTCATGCAAGACACTGAAGATCAAGTACTGTAGAATCTATACTGTAGCATATTTAATATGTGACAAAAAGTGTAACATATTTTACATTCTACAGGTACTTTGTGTTGAGCATTAGTGATAAATACTAACACTGCAAATTAATTTTCATTAAAGATTGTCAATAAATACTAATTTACTTGATTTAACAATAAACAGATCATGATGATGTGATGTAATTTCTTCTGCAACATTACGTTGCCATCGCCATAAGCATTATTTGAAATAAAAGGTCTGAATTTGATTCCAGACCATTAAATCATCTGGGCTTGCTACTCTGGGATGTATTTTATTGGAACATCTATTTAGCACCCCTTCAGCAAAAAACAGTTTCATGAACGTTAAATGGCCCCAATTTTCAGGAACAGTTCATGACAATTGGGGCAATGCAATGCTCTTGAGAATTGTGTAATTCAGTTAATGAAATACCATGCAACAAACTGTTATCTAGTTTTGGTTATTTGAAGGATTACAGAAGGAAGAATTTGACAAGAATAAGTTGAACGACAAATCCATGTACATTGTAGTGCGTTGTATATTGTTGGAACATCTCTCCGTATAAATGTATGATCGGCCGGCTGCATGGTCTGAAGCGGGGTCATCATTTGTGCAGGATTAAATAACGACACAATCCATATAATATAATATCTCTTTATTATAATAATGGTATGTCGTGTCTGTTGACATCACAGGGAGATATGCCAAGGGCTACTAAGGCTGTTAGTCAGAGCTCTTCGATACAATAGACACGACCGTACAGCAAGATAGTAAGAGGTAAAAGAGAATGTTTAAGTGGTACAGTTTACACAGAAATAGATTTAGAGAAAATGAATAACAATAGACAAATATACGATGACATAAATACAATATTAAACCAGTACAGTTTAATATGTAGAAATAAGAAGAAATCCAAGCAAACCCCAATCCAAGAAAAACAATAATGCTAATGATCAATAAACAACTCAAACTTGAATATTATCTAAACCCTGATAACTAAAGTAAATGGCTGAGTTCAAATTACCGTAAACGTGTAGAGCAGAAGGTGCTGAAAACCAATTTGCTTCTTGTTTCTCTTGAGATGAAACTTCATCACGTAACTTAAAGAGAATGAAACATAAATGTAACTACTTTTGTTCAATTTCTGTCAGAAATGACTAGCTTAAAAGTGTCGTTAATAAGACGTTAATGAGAAGTCAAATATTTGAAAAAGTCCGAAAACAAGGATATGTAGATTTAAGAGTACTACAAGGAAAGACAATAACAGAGTTCTAAATGTTAGAAATAGTCTTGAATCTGCTAAAAGTCTGAATATTCTTATGTCTGGTTAATTGTATTTAATGGACATGATACAATTTGTATTGTATTTACACATCTATTATACATTTTTTATAAAACTTTCAAAAAGTACAGTATCTCCAAATATGATTGGTCCATAACTTTCTGTAGCTCCAATTCTGAAGGCTTTAATCCAATATCAAAATCCTTGATATATATTTTCAACTACATTGAAAGTGTTTCTGATGTTAAAGTCTCATTAAATCAGAAATTACGTCATGAAAATAAGGGAATATACTCTTGAACCGAAAGCCTTTAAAGCCAATAATTTAGAGACAAAAATTCGATAGCTCTTTTCTAAACCAATTTGCTTGCCATTCTTAGTTGGGATTTAAAAACACTTAGAATGCTATTATGATTTACCTCGAGAAGATCATCAAGAAAGCTGCACGATAAGATGTCTTGGATTTTAATTCGACCTTAAAAATAAAGAAAATGCATAGCAATGATATTAAGATACTAATTCATAGTTCATAATTCAATACCAACACTAAAGCCATGAAAATACCATGAAAGTGTTGTGAAAACACAATGATAATGTAAAAAAAAAAATGAAAACCACACATTTTTTAAGCCATGAAAGTTTGAAACCATGAAAACATCCATATTCACAATGTTTTAAAATGTGACAATGCCATGAAAACGCAATGAAGTTTCAAAAAAATTTTTCATGGTTTTGGTGTCAGTGGTGTTAGTAGCCTAGATCTAAACAAACAAGGAAGCTTCTAGTAGATCTATTTTATCAAGGAATGAGTGCATATATGTTGCAATCTAACCGTGGATGAGTTGAGGGTCATGGTAACTTTATTCAGTTTACACTATATGTTTGTTATTTTGTTAATCAATGATGATCAAAGATTGGGAAAATTATGAATTCAAGCCTTTGAAGTGCTAGTTGCTAGTTGCTATAGTAATTGGTTTTGGAAATTGAGAATCACAAGAGAGAAAATAATTGGTTAGCATTAGTTCAACATAAATATCGATTCCATCAGGGAGGGCGTATTCTAGCGATACATTGATCACATCGCTCTAATTAGAAATGCATGCGTATAACAATCATCAAGCTATTATTTGGCACAGATTTGAACTACAATGTTCATTTAATATATATATATATTAGATATTATCTAATAGCAAAAAATAGTGCTCGATATCATTTGACAGAGCTAAATATAATAAAAGAAGTCAAAGACTACACATTCATAATTGTTACTAATAGTTTCATGCTTACGCAATCATCAGACAAATAAACTAATTCGTCTGATTCGTATGACTAATTTGTCTGATGATTGCGTAAGCAGGAAACTATTAGTAACAATTATGAAAGTGTAGTCTTTGACTTCTTTTATTATATATATATATATAAAGGAAATTGATTCAAGGAAGACTTGCGTTTTATTTTTATTTAAGTTTCAAACGTTTTGCGATCCTGCGAACATTTTGTTTGGAAAATAGATTTTATTATTGTTTCCAACACATGGATCTCACCTGTTCTCATTGGATCCAAGAAAAAGAAAAATTTCCTGACTGCTGTGCAAACATAAAATGGATAAAAACTTTTCTCTAAACCATCCAACTGCAATAAATAAAAACCCAAATAACAATAAGTATTGTAGAACAGTATAATAACTACAGTCAATCCTGTTATAGCGGTCACCTCTATACAGTGGCCACTTGTCTGTAGTGGTCACTCATGCAATGTCTAAAATAGTATTTTTTATTGAATCAAACCTGTATATAAAGGCTACCTGTCTATAGTGGTCAATTTATCTATCTCTTGTAGATTGCTGTTATATACCGGTCCAGGTTTTACTGTACCAACATAATATGTAGGCTAGTAATTTTATAATAGCAATTAATGAAAGTAATACATACCTGGGGTAATGTTGGTATCAATTCCAATATATAATTCTCAAGATCCTATGTAAAACAAAAGTTTGCTAAATTAGGGCACTAGCAATAATCAAAATCTAACAATTGGCTTGACATTGACATGGAATCGATATTGACTTTGAACTAATGCTGACCAATTATATTCTCTCTTGTGACTCTCAATTTCCAAAAACAATTACTATAGCAACTAGCACTTATAAAGCTTGATTCCATAATTTTCCCAATTTGCACTGCCGAATTTGATCATCTTTGATTATCAAAAATAACAAAAATAAACTGTTATTTGGATAAAGTTACTACAACCTTTGACTCATCCATGGTTAAATTCCATATGTGAAATCATTCCTTGATAAAATAGATCTACTAAAACTACTGACATCAAAGCCATAAAATAAATCGTGAAATTTCATTGCGTTTTCATGACATTTTCATGGCATATTCACAATTTAATATTGTGAATATGGATGTTTTCATGGCTTTCCAACTCTTTTCGTGGCCAACAAAATTTGTGGTGTTCACTTTTTTACATTTTCGTGGTGTTTTCACAATACTTTCATGGCATTTTCATTGTTTTAGTGTCGGTAGTGCAGCTTGATACTATAATGTTAAGTTTCTTATCTCCCATTTTATACTTACAGTTTCACGCAAATAACCCTGGCCTGTTACATCATATAGACTGAGACCTATCCGTGTCTGATGTAGCCATACTGTAAAGAATAACAAAGATTATTGCATGATCTCCTTCAAACTTTGAGCAAGAATATTAAAAAAAGTATATGCACAGTATATATCACAAAGTACAACAATTTTAAATTGTTTTTTTATATTCAATCAATACTTGGAATTCAATTCCTGAAGATGTTGCATCAACCCCATCTTTATTTATTTTCAAACATCGCCTAAATACAATTTTGTAAATTTACCTATTAAGCTCAATCGTCTAAGCAATTTAAATTTTTTTTAAAATTTTTTACAATGCTGAAAATTCTGTGAAAAGACCATCCTGTGTTTGCCTTTCAGTGTATGTTCAAATATGTTCTTATCAGATTTACAGAGCATTGAAAAATATGTCAAAATCAAAATCAAAAAGTAAACCAAAATCACAAACCTTTTCGCATGACATAATTGAAAAACTGCATGATAGATATCCTAGATTAACAAACAAAAACTTGACATTAAAAACCAAAGTTTGAATGGAGATAATGTAGTAGGCCTACTTATGATGGTATCACCCTACCAAAGGCGCATGGACGGTTCTTCTATTACAAGAGGAAGTGGCTCCTTTCGCTAAGAACAATGATTGTTAATGCTCTATACAGCAATTATTTATTTGGGGATCACGGGCCGATTATTCCTTTCTTTTCTTAGGCCCTGTTTACAAGGAGGAGGATCATTCTTCTAGAAAGATGCTCCTTCTAAGAGACAGAGAAAACTATTTGTGTTTACAAATAAAGACGCCTCATGCCGTGGGGAGGAACAGCGTTTCATACATGCGTATTGTCTCAATTTAAATTCAATTTTATGTCATTTCCTGTTTCGATTTATCCTAATATGGACATTAAAGGTTTGGGTACGACAAAAAGTTGTACCGGCAGCCAAGATCATTCTCCTGGAAGTGTTTACAAGGGCGACACGACATAAAAACATCATTCGAGTAGGAGGATCCTCAGCCCTCGACAGAAGGATGATCCTCCTAACCGAAAGCAGTTTTCATGTCGGTTCACCCTTATAAACACAACGCATACCGGAAATAACAATAGAGCAGGATGGACCAGCTAGACGAAGGATCATCCTCTTCCTTGTAAACAGGGCCTTATTTATTTATTTATTTATTTATTTCTTAGCCGCAACAATGGAGACCTATTTCAACAGATCTAATGGCAGATCTAAGCCATAATGAATCAGATTGTCATCTGAGCCACAGTGAATCAGATCTGAAGTCCAGGTGCTCCGCTATTTGAGCTATATATCTAGTACTGCGTCGTTACGCTCTACTAATAGTGAACTAATGGTTAGGCTATTGAGTACAATTAATAAATTAACATCTAGCCTATCATCAAATTTTGTAAAACAAATGTAGTTCCTTGATCCAATTTGATAATCATTAACAACTTTAATTTATGTTAAACCCTACCAATTTCCAATCATCAATTTACCTGCCATGTGGATCCTTGTGATATAGTTTGGCAAATGTTATTGGCTTGAAGAAGTGTCTAACATTCAGAGAAAAAAAAAGAGATTTCTATGTGAATAACTCAGGTACTGTTTGACCAAAACTAGAGAAGATAATAAGAAATTAGTTTTCAACCATTTTTTCTTCATGGCATTTGCTTAGCCAATAAAATTAAATGATGCATGCCTTCTTAGAATTATCCATCTTAATAGTCTACTGTTCTAAAGATTGTTGGCAGATACCTTGCCTTGAGAGCAGGGTCCGACAAAAGCGGAGATCCTAGAAGGCTAGAGAATATTCACAAGAATATTGATAATTGGGCCAAACCTTGAAAATGTTCTAGAATTTTAAAAGTCTAAAACTTTTGTCAGATGCTACTTGAGAGAGGTAGCCTGAAAATCATTTAGCAGGATTAATCCTCATAGCAATTTAATCATCAATCAATAAATACAGTGAAACCTGTATATAACAGCCAGCTACGAGAGGTAGATAAATTGACCACTATAGACAGGTGGCCTTTATATACAGGTTTAATTCAATAGAAAATACTATTTTAGACATTGCATTAGTGACCACTATGCCAGGTGGCTGCTGTATAGAGGTGACTGTTATAACAGGTTTGACTGTACATACTGTATTAGACAATCAACATTGTTTACAGATTCAATAAGGTTTGATCAGATCACCAAGGGAAACAGTATGACAAACAATGATAGGCTACTCAAACTCACACATCATAAGATGCAGTCTGTTTGTGATACGTTTAGTTGATATAATTTGGATACTCACTCGTATTTTGGTCCTGCTTCATTTTTAACATCCAAGAAGCCTTGATAGTTAATAAACTAGTATATAAAAATTTACAATAATTTTGTTACGGTGAGAATAAGATTTGAGAAAATAGCAGAAAATAATGACAAAATAGAGACGGAGAATATACATTCTATACTTTTACCTAAGTTTCACACTTTGAACAAATCACTGTTATCCTGAGGCTAGATAATACGGTAACTCCCCTGTGAAAAACAATTCAGGAGTTTATGAACAGCTCATGAACGTTAAATGGCCCCAATTTTCATGAACTATTCATGAAAATTGGGGCCATTCAATGTTCACAAACTGTTCATGAACTTCTGAATTGTTTTTCCTCTTGCTGTTTCGATGAACTTCAACAGGTTCATTATTCATTATAAAACGTTAATAGAAAAATATGCGGATTGATGATAACTGTAGCTGTATCATACAGAAAAAATGTATTTAATAATATTGAGTGCATCTGCACTTGACTAATTGTGCAGCTTGGGATTGACACGTTGAACAGTCACAATCTATTGTAGCATAAATTTTAATCTTAAATCTTGATTCATAATACTGACATTGATTGGATTCAAAACCAAATTAAAACAAAAATAATTTATATGCAATTTGCTACTTATGATGATGTCACAAGAAAACCACCAAGAAGTGAGATTCTAGATACTTTAATTGAGCTTCAACTACCAACACAAATGGACACTAAACACGCCTACAACAAACAAATTCATAATAGTATATACTATATAATTGGAAACAATTAGCAAACCTGTTCTTCTCCAATAGTTGGAGGTGTATGATGCTTTTCAAGTAAATTCCACAGCGCCTGAAAATAGAAGATGAAGTTATTTATCATTTTGAAGATTTTCCAGGTGTTTAATCCCTTATTAGAGCAACAAGGTATTATGATGTTGATTTAAAAGAAAATATTTTACTTCGACCTGCATACTGCCTGCAGCCGTCATAATTAGAAATTAATGTGATTAGGCCTACAAATGTTATAAACATGATGTGGAGATGGCTAACGAAATTTTATTAACACATTTTTAGTGACCCACAACACAATGCTTGTATCAATAGAATATGTTACACAGCCATATAGTACCAGAAAATCAAGTTTCAGCTATGTGCTCAAATATATAGTTAATTATAAGAAACACAGTCATGGTGTTCAGGGAGTGATGAAAGGTGCACAACTCTCATGCAAGTTAGCTTTAGGCTTGTCGCCTACTGGTGTACCGTATCAATTAGCTTAAATGCATACATGTAACTCTTCATTGTCCAATAATTCTCTGCTTCTTCTTTGCAAAAATACAGCTCTACATAGAAAAAACATAGAAGGATATGAATTGAAGAAGTAGCTTACGCTACTTATTGGACTCCACAACACAGAATTGCATAAAAAAACGTAATACTTATTAAATTAATTAAATTTAAAAAAAAATTAATTTAACACTTATTGCAATACCATGACATGGACATGGTAGCCTAATTATGACAAATAATAATAATGTAACATAATTATAAGATTATTCTGAAAAACCTAGAATACCGGTAAATGTTCAAAATGCTGAAATTTATGATTTTTTAAAAACTTTAAATTACAGTAGGTGTCAATGTACATATTATTTCACAGATCCCGTAGTTCCCCTAAATTCTTGGGACTGGTACACAGGGCTACTTAAATATATTCATGTACACTAAATTACTTCATGACATATATGAATAGACATAAGAAATCTAAAGCAAAGTCTGAAGGTTGTGAGTTGTATCTGACCTTGCTTCCTCTCTTAATTTCTGTTGAAGTTGATCATCATCAGATGGAAGCTATAAAAATAATTAATTACACATCTTATATTGCAAGTCATGTGGGATGCTGTGCATTCTGTTTGGTGGAAAAGTTGGAAATATAAGTGGAAACCCAATTATTCCAATGCTAATTAGAATGAATGCTTCTTTACACAATGGATACAGGCCTATTTTTTCAACAAAGTTTGGCACGGAAGTCCGAAGAATGTGTAGCCTAGATAACATGGCCACAGCAAAGTAAATAACTTTGATAAGACAGGATTCAATAGATGATCAACTCGGCAAGGTATGACCAGGTAGCAAATCCTATGACTCTATGCGCACACAGAGATAAAAATCTTTCTTTTTGGTCTGTTGCATAGTATGCCTGGGGGATGTGAAGTAAAGGTGTGCGAATCCAACTTCAATATGAATCCGATCCAATCAAGACTGATTTTGGATTGAATTGAGTTTCAGCTTTCGGATCGGATTGGATCAACTTAAAAAGGAAAAATTCCAACTTTGAAGGTACATATATAACTCTTTTTGGAATGAATGATCTAATAAGCAAAGTAGCTAGCAGGAACCAAATGTTACAGTTACAATGTTATATATTAAATGAAACAAAGAAAAACGATTCCGCCCTTCATTATGCAAACTTGTAGAGAAATATAAATGCAGTAACGTCGGCCGAATATTACGGTCAAACTCTCTCGTCGTAAATGATGTTGTTCCCTTTTTGGTTTCAAAAAGTGGGACACGACAATCTCCAAAACACCATGTTCAAGGTCAATTTTGATGGGGAAAAAGTTGTCCTGTATAAAAACGCAACAATGACATGTAGGACTACGGATAAAAAAAAGTTCTATCTTAATCTGTTGTTTCCCAAAAGGCGATATATACATACATTTCAAGCCCTGATAGTCATACAGGATAAACCTTGCAGACCAACATAAATCATATGATTCAACTATTGTTATATTATTATACCTTGAAATAAAATCTCGGGATTGCTTCAGATCCAGATAAACTGGTTTTACTTTTAGAATTTGATTTTAATTTTGTGTAATACTTTTCAAACAGTTTGTCGTCTTCTTCTTGCTTTTGTTTATCTGACTTTTCAACTAAAACAAAACCCAACAGTCAATTCAGAATGATTAAAATGATCACCAAATATGTATATAAGCTACAGCCCAATGAATATGCAGGCAAATGCAGGCTAGAATTAGAATATTACTGGGGGCACTTGGCTTACAAATTATAATTCAAGACAAAGCAATATGCACATAAATACATTATATATATATTAATTAACAACAGTAACGTTAGACCAAACAGAAGCAGAGATAATATTGAAGACGGATGTCAATATTCAGGCAATAGACTAGATAGGTCCTACCATGGCCAGTAGTAGCCTACCAACAACTGAAATAGGCATGTCGATGTCGCTTGTCGTTGTCGCATACACACCTCTTGTTTCCTTCAGCTTTTCATTGCGAGCACGCAACGCATTTACCCAATTCATAATTACAACATTTTCAAATTTACTATTTAGTTCTTAGGAAGCAGAAAATCAATAAAATTAGCCTGATTAAAACTAAATTACGAATCACAGTAAATGCAACAAAACCAGAACTTGATTCTGGTTTGACTTTTTATAAACACAAGAATTTCAAAATGGCGCGTTGATGATCACGTGGTACAAACAAGTGGGGCAAAAGTGTTTTCGGGGAACACAACCGGGAACACAACCCTTAGATATGACTTTATAGGATTTCACCCTTTTTGATTGACTAGGACAATAATTATAAATTCATAATCATGATAGTAATGCATTGCCTAAATGCTGTAATAAATTTATACCTTTCTGAGGATACATTATTTCGATCTGAAAAAAACTTTCTAGGGGACCGAGTTTTCGACATTCCATCAAAACTCAGGTATGTTTATGGCCTTTTCATCATAGTATTTTCTATTGAACACTGTATATAAAGGCCACCTGTATATAGTGGTTAATTTATCTACCTCTCGCAACTGGCTGTTATATACAGGTTTCACAATAGCGGAATCTAAACTTTTTATAAATGAACATGTAGACAGCGTAAAATCATGGTAAAATACAATATTTTGTTATCAATATGACATGATTAATGAAAAAATCTCATTTACAGCAATGTGATATACAATAATTATAGAATGTACATAATTGGATATAAATTTAATAAAATTTGTATATTATATATATATATAGATATAAATTATGACTCAAAGATTACGAGTTCGGTCCGTTACTCTGAGTTTCGCGTAGAGACGCTCTTCAGACGGTACAGATTATGAATAAACCGTCTGAAGAGCGTCTCTACGCGAAACTCAGAGTAACGGACCGAACTCGTAATCTTTAAGTCATAATTTCTATATTGCTCTGCTTTTAGCATTGAGCACTCTCATTGATGTTTTGCCTCACACATTTATAATTATATATAGATATATATAATAAAAGGAGTCAAAGACTACACATTCATAATTATTACTAATAGTTTCATTAACTATTACTATGAAACTATGAAACTATGAAACTATTAGTAACAATTATGAATGTGTAGCCTTTGACTTCTTTTATTATATTTAGCTCTGTCAAATGATATCGAGCACTATTTTTTGCTATTAGATAATATCTAATATATAGATATATATCTATCTATCATAAAAATATTCAAGACCAAACACTATCAGCATTAATTAACATACTTTAATATACATTAGTATAATTATTTAAGGATCAAACAGTTTTGCATAAAATTCTGATATTCCTACTTCAGATTTATACTGTGTGATTATATCTTGGATTTTGATTTTTCGACACACATGCGGTGGGGAATAACTGTAAAACAAATAGCAATACAACAACATGTTACCATTCTATTAATCATGAAGCTATATATATAAACCAAAATACCTAATGCAGAACATGGACAGATACAATAGTATATTGTTAAAATATGAAGAAAAAAATTCATATTAATAAATGTCATTGTGTTGTTAGTATTGTGTTAAATGTATTGTTTTATTGTTGATACATATAAAAGAGTCTTGTTCGGAACAGCAAATCAGTTCTGTGTGAACGACTTCGCAACACACACGTTGAAAAGTCCAACAGTATAGTAGAAATTAATGAAGAACAAAAAGACTGGCAAGGTAGCCATAGTATAAGAATCGAAAGGCAGTTTGTAAGTATTGTGTAATTGATGTATACGATAGTTGCTGTTGGATGTTGTTGAGTTGTTGTTTGAGATTGTTTCTGTTTATAATGTTTAGTTTACGTTAGATTGATCAGTATAATAAAGATAATTCAATATAAGCATGGTTGCTGAATATATATATATATATATATATATATATATAATCTTTAATGGTGACATCCACATTATGTAAACTTTTTCAGAGCAGCATAGACTTTACAATATGCGACAATACAGTATGTTAAATGAAACAATCTCAACACAAGCACATTCCTGACTACAGAAAGGCATTACTAGAACTCCCCCTCACCGGACAAAAATTGTTTTTCAAGAGATCTACAAGGTTAGTAGCCGCCAATATATTGGTTTCATGCCTGATGCTTATGCTAACGAAAGTATTTATAATTTTATATAGACTAGTGACATAGATTAAGTACCTGTCAATTTCCAAACGCCTTCTTCTACAAGCTAAAATAGCAGTGTTTCGAACAAGTTTTCCAAGAATTCGCCTACTGACAATCATTCCATCGATAAGAGGACCACCAACAGTTGAACTAAATAGAAACAAAACATACATGAATAATAATGTCAGAACGGTACAACAAAAGTACAAAGGGAAAACTTAATACAAGTAATTGTTATGATAAAATATAATTTTGAAGTGCACAACTCTGATAAAACTGTTGTCAATACAGTCAAGCCTGTTATAACGGTCACCTCTATACAACGGCCACCTGTCTATAGTGGTCACTCTTTCAATGTCTAAAATAGTATTTTCTATTGAATCAAACCTGTATATAAAGGCCACCTGTCTATAGTGGTCAATTTATCTACCTCTTGTAGCTGGCCGTTATATACAGGTTTCACTGTACAGGATTTTTAGCTTTGAAAAATCTATTGTTCATATGAAAATTGACGGTTGCCATTGGATTATAGTGGTTACTCTTGCAATGTCAAATATAGAGCTTTCAATTGAATCAACCCTATATGTAAAGGTCATCTGCAAAGAATGGTCAACATTTCTACCTCTCATAGATGGATGTTATACTCAAATTTCACTGTACACTATTGGGATTACAGTTGACTAAAACAAAATAAAATTGAGTGGACTGATAATATTTACCCGAACATAGCTTTGACTTTGACACGGAATAATCCAGTCTTCAGGGGATGGACGCAGATAACAATTATTTCTTTTTCTGGTGCACGACATGAGCTACTTGTATTTGATGATGTAGACAGAGATAAATTATTTGATGTCTGGTCGCATAATTGCAATAAATCCAAAACAGGAACAGATTCAACATCGCACCAATCTTGTAACCAAGCAACAATAACTTTTGTTTCCGATTGAGAACTATGATTGCGTAATTTCGATTCTGAGAGTGCAACATCAACTGTGCAATGACGACGAAGTGACTTGGAAGCTATAATGAGAAAAATGAAGAAATATGAATAAGCAAGGAAATTCCCCAAATTATATTTTGTTATTTAATCTGCACAATACACAAATTTCTATAGCAAAGTATATATTTCACAAAGTGTGTATATATATATATATAGATATATGTGTGTGTGTTGCTAACTCTTCTAAAACCACTTGACCTGAATAAGCAATTAGCGTAATGAAATTTGAATCTTGAGTTATATCATAAAGTACTATTACATGTCTAGCAAATTCCTATCGAGCCTCAAAAGTAAGAGGGGTTAGGTTTTCAATTCAATGCTGCATAATACAGCCTAGTTTACCCCAGGTGGATCCCAGAATGCTGAAAAGGTGCAAAAGTATACTGATTTAATTTCAGGATGTTGTGTTTCCTAAAAAAAGTACTGAGAATCCAGCAGATTTTCAGCATGCATCCAGTCATTTTGACCTCATTAATATAGTCTATTACACTCATATCAATTTATTTTAACACACTTGATTTTATCCCTTCTGATGTTGGATCTGATGATTTGCGACGTGCAACAGGTTTCTCTAGTTCAGCATCTCCCACTAGGTCGGCACTTTCTGATCTTTGCAAACGAATTGTAGGTGATTTATCTTCTTCATCATATGCAAACTCTTCTGTGCTTGCCACCTTGGTAAGAAAAGCAAACATTTATCAGCTCATTCATTTCGTTTTCTTATACCAAAAAAATATGAAAATTCACTTCTTCTTTCTTTAAAGACTTGTAAACGTAAAAATAGACAATTCAAATCCACACATCAAAGTCTGACTAAGTCGATGTCTGATTTATAAATCCGTAAAATGGCCCTTATTCAAAATGTTCTTAAATGCACAATTAGAGATTTCCAGTTTATAAATAAGAAATGAACACTTTCTTGTGCAATATTAGGGCTGATATCTAAACACCAGCATTGCCATGAAATACTAAAAAGAGTGAAAAGAACCTCTGATGGCAACAAATTTTAGCACAGATCCGGTTAGCTGCAGGAAGAATTTCAATATCAAAGCTTTAACATCGAGATATTTAGTGTATAGAGTACATCATTTTTAATAATTTCTTCCAAGAGTTGGACAGATGTCAGTTTATTATCATAATTTAATCTGTGATAATACTTGTTGGTGTATGTGTTCATTTATGTAGCGTGCTCATGAACTCATAAGATTGTATACATGAAACAATGGAAAATTGGAAATTGATAGCAGGGAAAATACAGAAGATCAACCTATTACTTACAGGAGATGGAGATATGTTTAATGAAGGAACAATGACTGCAAGCTCATTAATTGCATCAGAATAATAGATGAATTTTGTTGTTGTTTTATCTGGAAGAAAATAGATTGTAGGGATAAATGATTGACTTAATATTAATCAAACAGTTTCAGAATTTGCAGACGAGTTTCGTAACTACAACCAGCACTAGTGTTATTTCGCTGTTAATTCATTTGCAGATATTTAGAACCAAGATGAATAACATTTGACATCATCTAGCCCAATGCTGAATTATCTGAATCTGAAAAATAGCCCAATGCTGAAAGTTTTACAGGAATAACATGGGACTGACTGTGTAATGGCTGAATACTGTATTGTACCAATGTATGGGATCACAGTTTATGGGACATTTTATAACTCTTTTCCTTCCTGATTCATTAAAATACATACATATTTGTCCATTTATTATACATTGTCTTTCTACCCTTTTCTTTCTTTTTTTAAACCATTATTCTTAAACCTGTAAATTATCACGCATCTCCCAATAAACAAGCATTTATGCTTAAGGGATGACCACAATCATTGTATCAAATTATAAACTTTAATCTTTACCTTGTATTTATCACTAAATTTTCAATGATAGAATCTATCTATCTATCTATCTATCTATCTATCTATCTATCTATCTATCTATCTATCTATCTATCTATCTATCTATCTATCTATCTATCTATCTATCTATCTATCTATCTATCTATCTATCTATCTATCTATCTATCTATCTATCTATCTATCTATCTATCTATCTATCTATCTATCTATCTATCTATCTATCTATCTATCTATCTATCTATCTATCTATCTATCTATCTATCTATCTATCTATCTATCTATCTATCTATCTATCTATCTATCTATCTATCTATCTATCTATCTATCTATCTATCTATCTATCTATCTATCTATCTATCTATCTATCTATCTATCTATCTATCTATCTATCTATCTATCTATCTATCTATCTATCTATCTATCTATCTATCTATCTATCTATCTATCTATCTATCTATCTATCTATCTATCTATCTATCTATCTATCTATCTATCTATCTATCTATCTATCTATCTATCTATCTATCTATCTATCTATCTATCTATCTATCTATCTATCTATCTATCTATCTATCTATCTATCTATCTATCTATCTATCTATCTATCTATCTATCTATCTATCTATCTATCTATCTATCTATCTATCTATCTATCTATCTATCTATCTATCTATCTATCTATCTATCTATCTATCTATCTATCTATCTATCTATCTATCTATCTATCTATCTATCTATCTATCTATCTATCTATCTATCTATCTATCTATCTATCTATCTATCTATCTATCTATCTATCTATCTATCTATCTATCTATCTATCTATCTATCTATCTATCTATCTATCTATCTATCTATCTATCTATCTATCTATCTATCTATCTATCTATCTATCTATCTATCTATCTATCTATCTATCTATCTATCTATCTATCTATCTATCTATCTATCTATCTATCTATCTATCTATCTATCTATCTATCTATCTATCTATCTATCTATCTATCTATCTATCTATCTATCTATCTATCTATCTATCTATCTATCTATCTATCTATCTATCTATCTATCTATCTATCTGTCTATCTATCTATCAGTGTAACCTCCTAAAGTGCCATTCACATATGTGAAATGTCTTCCCTCCAAATCATATTAAAATCTTCACCATTAGTGGTTTTTGTGGTTGGTGCTTGATTGCTGGACGTTGTGATGTTACTCATCTCGTATTTGTCAGGTAGCTTAGCTTTGTGTCAACCTGTCTCCAATCTCCAATCAAGCACGGTCACATCGATTGTTGATGCCTTTACATCATACTTAAACAATTTGAATAAAACACTTCTGAATCAAAATATAACAGCTAAACTTTAAGCAGTTACACAAAGACTTGTAGTCAACTCACCATGATTTAATAACTCTGAGGATAGATCTGAATCTTGTTTCCAGCTAGTAAGAGGATTACCAGTCCACCCTGTATGGTTATCTGAATTAGCTTGCCAACCCAAAGAGTGAACAAAGTCTTTAAAACAATCCCCATCAAAGTCTGGAACCTGAACTCAAAATTAGGAAATGATTTTTGAGCAGTTCATTGCACTTTATCAATTTTTGCTGAGAATTATGTAATTTTGCTTTCAATGGGATTTATAAATTATAATAATATAAACCCTTATTTCGAATCCTTAACATCACAATAATTTGGCCTAAGTGCTTGGTTGGTGGGAGGTTGGCAGCAAAATACAATAGCAAGTTGAACAATAGCAGACTTGAAACGACCAACCAAGCTCCAGTCACACTGCTAAGTCAGTGGAATTCCTAGTTCTATTTATCTTTGTCAACCAACAAGAGATGGGAAGAGAGGGAAATAATAATGAACAGTGTAAAATTTCATCAACTTTTGACTCATTATAACATTATAAATTATAGAAATTTCTTCTTGATGACAATTCTGATTGTATGTACAATTAATCCTTTACTTTAAAATAGCTTCAAACAATGCAAATTCCAATTTACCTCATTCACAATAATTTGTTTGGCATCGGTTTGTCCGGATTTGACATAGAATACAAACATTGTATCACAATTTCTTGTTGTAAAATGATCAAGTTCTTTTAATGTTTCCTTAAACCCACAGCGTTCAGAATCCAACTTCAGGAGTGGTTGCAATGATCTCTGTCCGTGTCCCTGGTATAAACAAAGATGAAACAAAATATGAAAGTATGAGAATCTAAAAAGAACACTTGTCATATTATAAGCATGTGATTGAAATGAATTTAAAAGCAAAGCCTAAAATGTACAACAACTGTTTGGAAACTCTATAACAGTTATGTATAATAGCACCAAAAATATTTACCATTCAAAACAAACAACAATTTCACATCATAAAACTACAACAGTAGTGATCTGAGCATAATATACTACAGAGTAAACCGCTTAAGTACATGTCAAAATTGTCAACGATTTTCATTGCAGTTATCTGAATTTGCGTTTATCTGAAATTGTTTAACAAAGACATGACTACAAAACAGTCAATAGAGTTTTGAAGCCAGGTTGCATTCAAACAGGATTTCACTTATCGGAATGGCACTCAAATTCCACTGTATAATCAATTTAGATAAGGATCGATCCTATAAATATAGTAGCGGCATATCCTACCTCTAGTTGATCTAAATTTAATAATCCAAGATGAGACAATAATAATCGACATGATTGTAATCCCTCGCTTATCCTGTTTGTAAAAAATAATTGTAAATATCAATTGAACTGTTTGATTAGAAGCGTTAGAGGTCAATTGGAAAGCAGTTTGGGGGTTACTTATAATTGTATTCTCATTCCAAACGTGGTAACTCTGGTAAATGTGGTTCGAAAATGTGGTAACTCTGCAATCCTAGATTCTGGAAGCGTAGAGAAAATTCAGAAGAATAGTGATAAATTATGATTTATATTTTTATAAAAAGCTACTTTGGTGTTGATTTGATAAGAAAAGTTAACAAAATTTTTTAAAATTTGTATTCATACCAATTAACAACGTTTCGATCGCATCATGCAATCATTTTCAAGTTAAAGTTTAAAATTTATTCATCATCATCATGATCACGTGTTATAAAATAAACGGATGGTTTTCCGCCATCTTGTTAGTCGATGTTAAAATTTATTATAGGACTATTTATATGGGCTAACTTAATACAATATACAAAGATAATAATATAATAATACAAAATAAAAGTACAAATAAAATTGACAAGAAATATCTATGTAAACACTAGGCACTTTAAGGAATCCTTTATGATTTATAAGTCAACATTCAGCAACAAAATATAGATGAAAATGTGTTCTAGAATTCTAGAAGGATAAAGGATAAACCTTGAACTATACCCTGATTCCAAACAGAAAAAGACTAATGAATTAGACTGCTGGTGTGTTTTTCTATAATTTGTTTTATAATTATTCTTTAGAATCTCTGCAAAAACTCAATTTACATTTAATGATTTATTATTAAATCCTTCTTAGCATCTAGGAGAAACACTATTGTATTATGCATGTTTATTGACCTTTGGCGATACTACTGTTTTAAACTGTTTTTATTTCATATAATCATGACATAAATTATCATGGATTACAATGTGAAAGGTGAAGGAAACATAATATGTTGTGAAGATACTTAGGAAAGTTTTGAACAAAATGATGAAATCCATGATCAGATTGAATTTTTGACTGCATCAAACATTAGGAATTCTCTTCCAAAGGCCTTCAAACAAAAATACATCATATAAAGTAGGTAAGCACAATCCCTACGAAAAACAGTTCAGGAGTTCATAAACGTTAAATGGCTCCAATTTTCATGAACTGTTCATGAACTGTCCTTGAGGGTTCATGAACTCCTGCATTGTTTTTCACAGGAGAATCACCAAGCGCTCAAAAATCAACCAATCATAATAAAATAGACATATAATTTTGGATTTCCTCAATCCATGATCTCAGTTTATGAGTAATGCTTGCTATACCGCTATACCTTGGCTGTTCTTTCTCAGTTTCAGGATCAGGAAAAGTACTCAAAAGGTGACGATCAACACTCGACTGAGAAGCTTTGATTTCTTGATCAATCTACATGAATTGGTGCACAAACATAATAATTGCTTGTCATATTTGTCCAACTAAAACAAAATTTAGGGGAATTAATAGTTCTTGTATTTAATATGGCATGAAATTGGCAAGCAACGTTATAGTTGTGTATAACTCTTGCGAAGAACAGTTCATGAACGTTAAATGGCCCCAAATTTTTATGAACTGTTCAGGAACTGACCACGAGTGTTCATGAAAGGTTAATGAACAATTCACGAACAGTTCATGAAAATTGGGGCCATTTAACGTTCATGAACTCCTGAACTGTTTTTCGCAGGGTAACACCTGACTATTTGATCCAGATCTAGATAAACTGACCTTTATGGACAGATGGTTTTTATATACAGGGTGGTTAATCCAATTGTTGAAATCCTATTGTATTTTGCTTGAGTGACCATTGTTTACAGGTTACAGTCGATTTGACAGTAGTATCAAAGATCATTCACGGAAAGTTCACCAATATTCAATATTTTGAAAAATGCTTTTAATTATTTTCAAATTCTCAAGGATTTTATGTTAATCTTTGGATTTATCAGTCAGTTGAGCCAAAAAAACATTATTTGGTATGTACAGCTTTAGCATATTTATCTGAGATTAATTCCACCTCAGTATAATTTCAATGTAATTAATATCTAACCTGCAATGCCATTAGTTTTTTAATATAATTCTGAGATTCCATAGTTTTCTCATCCAGCAAACTATCAAGACTTGGAATGCTAAAATCTCTGATAACATAAGAATCAATATTAAGAATTACAAGAATGAATCAGGTCTTGAATGAGAGATACTTTATTTCAACTTCACTATACTGAGTAGCGTCAAATAAAACACACAAGACTCTGCCAACGCTTTGATTTATTCTTAAATCACTATCAGGCAAGTGAAAGAGAGAGGGGGCACTGGACAGGTTAATATCGTATTTATAGTTAAAATGTTATCGAACCAACTTCCAATTGTGATTATTGTCCTGTCATATTTTCGCACAAATAATGGCACTATAAAATGGGAGAATTTTAAAACACAAAACCCTTTCCCTGCAAAAAACAGTTCGGGATTTCATGAACAGTTCATGAACGTTAAATGGCCCCAATTTTCATGAACCCTCCCAGACAGCCCATGAACAGTTCATAAACATTTGAGGCTATTTAACGTTCATGAACTGCTTATGAACTCCTGAATTGTTTTTCGCAGGGGTCCACCTAAGCTTCGACTAGTACATCAAAGGCTCTGATAAACAAAGAAGACTTTTGAGCGTTCAAACAATTCACACAAAATTATCCTAAAGAAAAAAAGAAAAATATCTTCATGGGAGACAAATTTATATATATTGATCATTTTATAAATCAAATATAACACAGAAACTCAATCTTTATGAAAAGTAATACACTCAATATACTAAGTGAGACAAGAGAAAAACATTGAGCTCAATTGAATGGACTGCTCAAAAACCAAATACATACCATGAAATATGACGGTAATAGTATTAGATCTGTATTAGATAGGTATGAGCATTTCAGCAATCCTAATCTGATCTTAATCTAAACCACAGACTTGGGGATTAATCCTATTAAATTTTAAATAACTGACATGCAACAGTCAATCAAGAGTTAAAGTGAAAACAAATGTTACTCAATTTATTATGAGTAAACATTGCATAAAAGCGTATGGTAGAGTAATAAATTGAAGACTAAATATAGACACATAATTAATATAATTTTTTGACAATTAATTTTAACAAGTAAAAGAGAGGATCCCATTAGGTGATAAATTAATTACTTACGCATCAGTTGTATCTGCTTCTTTGATTTCATCAGGAAAACAGCGATGCTGCAGCATTGAAGGTGCACGTGGTACTACACATGGCGCAGGACGACCAGGATCTTGAAGATATGCCATCGCAATATCCTAAAACAGAAAATTATTTATTGATGCTGGTAATATTAACACAAAACATATCAAACACTATAAGGTATATTTCCTAGCCTGCGTGCATTTTCTACAAATTCCAACTACAATTTCCTTGCCTGTGTTGTATTGATATAGTCCCATGAAAACGTAACCAATTATTGACTCCTAGCAATGAGCCACATGCCTTGCTAGGTTAGTTTAAATAACAGATGGGTTTCTTGAATTCGACAACCGGTGAAATTTGATATCGAAAATTAAAGCCTTTAATACAGTTGAAATTGAAACAGTATATTTTCTTTCTTAACGCCAAACAGAACGCGAAACAAAAAATTATAGCCTGTTTGAATCACAACTGGAAAAATATTCAACAATGCATAATGGACCCGGCTCCTTCTGGATGCAAAGATCAGCTAGTAAATATCAGCAATTTTATTAAAAACGTGTATCAAAAACTCCATAATTTAACAGTAGAAATCATTGAAATAGAATTAGTAGCGAGTAGGCATATCACTATACTGTACCTGTTTTGATCTTGGAAAATTTCGCAACTGCAAAAGAGAAACTTTCTTGCCGCTTGGACCACGCATTATAGCAACAACAGAAGGTAAACATACTATGAAAAAACAAATACATACAGTCAATGTCACGGTATGAAAGAAACTTCTTAACATACAAAAATGAACTCTAATAAAAAGAGTTTTGTCTGCGCGTTAAATTTATATGGATGATTGATGAAAAATATTACGTTAGATATCGTATCCTTAATGTGAAGGATTTAAATCGTCTGACACCATCATGGTCCGATAAAACATTTCTTCTTCCTGGATTCTAAATTTGCTCCCTAAAATTTGTCAGATGATTAAAGGAGCAAAAATGAACGGCAGGCGCTACGCACTTCGGATCACGTGCATGTTTATTGTTCATAACACAATGTACATTGTTGACATGAATTTATAACAGATTAGGCCTGCGTAGAACAATAGTTTCAAAGCGAGACGGTTGAATTACGCTAAGCATAAATTCAACTTGTGCTCGCAGCGGTCGCCGGTCAATCTTGCCCCTTTAAGTCATGTAAATAATTTGCACAGCTTTTCTTTCAATAGCTATTGGCCACTTTTCAATTTTTAACTTCCACAGAAAAGAAAGCAAATTATTTTTCTTCTGCTTATGAAACTTGAAAACAACTATTTATCCTCATCCTTCTGAATATGTGCTAGCTTTCCGGGACTCTCAGTTCAATCCTGGACACCATCATCATCATGATCATTTATTCAGGATTTAAATAAGTTGAAGCTTTTTTCGTAATGAGGCAATATGTACACTAAAATGTACCACATCTCAAAAAGTTATTGGAGAGTTGATGAATCATTGATTATTGAAACATTGAAAGTTGATCAAAAGTTCAGAAACGTGGAGCTGCACACATTTTATTAGCAACTTATGAACAATTTTGAATATTTTCTACTACCATCAAGATCTATACGAGTGACTGATATGATTATAATTCATGAAAAGTTCATGAAAACGTCTCTGAAAATTTCAGGTTCATGAACTCATGAATTGTTTATTTTTGCAGAGATGGTATTGGTAATCGTATTTCATGTAAGCTATCAGTATAATACTAATAATACTACATTTTACAGTCAATAACTGTGAGTCACCCCCTAAGCACAGATGCTTGTTCATCTGGGGACCGACAAGGAGTCGAACCCTGGCCTCCAGAACAAAGTGCAGAAACTCTGCCAGTAAGCTACCAGTACACACATGTTATATGCTGTATATGCTATATAGAGACATGACTAACTAACCTTTTGATTTATCTACAGTATCTTCTAAAATACCAACAATAGTAGATTCATCCAAAGCGTAGTAATGAAATTGCTGCAATTCAAATAAATATTATAGAATTTAACGAAGAACACAGATTCTCTGTGAATAGTAAAAATGAGAGCTACTTTTAATTAGATAAATGCTTAATTCTATTGCATATAGGTTCAGCAGTTCTGAGCTTCAGAAACTCTGAGTGGCTTCATATAGCTTTTGAGCGGTTGTGAGCTTTAGAGGTTCTACGAGACCTATGTTAAAAAGCCAGACATAGCTTGTAAAGTTTACACTCAACAAATGATGATGGTGATGACGGTGATGAAGATTACAACTGTGCGTAATAATATTTTTAAACTTAAAGTTTTTCTCCGAACAGCAATCATTTTGTCGATGATTTATTTAACAACTTCTTCGTTGCATTATATTATATATCTATTATTAGCTACAAATTTTCCCTTTGAGCATTCTCCAAAATGTGAACCACTTATAAAAATATATTTAGAAATAAAGTCAAACACTAGACATTGTCTCCATTACTCAGAGTTCGCGCGATAGCACTCATCAGACGGTTTTATTCATATATATATAAAGTATGAGTGCTATTGCGCGATACTCCCAGTAACGGAGACAACGTCTAGTCATTGACTTTATTTCTATACTGCTCTACATATCCGCATCAAGCACTCTATTGATGTTTTGCCACCAATGAACTTATTAAAAATATATTTATGTAATGAGTGGAAACATACCTTCAATGGGTTTGTTTGACATGAATAATTAAGAATGGATGCTTCTTCAATGATGCTTGAAGCTGCTTCTGGGCCATCAGGTGTTGGAAAGAATCCCTACATGGTAATAAAACAAATCCTGACTTCATACGTAAACTAACAAATAGGAAGTCTTTGTGAAATTCTTTTTAAAAAATGTTCACACCATTTTCCATTCTTAACCCATACATTTTGCTGCAACTACATTTATTATGCTTGAATACAGTCTGAAAATTTTCTCAAACTATCAGCTCTTTAATTACATGTCATTAGGCCAGTTTAACACTATTTTAGTATTAGAAAGATCCTGGTCGTCATAGGGAATATCTAAATGAAGATGGATGTATCATCTGACACAGGGTTCTATAGACCTTGAATAATAAAATAGATCCATAGACTAGGTTATAGCATACCATACCAGTCTTACACCATATGATGGTCTTCATCCAGAAAAGAGGATGTGATCACCTAGCCTGTTTCTAAATAAAACCCCTCCCTGGTTGTGGACAGTATCTGTGTGACAGGACACACAAATTAAGGTGTGGACTAACTAAATAGATACATGTACCATAATGACAAAATTAGTGCTCAGATAAATATAAGTCAAGCCTTGTATCAATTTAGTGCTCAGATGAATATATGCCAAGCCTTGTATCAAACGTAGTGCTCAGACGAATAAAAGCCAAGCCTTGCATTAAACTTAGGCAAGAGCATTTACGTCATGTTCCGCTCCATGAAACTGAGAGTCGTTGCACATTGGCTAGATGAACTTCTTACTAAAAGTCGTTGCTCATTCTTGAAAATGGGAATGCCCAATCAGATGCACGGATTCCGATCTCGAGTCATGTGACAGGATTTTGCTGTTGTAAGATCGAAAGGAAACAGTAGTGACATGTGAAGCAGAATCAGACGTGAAATCACAGCTTGACAAAAAGTTACTAGTTTTGCCGTTAAACTCTTCTTAATATATTATTAAAAATTTGATTGAAGGGGACGACTTTTTCCCTTTTTCCGTTAGCCTGTGTGCTGAAGGTCTGATGTAGTCACACAGGGTGGTGGGGTTTGCCTATATTAAACTGTGCTACTGACCATGTTTTTCATTAGATATGAGAGTACTGCTTCTGCTGCCTCCTTCACTCGCAAGGATGCAGGTTTTTGGTCTTTGTCACCTTGGAATATAAATCATACATAATGGCATTCATAGTTTGTTATGATCAGCATAGAAACAAATTTGCAACACAATAAAATCTACAACAACTTGGGTAAGCATCATTTTGTACTAGTATCGGAAATAAGACTGTAACATAACCAAACAATGCGCAAGGGAGTAAATCCTTAGAGGAAACAAATACAGCTGAAATTTAGGGAGCTCAAAAATTGAAAATATCCTGAAAAACCTTAATTAATTCAAAACAAAGTCCTATTCAATGTTTCCATGTAAAGGACATAAACATACTAAAATTAAACACCACCCTAAAATGAATTCGTAAACATCTGTAAACATCCGAAACATTCGAAAACATTCCATCGATGCTTTGAGTAGTATATTGAAGACTCTATAAACATCCTTATATTTGATAATTAATGAATCCAATGATTTCAATTAATGATACTATGCCCTTTACAAAATAATTCTTAAAGTGTATATTCTGGATATTGGGAGATTGCTTCTTTAGATAGAGAAAAAGTTTCTATCAGTACACGTTCTTCTTGTATTTTTGCTTTGCGCAAGTATTTCCCCCTCAAAAATGCAATCAAAGTTACGTTTTTGTGTCTCACTCTTTTTCCTCGAACAGGAACCCGTTTATTTTCAACAAGAGAGTTTACACCGGAAAAAACACTAAACTTTTTACTTATTTGTCTCCAAATAAAAAACCGCTAAACCAAATGACAATCTGCTTTCGGAATGAAATTTTCAACGTTCAGCTGAAGATTTAGTGCTATATTTGATCAATATTCAAGATCCAGGTAAAGAGATATAAGCCTCTAAAGTCAAAAGTTTTTAGTTTTGGATTTTTCTCACTTAAGTGCTCACAAGACTAGCACCTCTTTACGACTTCGTCTAAGCAGGTTATCTCTGCTGGTTATTGAAGGTGTGTGACTATTTTTAATACGCATCAACTATGCCGACTATGCTTAGACGAAGCCGCAAAGAGGTGTTAATCGTGTGAGCACTTGAGTGAGAAAAATCCAAAACTAAAAACCTTGGACTTTAGAGGCTTATATCTCTTTACCTGGATCTTGACTATTGATCAAATATAGCTCTAAATCTTCAGCTGAACGTTAAAAATTTCATTCCGAAAGCAGACTGTCATTTGGTTTAGCGGTTTTTTATTTAGAGACAAACAAGTAAAAAGTTTAGTGTTTTTTCCGGTGTAAACTCTCTTACTGAAAATAAACGGGTTCCTGTTCGAGGAAAAAGAGTGAGACACAAAATTAACCCAAAATCGTCACTTTGACTGCATTTTTGAAGGAGAAATGATTGCTCAAAGTAAAAACACAAGAAGATCATGTACGAATAGAAAATTTTTCTCTATCTGAAGAAGCAATCTCCCAATATCCGGGATATACACTTTAACAAATCGTAAGAAATTGGAGAAATATAATATAGAAATATGACACAGTTGTTATTAGTTCATAGTCAACATCGTTCCATTTCAAGGTCACATGATAAATGATTAGGGCTGTAATCAGCAATTTTGTTTCAGTTGATGTTTATGAACCCAATATTAGTAATAACTCATTAGAATAAAGTATGTCAACAACCCGGTCATGGTTAATTACAAATGCATAACTTCATTCGTCAACGACCATGCTGGTGCAGTGGCTATAACAGAGGCTTTCCTAAGTTTTGAATCTTCGTAAAAGAATCATTTACTTATTCATATTTATGCGTTTTTAGAGCGATGTGGTCTATGAAACACTAGAATAGTCCCTAATTGAGATTGATGTTGACTATGAACTAAAGCTGACCAGATTGGTCTGTTATAATGTTCTAAAATATGATAAAATGCAAATTACCTTTCATTGCTGCTTGTTCATCTGGAACCTGAGGCTACACAAATAAAATTATAAGTACTTAGACACTGACAGAGGTTGACAAGGTATGCTTAGCAACATAAAATATAGGCTGCGTGCATACATAATTTCAGTTAGCATAGTCCATTTGCATATTGGCGCTGAGTATCGCATACTAAATGTTTGTACTGAATTCATATTAAATAAATATTACGTACATTCATTACTCAATTTTCACTATTTTAAAATCCTTACCTTGTTCACATGTTTTATTATCATATCACAACACACTACCACATATGGTAATGGAAAGAATAATCATTACAATAAACTTGGCGCTAATGCGCATACGGACTATACAACAAAAAAGTCTGCCTGCACACAGTCGTAGGCTATATACAAGATAACCTTTATTATTACCAATCAACATGAAAATTGAATTTAAAATTCGAATATTTATACTTATTTAATTATATTGTTTGATGTGTGAGAATTAATATTGTATCATTACAGTCGAATTCAGTTAATATCCCCTCTTTTAATATTCCATCTTGCTTAATATCCTCACACAAAAGTGATTTCTATTTTCAATTCTCCATACAAACTCCATAATCCTACCTCGCTTAATATCCCACCTCGCTTAATATCCCACCTCGCTTAATGTCCCACTTTTCATCTGTACCAGAGGGGGGATATTAAGCAAGTTCGACTGTATATCGTATTAATATTGTATCAACTATCATTACATTGTCTAATCAACATATCAGTAATTATCTGTTTGCAGCAATGATTGATCAAAATGTACAATAGACATGAAATGAATCAATATCATCTGATGTATTGTCAATGCAATATCCATTTACCTTTGATTTGCAGCCAGATATTCCCAATTCAATTACTTGTAGGACAGCATCAAGACATTGCTAGAAAATTAGTAATTTTTTTTTAATCAATACATTAACCAACTTTAACATTAACAAAACACATACACATACTTTTATCACATTTTCATAATAAAATGTCAATAATTTATAATAAAATAAGCAATATAAAAAATATGAAGTCAAAAATCAGACAATCCTTTTTGCTACTCAAAGTTTCACGCCAAGGCGAAAATATTGAATAAATTGCCTGATGATCGCCTTGGCGTGAAACTTTGAGTAGCAAAAATGATGGTCTGATTTTTGACTTCATATTTTATACATTATTTAAAGCTCTGCTGTATAGCATTGAGCCCTATGTTCAATCAGCAAGACAACTTACACCACATTATATATATAATAAAATAAGTAAAAAGTAATAAAAAATACATCAAAGGACAAAATACTGTGTCTGTGTATGACCACTATAAGGATGTGGCTTTTACTAAAAAGGCGGTTTCAATAGAAATTCTATTTTAGACATAAGAAGAGTGACCACTGCTAAGCTATTGATATTTGGGGCACGCGAGGCACGTAAGGAGAAAACCAGAAGGCATCAGAAAATCACAAGCCACTGCGGCTATCAACATCATTATCTCATAGGAAAATGTGCGCCAGTTGCTTTGTTTTATAACTAGCAAACTTTACAAGCATTTACATGACTTTCTTGCTCATGAAATGTTTTCAAAAACTCCTGATCAAATTGGAAATTCTCATTTGTGGTATCATGTTTGAATTGTAAGATCAACTGTGTTTTTGAACCAAGTTTTGCTATGGTGATTAGGCGTCAAACTCTAAACCAATGAGATCATTCAAATCATTTTCGTAATAACACAAAGACAAAAGGACACTGTATAGAGGTGACTGTTATAGCAGGATTAACCGTATATTACTGACCGACTATAATTTTGCCATTTTGGTTGGGTTTTTTGAGTATGATCTAACATTACAAAGACATAAAGAAAATAGGTAAATATTTTGTTAAGTTTATTTTGACTCACATGATCATCAAGCAGCCAAGAATGATTTAAAACCCAAACAGATAATGTATTAAATGCAGCAACAATAATAGAATGCAAATCTCTTGAATGTAATGGCGGCGCCTTGTTTGTTTGAAATGCAACATAATTGCATATCCAGTTGATGGTTTTTACAGCTTCTGATGAGTCTAATCAAAATAAATGGGAAGTGGGATTTAGACAATTGAACTAACCGTGAAACACAAAAAAAAATTTGGAAGCTGGTGAAGTAGCAAATCAATTCAAACATCTAAGGGAATGCAAGGAACTAAAGCATTAATTGTGTCTAACATAGATTTCACCTGTTTAAACAGTATGTAGCTAACCAAATCTGATACACTTTACTGTCTTGGTTCTATTTGGCTTATACCAGAGACTAGGCCAGTTGCCATTTCAGTTGATTGTAAATAAGGAAATTTGATGGTAATTACAGCTATAGTATCATATAGCTAATACAATTTATAGTGATTCAACCTTAGGTTGCACATGACGAGTTAATTGAGGAGTACCGTGCCTATTTTGCTGCAGTGTAAATGGCCCTAAGTATTTCCCTAAGTATTTTGCATCAGATTTTGTAAAACAGTAGCCCAAATTAGCCCAGCAACGCATAGGGGGGGGGGGCTTGTTGCTAGTATTAAAAAATTTGTACCTATTAACTTTTCATTGAGTTCTGCCATCCCTGATAATAATTCAAGTGCTGTCATTGTAACATTCAAATCACTACGCCATGTTCCAGCAAACATTAACTTTTGACAAAGCAAACTTGACATGCACACAAATAATCCTTTTGTGGTATTGAGATCTGAAATCCAAATACAATATATAACATAACCGAGCATATAATTCATGGTATAAAATTAGGTTGGAAACAAGAATGAGGCTTTTCTGTGATTTGAAGTCTCATATGTTTATTGTGCGATCATCAGATGGACCTTCTGGCTCTTCAATCATTTTCTTTTAATCTCATTCTCAATTATAGGACAAAATCATGGTAGTATTTAACGATTATTCTTATTTTTTTATCCAATGCTTTCATCAGTTGGAATGCCCATTGCCAGATATTTTTCCAAAATAATTATCAATGAATAATCAATTATCATAACGAGGAATTGTAAATGAATAAAAAATTAATTTTATTGAGTAGGCTACGACATTCTAAACTCAAATTACCTCTTGCATAACCAATTGACCCAATCTCGTTTTGATTAAAAACTTTATCAGGCAACGGACGCTTTTGGCTTTGATTTTCAATATTGACGTCCAGTGTATCCCGTGTATTGGCAATAGTAATACTTGGTATGATAGATAATTGCCGTCGTAACTCATCTACAGCAGTATCTTCAATGAGCACCATGCACCCTAAGAGAAGATGTTATATTTTTACTTATATATGTCCGGATATTATCGAACCAACTTCCAATTGTGAATGGTTGATTGAGTTTTTTATATTTCCGCACAAAGAATGGCAATATTAATGAGTACTTTCGAAAACATTCCATCGATGCTTTGCATATTATGTATATGTATATTGCATGCTCTGTAAACATCCTTATATTTGATAATTAATGAATCCAATGATTTCAATTAATGATACTAAGAATTGAGTCTACTGAAGTCTAAAGCATTTATCTGAAGAAATTAAGATAAAGCATTGAGACAAAATGTACTAGGATTCTAGAAGGCCAAACCTTTTGTCTGATGTGCAGCTGATGGCATTGTTTTACTTTTCAGATCCGGATAATAGCGTCATACTTTGGTAAGCTTATATATGATTATTCATTAAACTGACACAATGCCAAAAAGCCAATTAAAAAAATGTGGAGCTTCACATCATCTTTCACTAGCAACAACTTGAAGGATAGCCAACCCATACGATACATGGAGAAATATTTGATAAAAATTCTATTGTGCCTGTCAGACTCTGTATAAAGATACCTATCTATAACGGGATAATTTATTAAAATTCCGAAGTCAGTTGCTACATACTAAAAGTGTGCAGATCTGATCTGAATCGGATCCGATTGGATTCAGATTGAGATCGGATGCGGATTGACTATCAGCTGTCGGATCGGACTGACATGACGATGTCCGACTAAATCAGATTTTAAGAATATTCTACATTATTTTTGCAGTATTCTTTGCTTTTAAACAGCATTCATCACTTTTTTATCATCAAAACATTTATAACAATCTTTAATCTGGAAATTCGGATCTGATTCAGATTTAGATAGTTCATACCTGTGCTCAATTTTCGAAAACATCCCATCTGACGCACACCTCTACTACATATGTAAAGAAGCCTTGATTGTTTATGCAGAACCCGTAATGCCGATGATAACATAGAACATGAGAACTGATGCTACTTACCGCCTAGAAGCATTTTGATGTTTGCAGGGTCCACCTCAACATCTAATGCCTGGACAAACAATTTTGTAAGCCTTGGTTTTAACATTGAAAAGGTCAAAGCACCAAAACCAATGGTCGTATCAGAAGACATCATATTATCTGAGCTAAAACCTATAATTAACAAAATAACAAATATATAAACAAATAATTTCTCATTTAGAGGAAATAGCATTAATCATTCAGATGGTATTTCCCTACTGAATGTGTCTATTTCACAAGAGCAGCGTTAAAAATTTTGACTCCTCCAATTCTAAATTTCAAAAATGAAACATGCTAGAAATACACTTACAAATCATGAATGATCACCTTATGATGTGAGACTTAGAAGTAGCGTACTTCTACAGTCAAACTTGTTAAAACGGTCACCTCTATACAGTGATCACCTGTCTATAGTGGTCACTTTTGCAATATAATAATAATAATAATAATAATAATAATAATAATAATAATAATAATAATAATAATAATAATAATAATAATAATAATAATAATAATAATAATAATAATAATAATAATAATAATAATAATAATAATAATAATAATAATAATAATAATAATAATAATAATAATAATAATAATAATAATAATAATAATAATAATAATAATAATAATAATAATAATAATAATAATAATAATAATAATAATAATAATAATAATAATAATAATAATAATAATAATAATAATAATAATAATAATAATAATAATAATAATAATAATAATAATAATAATAATAATAATAATAATAATAATAATAATAATAATAATAATAATAATAATAATAATAATAATAATAATAATAATAATAATAATAATAATAATAATAATAATAATAATAATAATAATAATCACAAGGGGTGATGGTTAATGCTTGTCAGGACATGTCAAATCTTGAAAAAACAATGAAAGATAAATGTTGAAAAAGCAACTTAAAGCTAATTGATTTGTTGAAAGATGTTATTTCTATAGTTAAATATTTCATTTCTGTTAGAAACTCTAATCAGACATGAATCAGAGACATCAGCCATGCAGTGGGATAGGGTTAACGCGATCAGTAAATACAACTATAGTCGTTCAACTACAAACACAGACTAATAAAATAAACACATGGCTTAATCTAATTTCCATAATTCATGCACTAATTATCTTGTATCTATAATGTAAACACTAATTATTCCAATAATTTCTAATTTGAAAATAGCAATTTTATTGAATATTGTAATTCAATTTACAAAATGAAAAAGCTTATCTTCACTTTCTATAACAAAATAAAATAGATTTACCAGTGGCACATCACCAAAGTTCCTAGAGTGCACATTAAAATAATTAAAATCGCAAACCTTGGATCCCAAGCGTTGTAAAGTGCATTGGCAGACACACCATTGATAATAATAATTTAATTGATGTACTTCTGATGTGTGTTGATGAAACATTATATCTGAATGGATAAAATCGACTTTGTGTGTTATTAGTATTTACAATACTACAACTTTCATAATGTATTTCATAATCTTTCCCCTTTTCACAAAATATTATGGGGTAGGGTTACGGTTAGGGTTACATGGCTTGTATTCCAAGACGTGCCAGCACACCTCCGCACACGCCTCGGCGTGCGATCTATCGCACGCCTACTTGCCAATCAAACAAAACAAAACTGTTTTTTTCTACTAGGCCCATGTGACAGTTTTATTTTGTTTGGTACTGATATTCATTTGAAACAACCGGCTATCGTGTTGTTGCCATAGTAACAACTGATCGCACACCATTGCACGCCTTTTCGGTTTCTGAGACGTGCATTTTGTTGCACGCGTGTGATTTCAGGAATACAAGCCATGTAGGGTTAGGGTTCACAATATTTTCAATTAATATGCCTCGTAACTATCTACGTAGGAGGTGTCCAAATTGGAGGTATTATCTATGTCCACTGTTAATTAGTGTGACCGGTACTTGATACCGTTCAAATGGAAGAAAATAACTGTTAAATAATTGAAGAACATTGAATAAGAAATGCAAAATAACCAGAAGAATGCCATGAAAATAGGATAATGTGAATTACTAGTTGGAAAATGATACACATACACTTAACACTCGCTAGATACACCCGCTATGTCACGTCATTCACATATCACATGCCACATCACTCACATACACGGCCGTAAATCATAACCCAAATTCAAAATTTTTGTACATATTTTGAGCAATTATGAGATGAAAAATTGCAATATCGTGTTTGAAGGTACTGTATTACAGTACAGAAGCTCCCAAATATACAAACACAACTTTTTTCAGGTAAAATTCCCATTTTGTCTCCCAAAATTGTCAAAACTCCCGGTCAGAAACGGTCAGAAACATATAGTTATGGCCGTGCTCAGATGTTAAATCACTTACATAATCCTCAGCATGATCACTCACCCTAAATTCAAATCTTTTCCACTAATGGGTAAAACAAATTCCAAGGCTTGAAGGAAATGTGGTATTAAAACCTGAGCGCCTTGTAAATCAACGCTTAGCAACTCTTCGCTATTTAATAAGATACTCCCTAAAACTTGTCCAGCTCTTGTCTGAAAAGAAAACATAAAACACATATCACATTATTGAAAAGTCGAAGGAAGAATGGTGGGTCAAAAAGATAAACATTTCAAAATCTAGGATGAGAAATAAAACCTGCTTAAAATAGTCACCTATTCTCCTATATAGCTATAAGGTCTAGAATAATGAACACACAAGCAGGTAACTATTATAGACAGGTTTGATTCAAAAATAATTATTTGGAAAACTTGAAACTATGTTCTACCTGAATTACGTAATCTTGATACGTTCAAACATGTTATAACAGTCAACTCTAAAAAGCATTAACCTGTGTATGGTTGTCAAGGTCACTCATGCAATTTCTAAAACTGCTTTCACTATTGAATCAACCCTGTATGTAAGACCACCTGCGTATAGCAGTCAATTTATCAATGTATTTAATTAAAAAATATATTAAATCTCAAGCTAGATAACATTCCTAAAAACTTAACATAAAATAAAATTTACACATGGGTTTAAAATTTAAAACTAAATATATCGAATTGAGTTTTCTTGTCGATTCATCATTGACTGGAAATTACTTATACGCAACAGATCATGAAATACAATCATGTATGTTTTACAATGACGCAATGAAATTCTTCAAAATTGATTTTTGATGTACTCAGACTCTTCACTCTTCAGTACTTTTCAAGTGAAACAAATCAAATATTTTCCGTAGCTTTCTTTTGAGGCTTACGATTGCAATATACTAAAACAAGAGTTATCCCCTATTGGAATACCATATGGAGGAGGATTAGCACAGTTGGCAGAGCAACCGAACTTCAGGCTGGATCACATCTGATCGACTGTGGTTCAAGGTCAACTCAGTCTTGACTTTATCTGACACATCTAATGAGTACCATCTGAGGATGGCAGATGGAATGGCCCAGAGGGAATTGCATTGTGAGTAGTTGCAGTGCATCGTTGCGCATTGACAATCGAGACCTGCCTGCCATTAAATCTGTTGAAATTGATCTGCAGTGTCGCAGCTGAGATCACTAAAGAGCGTTTAAAATGATTGCTCTTAGCGAAAAAAGCCACTCCTCTAGAAATAGAAGAGTGGTACATTACATTTGAATACAATAGACACGGCTATGCATCATTCAACCATTGTTCCTCTTCAGCAATCAGCCAATCGGAGGGTGATCTCTGCATGTGTGTGCAATGTTTCGTTATATTGTAACTCATTTCCAGAAAATGTGGCGTTATTCTGTTAATTCAATTTTATCCTAAACATGTATTCATCAACCCTTTACTATAGAATTTACAATAAAATAAATTGGAGATAATTTTTAATTTCCACAGATTACCCAGCAACGTGAGTAACTCATTGCTAGTACCAAATACCTGCTAAATACTAGCAATGTGCACTCTGATGGCTGTGCAAAAATAGTTCAAGCTAGAGCTACATTACTTTACAGTTTCCAGACATTCCAGTAGAAAGACTACAAGCTCATTTGATTAGTGAAATAAATAAGAAATCATGATTCATTCTAGACATGTTTCCAACATTTAACTGTTTTGATACTGTTTACACGGGAAGTTAAATGTATAATTTACCTCTTGGTAACACAGTCCAACTGCAATACACCAGTAAAACCGAGCAAGATATATGGGCAAAATAGCTTGATTTGGAGACTGATGACAGTACATTTGACATAATATACCATATGCTTCAGCTCTTCCTGGTTCAAATTCATTTTTTGTTGGTGTGATTCTAGTTGTAACAAACATATACATGTTATGAATGGAGGATCCTTTTTTTGTCCATCTGCTCGTTATTAGAAGCCTTGATATATCATATATTTCTTGAAGTGTATATCCCGGAAATTGGGAGATTACTTCTTTGGATAGAGAAAAATTTACCACTCCTATATGTTGTTCTTGTGTTTTTGCTTTTCGCGATCATTACCCCTGTGAAAAGCAGTTCAGGAGTTCATGAACAGTTCATGAACGTTATATGGCTCCAATTTTCCTGAACTGTTCATGAACAGTTCATGAACACTCACAGGCAGTTCATGAACAGTGCAGAACAGTTCATGAAAATTTGGGGCCGTTTAACGTTCATGAACTGTTCATGAACTGTTCATGAACTCCTGAACTGTTTCGTAGGGGTACCCCTTCAAAAATGCAGTCAGGGTAACGATTTTGTGTCTCACTCTTTTTTCACCGCCAGAGTAACCCGTCTATTTTCAGAAGAGGGTTTTGACAGGAAAAAACAACTTGGCATTTCATGTTTTTCTCTCTAATTAAAAAACACCTCAATATGAAGATATATTTTTATCAATATTTGAGGTCCAACAAAAGAGATATAAGTTTCTAAAGTCAAAAAAATGCAAATTTGAATGTTTTCAAGCGGCTACAACTCTTTACAGATTAGCTTAGATAGGATTATCGCTGTGGGTAGTCTCTGTGCGCTTTCTCTGTACAGTCAATGGAAATTAAAAATACCATTGTCTAGGAAAAGTCGCAAACAGTGCCGGATTAACCCATAGGCTGTTTAGGTGGCCGCCTTAGGCCACAGATAATAATAGGCCTCCGGAAATTATGAAAAAAAAAAAAAAAAATGAAAACACCAAAAAAATTGAAAAAACAGTATTTTTGTGGTCTCTTATGAAATTCTCATATTTTAAACTACAGTAAATACAAGTGTAATTCAGTTTTATCTACAAGCCATTGGTCACATACATTCATACAGAAATTGATCAAATTGTTTACAATGGTCAAGATTTAATTGTCATAAACAATTTTGAATTTCCTTCCTGTCTCATAATTTGGTGACAGCATTGCTATTTCCAGATCAAATTACACTTGCTATTCAAGGAAAACAATCATTGACAATACATGATGACTTGTAACTTCCTGTTGTGAAAAAATGATCCCAAAAAGATTGTGTTGCCATGGCAACGACCGATCGCAGCGGCTCAAATAAACTGATACAACAAGTAAGTTGACTTAATTAAGAGGGCCATTTACACTGCAGCAAAAAAGGCACGGTACTCATCAATTAACACCCGAGGTGTTAACAAGAATGCGGCCCGTGCTGTTTTTTTTCAGGGTTTACACAGCTTATTAAAAACTGTTTTCAAGATCGCCCGTGCCTATTTTTACGCGGGCCGAGATTGAAAACTTACAAACTGAATTATAGGTTTCTCATTATTTAATGGTTTTACAGCTGAAATTCGATAAATTGAGATTCAATTATGTTAAATAACTTGTAAGGATTCCGTTGAACTGAAAATCACTATGTTTTTCATCAATTATAATATTTAAATTGTTGTTACATTCCTATCTCCATTGAGCAAAATTCAAATACATTTGGGTTAATCTTTCACATCATGAACATGCTACCACGCCAGATCAGTATTTCTGTGACAAAATACACATCTAAATTTACGCTCCGCACTCGTGGTTACAATTTGCATAATTAAACCTTATATTACAGAAACTTCATTAATTTTCAAAAGAAATACGTAACAAAATATGCTTAATGTGCTTATCTGGCTTTGGTAATCTTTAGTCTGTTACTGATTTTATTAGAAAACCTCAGAATTCCACTGTAAAGAGACGCAACTTCTACGATGACGTCATAATTACTGCAAAACGACACGGTGCCCACTTTTTGAGCGGGCCGAGACTACCTAGAGAAATGATCTCGGCCCGATCAAAATAGTAGGCACGGTGCCGCTTTTCAATGACTGAAAAAGCCGTTTAGACAGTGTTTTTGCTTGGCCCGTGCTCAAAAACACTTGACACCTTCACACCTTTGATGTGTTAATTGACGAGTACCGTACCTATTTTGCTGCAGTGTAAATTGTCCTTAGAATGGGAAGGACATTCATTCCATACATTCTATTACAGTAATACTGTATTTATACTAAAAAAGTTATATTTCTAAGAGAGTGATTGTCATTGTTCATATAAAAGCAGAATAAAGAGGGAGACCAACAAACAGTATAATTATGTTATTTTCACGAAATTTCCGTAAAAAATTTTTTAGGCCCCATATTAATCAATCGCCTAAGGCCACTGATAATATTAATCCGGCACTGGTCGCAAAGGTGTCAATCGCAAAAATAGTTGAAAAAAAAGATCCAAAACTAAAAACTTTTGACTTTAGGGACTTATATCTCTTTTGTTGGACCTCAAATCTAGATAAAATATGTATGGACATCATCAACTCAACGTTGCATCAATCATCCTAAAAACAGATTTTCATTTGGTTCAGCCGGTTTGTTTTAAAGACAGAAAATTGAAGTGATTAGTGTTTATTTTCTGGTGTAAACCCTCCTGTGAAAAATAAACGGGTTCCTGGTGGCGCAAAAATGAGTGAGACACAAAAATTTCCCAAAAGCGTCACTTTGACTGCATTTTTGGAGGGGTAATGATCGCGCAAAGTAAAAATACAAGAGGAGCATATACAAATAGAAAATTTGACTCTATCTAAAGAAGTAATCTCCCAATATCTGGAATATACACTTGAATAACTTGTATTCATGCCAAGTAAAACAAATGTCCTAAAAGTGAAGCTTAGTAGCCTACAGAACTTGGCTGAGAGAAATCTTTAAATTTGGGGAATAAGATTATTAAAATTTTTGACTTCACATTTTTGCTATTGGCCTAGGCAATATTATATTCCAATAACTTTGGTCTAGGCAGGCGCACTACCATGTTTTAAAAAGTGAAACGACTGAAAGTCATTTTCAGGATTCTTCTTCAATTAAAATCCACGTCTATGCTAAAAATATTGGTGTGAGACGTGGTTCATTCTTCTGTTGTGGTTAATATGCAAAGCAGTTAGTCAAATAGAATGTTGACATTACAACAAAATCAGGAATGTTAGCCTACCATATGTCAGCCTCTACATATAAAATTATTGAGTTCATGCAGAGAACAATATAGCAGTTGTCCATCGGCAAATGGCGATCAATTTAGTGTTTCTACCAGCAGGTATTTTTAATAATTTTATTTTTATAAAATATGAAAATGTGTCGCATAACATAACAAACTTGTACTGCTTCTCTAATTTATAATGTCATAAAGAGAAATTCTATTGAAAGTTTTTTGTATCCTGTTTGGATTCTCCACATGAAATATCGGCAATAAAAATTTCAGATCAAGTTTGAAAAATTATACTGGTCTCTGAGTTCATGAACAGTTCATGAACATCCATTACTCTGCATATGGACACCTTGTAAACAATTCATTAACTGTATTCACAGGGGAGAATGACCCAATGTAGCTGGGTTCAAGATGTGAGTAAACGTTTCCCGCATCCACATGATCAGGGTTTGACAAAATGTTTACCTAACGCAAACCTCAAGTTTTTAAATAAACGTTTCGAAAATTGTACTGACATAAAAACATATTTCCAGCATTTTGACTTTTCCTTCTGAACTTTGCTAGCCTTTCGCAAACCTGACTTTTTGCAAACCGTTTACAAGTTTCCGGACTTTGTTGGACCCTGCATATATAAAAGTTTAGGTTCAAGGGCCATTACGTAATATAGTCATTAAAAAGTAGGAATAGTTTGTATAGGAGATGTATCCATAAATTAAAATTCTTCAATTAAATATCTAAATTTGTGCATGCCAGCTAAGCATTTGAGTTCTTAAAAGGAAAACCTACCTCTTCATTTCATCAAGGGTTAAACATGCCACTCCTTGACTTATTTGGGATAGCTTATCACCAAGCAAACTTGTGTCAACACCACTTAAACAAGCTTCAAATAACCAATTCCCAACTATATGTAACACACTGTTGATGTCTTGTGAAATATCAGCTTTTGTTAACACTTTGAAATTGCTTGTCACGTCATTAGTTTCATTATCCCCTTCAGACAAATGTTTTTTGAGAGATACTTTGGGTCCTACGGTATAAACTGAATTTGATCTAGTCGGTAGTTTAGTGGGTTGCTTCAAAGTGGACGAATTAACTGTGTCGATTGGGTGTTCAATACCTAGCAGCTGTCTAACTAGATACGAAACACCAGTCATTGCCTTCAGAAAACTAAAAGGTAATGTTCTTAGACAAGGGTGGTGTTCAGGAGATCGGCCTTGCTCTAACGCAAATGATGCAAAATGTTCAGTATTGGATATCTCCGTTGGTTTTGAAAGAGTGCAAGGATTACCAATTAAATGAAGCATTCTAAACCAACATTGAATTGTTACTTCAGATGATAAATTAGGAATTGAAACAGGCAATCCTTCCATTTCAACATTTGGAACTTGAATATTTCTATCGTTAACGAGATGATATGTTAATGGTTTCAATAACTGACACCATTGGACAATTAATGTTGAATGATGTCTCCAAGATAGTACTAAATCTTGTAACGTACACCACATCGGTGGTGTTGGGAATGATTCAGCGCAAGCAATTAGCCATACTTCAAAGATTGTTGTTATCAATTGTTCACATAAATGTTCCGCAAGACCTCTAGTTTGAGGGGGTGGTGATAATAAATGTCCAGAGATTGTCATGTAGAACTTTAAAATAGCTTCCCACGTTGATTTATTGAATATAGCATTACTACAAACTACTTTAATGTTATGCAAAACTTGACTGCACAGTTTCACTTGAATAATAACAGATGAGCTATCTCTGGGAAAAAACAGGTTGGTCATGTGCCTCAATATTTTTTGGAAATAAAAATCATTTCTGACTAAAACAGGATGTGGAATGTAGGGTTTTGGATTGGAACATACGCATGTTATCCAGTCTAGGTATAAAAATACGCAATTCTTTATAGTTTCAACATCAGACAAAGGCAATGATAATCCATAGCAAATTACTTCCATAGTCCAGTCCACTTGTTCTTTGGTCCCAAAGTTGTTCTTTTTATCTAGAGTTAAGCTTCTTATGACAGATAATGCTACTTCCCGTCCAACTCCTTGTGGATAAGTAGCTAAAACACTCTGTACTCCACATTGATCTTCTAGAGCAGTTCTCAATGATATCCATTCTCCAAACATTTTTTGGAGTGACTGGCTGACCGCCAGTGATCGAGCTCTCACTCAACAAAAGCTATTGAAGAAATTGAATTTTTGTTCAGCAAGAAGCTTCATATCTGGAAAGAGGATATATGCAGTACAGCAACCTATAAATCTTTCAATAAAATTATAACGTCTGCTTTTTTATGTGGAGAAACAACTGCCTGCCTGCCTCCAACAAGCAAGTTCACTGGCGGTTTTGCATCAATTTTCCGCCATTATGCCCCTGCAAAAAGGGAAGAAAATCGAGATTCGTAAAATATAAAATGACGTCATGCAAAGGCTTCACTTTGCAAAGGGAAAGGGATCATCCCCTCGAAAAATGAACCCCACATTGTGGGATATATGGGGTGCTGGTTCCCGTAGGGCCTCTTCACTCCAACCGGAAACAAATTCATCTGCCTTTTCTTCCAAATTAGGAGTGATGACGTATTAAAGTTAAGTCTATATTTGGGAGCTATAACTATGTTTGGAAGCTCGCAAGAATGCGCTGCCGTAAAAGGTGATGGGTGAATAATGGGGCGGAAATTGTCTTGCTTGCGTTGATGCCAGTCTTCTTTTGGCGGTCCTGTTCCTCCCTCCTCTTCAAATTGCTTCATTGCAGAAAGTAACGGATATTTCATCGTAAGGGAACTACACGGATCTCAACTCGCAAATAATCATGGTAATTATTTTATTATGTATAACCTCTTTTACGTATAAAAGTTCATGTGATTTTCTCGAAGGTGTATCGTTTTACTTGTTTAATAGCATATGCATGATTGTGGAAATATTCATAACTTCTCCTAAATTTATAAGATGTTGAATTTCCTGTGTAGCTGCAACATCGATGTGCCCCACCTATTGACTTACTCTCCTGAATTCCTGGTTTACAAATACTCTACATAATTTAATTATCTTTATAGTGTACGCTTATAATGATCTTAAGTTAAGTTTTGACTCTTGCAAACAAAATGCCGGTTGGTAATTTGCTGGCCTAGGCATGTGAAATATAATTTTGTCGAATGCATTTGTGTTTGACGAATTAATAACTGAAAAGCAAAATCTGTGCAACCCTTTTTTGATGATTGAAATATTTTTAACATTATTTATTATAATTATTGTAAATTTATGCAACACTCAAGCTTTGCAATACTGCGTGAATGGTAAAACAAACGAGTTACCAAAAAGTTACAATAATATCAAAAAAATCTGCGTGTTTTTTAAGAATCAGTAAGACTTTTATTTTCATTTACGTTTTATTTCAATTACGGTTACATTTATACACTTGTGACTTGACAGAACCATTGTTTGAAGCTTTGATTTTACTGTATTCAGATTTTAGAGTCGAGAAAATATTGCATAAATTTACAATAATATAATAATGTTTCAATCATTGAAAATATACATAGCATATAGTTAGACTATAGTGGTAAAGTTCTTTATGTGGACATATTTTGTGCAGTACAGAATTGGTGATTTTGATTGACTGTCCAACCTCACCATATATGCAGTAATGTTTTGTGAAATAAAATAGTGGGGAGTGGTTCATAATTCCTGTGAGCGGGTTCCCAGATAATAAAATGAGGGAACTCCGCCCCCCACAGTGTTCCCTTACCAAGACATCACTGACATACTTGAAAAGGAACTGCGATGAGCCACTCCCCTTAATATTACGCGTAAGGGTAGAAAATGTTGGGACCACTGGGACCGACGGTCGCAGGCACAAATATTGAACAATAGAATTACTGCAGACACATTGCTCCAAATTTAAAAGTATTCTGAATCTAAATCTATAAGTAATGCATAAAGCTCATTAATGAAACCAAATGTAAGAGTTGCATAAGGATGAAACTGATTAGTCTATGTATAAATAATGTCAGTTCAAAATTGCTTGACAAGGAAAATTTCCGGTAAAATATTTGCTGGCATTTTTAAGGCAAAATTTATGTGGTCGCAGGCACTGAAAAATGTTTTCGACCCCTGATTATGCAGACCCTACTAATCATCGAAAAAAGATGTAGGTCTGTGTACTCAGGCTAGGCTACAGGGAATGATAAGCTGCTAGGTGAAGATTTCTGTTGACAGATTTGTCATAATTGAAAAAGCCTTCGAATTGATTCGGATTCCTAGTATAGTTTTTTCTTATTTTTTTTTATCATTCAAACATTCATCTTCTCTTTCTGCAGTCGATGTCAGGTATTACAATCTCTGAAGAAGTTGGTGAACTTTATAAAGGAGTTAAAATGGAGTCTGGAAACAAGAGGTTCATGATTTTGAAATTAAGTGATGACAAGAAACAAATTGAAGTTGACCATTGTCCAGATAAAGATGGTAGCTCTAGCGAGGATGAGCAAGCTTTACTCTTGAAAGATTTTGTAGCATACTTAAGAAATCATGTTGAAACACATCAACACAAATGTGGATTTGGAATTCTCAAAGCAGGCAAGAAGACTGGTGGAAAAGTGACTTTTGTTAGCTTGTAAGTAATACTGTTCCCATTTGCTCTTAAACTAAGTTTTCAAATTCACAAATGTCACATCTGTCTGTTAACTTTAGAAATGTTTAAGTTAGACTATGCCAAATCACATCCACAAAAGCAGATTCCATGACATTATTTGCGATAGACCAAACCGTCTGATGTTTGAGTGCAATGTTTGGGTTTTTCATTTTCAACAACAGAATACAATGGTCTGAGGCTGCTATGATCTCGCATATTTTTGGTATTGGAATTATTTATGGAAAATTAAAGATGGATTCAAGTAGTTTAAGAATCAATAAAAACGCCTGCAACCTTCAAATTTATATATCATTGTCAATTTTATTCCATTAAACAATAGCAATAAAAATGATGTAATCGACTCATGCCACTAAACATTTCGCTTTGACGCTTTGTTATTTCTGCTCAACTTTGCTTCCTTTTCTTTTAACTCTGAAATCCTGTTTTTTTTGAGCTATTTATCTCTATATTTTACTGTTGTTTATCAAAACACATCATGGTTCTTTATCCTTGGATAAATTTAGCCACCACACCTTGTATATGAAGTACCTTGTATATGAAGTCGAGTGTTGGCCAAAGTAATATAAAAAGGTCATTTGGCCACGTCTTATTTTATTTTGCCAACACGCACTGGTTTTGGCCGTTGAGTTGGCATGTGTTGGGCTAGTCGAATGGGATGATCATTAATCCAAGGAAAATATACTTTGTGTTACATTGCATTCACCTTATCTTTGCGGAAAACAAATTAACAGAGAAGTAATACAGCCATGACACTGTCTAAATGAATTTATGTTTTTTATCGTAGAATTCCAGATGACGCAACCGTTAAAATGAAGATGTTATATGCATCTGTAATTGAACCTATCAGGCAATCTTTGGAAGGAATTCAAGTAGCCAAGAAACTTAACGAGATTAACGATTTGAACGTTGCACTATTGGAAGATGTTTGAAAAACACTTTTAAATAGCTACCGATCATGAATTAGTTTGTATCAATAAATAAACATTTCTTGTGCCAAGTGCTGCATCATTTAGCCAATTATATATGCACATTGGGGAAAGTGGTATGATGGTGTGTCGTCATTGTGGATTATGATTTGTTTAGTACATTGTTGGTTGATATTTTGAACAAAGAATAAGATTCAACACCAATTTTGTTAGTAAATATCAAATGTAAATTATCAAACTAAAATTGAAATTCACTTTTCAATCCAATAATTATGAATTGTTGCCAAATAATTGATCTGATTCCACTTTCTACATAAAGATATCACTTATTTTCACTCAAATTATTGTAACTATTATTTCTTTTGTGTGCATTTGGTCGATTTGTACTGAAATATATTTGGATAATGATTTGTGTATTTGTGTTTATTTACCCAATCCATATGATTGTCCCAATAATCATTAATGGCATATAATTTGTAGTTCATAAAATTATACGAAATCCCTGTCATACGGTGTGATGTTATTAATTAGTGTACAGTAGCCTGCTTGCAGACGGTGTGAATCAGAACATCCAGTGAAACAGTGAGTTTCCGATTTACAGAGAGTCTGTAAGCATGCTAGGTAACAGCATGGTAACAGGGTTACTTGCTTTATGCTTTCGAATCTGGAATATTTTGTGACAATCTCTTGGTACTGGATATGTTTGGTAAACCAAACTGATGACTGGTTTGTTTTGAACAAACCAGCCATTAAAGTAAGTGTGAGTTGGCCTGTCAACCAAAAACTTCTAATAATCTGATAATAATATATTCAATAATCTCAAACTTTCTTGTAGGTCTATTAATAGACCAAATAAAGAAGATATGCTATTTAACTAATGATATTTACAATAACTAATAATGAAATAGAGTTGATTGAAGTTTATCTGCGGAAGGGGCAGTCTCTTGAATAATGACCACGCATTCCTAAAAAAAAGAAAGAATTTTGATGTAAATCCCTTATGCAATGAACAATGAATGATCCAATAGGCGCCTCTGGTGATAAGGAATTCATGTATTTGGATTGATCACTTCAGAGGGAGTTCAAAGTTTGTCCAAATTGTCATAGTAAGTAGGAATTTCCAACCTATTAATTAAACATGAATTTTTGTACTATTTCTCATTTATATTTTGCTTAAAATTATAGAGAAAATAAATTTTTGAAGTAAAAGTTGGCAAGTTAAATCTAAGCGGAGAATGACTTCAAGAGAAGTGATTTTAATAGTGAATAATTAAAGACTCATTGCTAGGAAACGGAGATCGCACCATTTTGGCAAGCATGAACTATGAATTTCAAAAAGTTTCTCCCGTTACTCGAGAATGTTACTCCCTTGAAGCAAAACACGGCCGAGTTAGGGAGTTGATCCCTAACCAAGTTGTAAAACCCGAAAATAACAGCCACCTATAAAATCTAAATTTATTGACCACCATAGACAGGTTATCTTTACATATCGCCTCAGATCTAAAACAACAGGTTTCTACCGGCGACTTTAAACTTGCATCAAAATATCTTTTCACTTCTTGTTTTGGTCAAATTCCATTATTTAGCTTACCAAAAATGAATTTACAAATAAGTTTGCGGTCAGAGCCCTCTTACTCCATGTGATTGATGTTTTTGTCATGCTTTCATGGATTCGCAAAATCATGAGAGAACAAAATAATCGAAAACCATAAAGATCACATGCTGTGTTCTCTCAAGCTTATAAGGCATTGATCATGAGTGTGAATCGTGGAATCTAAATTCGAGAGTAAATAATTAAATTTTACCAAAACAAGAACTGGAAAGTATTTAGCATTTTTCTATGAACACTTTTATGTCAACCTGCCAATAGTTTTAGGTTTGTGGCGCCATTTGAATATTTCCCGAAATGACCACTGTAACAGGTAGCTGCTAGAGCTGGTCATTATTGCAGGTTTAACTACTAATCATAAAGAATGAAATAAAAGACAATTATATCAACATGTCAAATGACACATACCACACATAAAACAATGACCAACAAATTGATTTCCAACATTTGTATCAAAGAGAGGTTGACTGAAGCTATTATTGTTATTCCAATTATAATTTCCTTCTCTTCGTTGGTTATTATGACTACGATCTTGTTGATACGCTCTACGAGATGAGTCGTGTTGGCTATGTTCATTTTGGCGTCCGCGACGATGTCGATTTCTTGATTCATTATTGTTATAAGGATGATGAGCTCTCCGATTAAACTGAGTGCGATGTGAAGAATTTGATGCTTGTTCTGGATTTCTAGTGCTATCATACACAATTTGTACATCGTTTTCCTGTTGCTCATTTGTATGACCACTTGAATCTCCATTTTGGCCGTTCAGATGGATTGGACTTATCCTAGGATCTGTCTCTAAAACATGAAAAATGTAACCAATTATATAATATGACAAGACTCAGTCATTCCACACCGAACAATTCACCAAGCGCAGTTACACAATCCAAATGTCAAGCACAGCTCTCATTCAGCTCCATACAAATACTTGCTATTTCTGATATACTGATATAAAATGATGTTCAAGACCTCATTTCGGGCGATTTTGGAAAGATTTCTAAATTCTTTATGGTAGCATCACATAATTTTGATATTGTTAAATAACTTATATTCTTGCCCAACTTGTATGCTTTTCAATATCAGTAAGAAGTCCTTTCTTGCGCCAGCGCCAAGCAACTTCAATTTTCAGGTACTTTGAAATGGAAACATTTGATCACAGATACAGATATATTTTGTAGACCCTGACTTTTATTTACATATTTGACTATATTTATGAATAACACAGGGGATAATGGGGTTTCAAATAAGGGATAATGCATAATATCATAATCACAGCTACCTGTTAATAATGACCACAATATCATATTACAGTCGAACTTGCTTAATATCCCCCCTCTGGTTCTGATGAAAAGTAGAACATTAAGCGAGGTAGGAATATGAAAGTCAGTATGGAGAACGGAATATAGAAACCAGATTTATGTGGGGATATTAACCGAGTTTGACTGTATTATGAATGAAGATTACATATCATTTATTTGTAATTAACCTGTATTGAAGCCTTCTAGTCTGCTTCAAACTGTGTTCCCGCATGTACTTATACAATTGCAGTGCTTAATGAATTAAGACAGACAGTAAAATCTGAGATATCAATTATTTCCCCAGTTAATCACAACCTGCTTACTACCCTGATTTGTGTGCAACCATTAGCAAGGCTACACTGTATGCCCATTATAAACATGACCTTGATAGACAAGGGTGGGCACTGGGCAGAGGTGGTCTTTACCTTAAACTTAATTAACTGCACATACAAATTATATGGTTGACAAACCTTGCTTTTCTTCTTCAGTTAATCTCTCTCTGTAGATTAGATCTCTTCTAGATTTACTTTCTTGGTCAAAACAATCAACTACTCTTGACACCGCATTATCTAATACAACTGACCGCACTGGTTTGCTTTGAACACGACAACGGCATACAGGGCAATCACGTTTCTTACTCAACCAGGAATTAATACATGTTTTACAAAACGTGTGTGCACAGGCTAAAGTCGATGCATGAATAAATAACTCTTGACATATTATACACGTAAATTCATCTTCCATAGTATCAACAACAGACTTTTTAGCAAGTTCTTCCAGAATTCCTTGTTGCTGATGAAGTTCAGATTCTTTTAGGCGTATTTTCTCTCTTAATTCATTCAACGTCAATTCTAAATTCTTACCAATTTCTTCAGCAGATTTAAGTCTTTCCGCAATACCTTGCTTGGCATTAAGTTCCATTTCTAGATTAGACTTTTCAGATTCTTTTGTTAATAGCATGCTTTCAAGTATTCCTTTCTGCTGTTCAAGTTCCTCTTGGTGGATTTTATCTTGTTCAGATAACTTCCTGTTAAGTTCTGTTTGTAAATGATTTTCAACAGCCTGTCGTTCCGCCTCTAGCAAACTAATCTGTTCGTTATATTGGTTCTTGAGCAACTGCTCCTTTTCTTTCAATTTTTCATTCAATAGGTGCTCCAAAGAGCCTTCTGCCATGGCCTTTTCAACTTCTAGATTAAGCTTTTGTTCTTCCAATTGTGCAACTAAATATTTCTCCTTATCCTCCATACGTCTTTGCAGTGCTACACATTGTGCTGTCTTCATAGCTAATTCACTGCTTAAAAACTCTAATCTTTGTTCTTCTGCTTTAATTCTAGTATCATAACCATTAAGTAATGCCCTGGAACCATTCCTACTAGTTCCTTGGATAGATCCATTCAGTATATTTGAATTTATCTTTCGGAGCTTTAACGCACCGTCAATCTGATTAGAAGTCCGGTTAACCTTTCCAAAGGCAGACATATTTTCAAATATATATTCAAATTCAGGCTGTTCTGCACCAACAGCACAGCCAAATGTCAATTTATCACCATTAAGGACAGGGTGGGGTATGTTTGCTGTAATCTTTGATTCGTTAACATATACACCATTTAAAGTCTAAAAAAATAAAATCAACTTTGATGAACTCTAGATGCACTATCAGAACTCTGAGACAGACTAATGTGACCTTCATCTAGATGTGAAATTCAGTAGAACATTAGCTACTACAAGGAATAGATAACTTACATTTTACATGGTAAGCGTTATTGAATGTAACTGTCACTAGAGAATATTGATCACTATTCACAGGTGGTCCTACATTAAAGGGTGAATCCCACCAAAATAGAAACCTTTCTTTGGATCAAGAAATCTTTTCATTATAGAGATTGCTGACATTCTACAAGAAAACTGCCTGGGGCTCGATCAAATAGAGGTGGGGACTGATAAGACTACCAGTCGCTGGCACATTTTCAAAATAATAGAATCACTACTGACAAAACTTTCAAATTTGCACAAATTTATTGCATTTTAAATGGCTATTGTAGATTTTCTGAGTTATGGACTGCTATATAATCTTTGCATATCCCAATCAATATTTTCTTATTAAAATAATATCCTTTCTTATGCCAAGCAACTTCAATTTTCAGGTACTTTGAAAAAATTTGATCACAGATACAGATAAATTTTGTAGATCCTGACATTTATTTGAAGATTTGACTATATTTATGGATGACACAGGGGATAATGGGGTTTCAAATAGGGGATAAAGCATAATATCATAATCACAGATACCTGTTTACGATGACCACAATATCATGTTATTATGAATGAAGATTACATATCACTTATTTGCAACTAACCTGTTTATAATGGTCATATTATCACTAAACCTGATTAAAAATATTTCAGGTTACAAAAGACTATTTAAATCCTAATACAAATAGTAGCGATCAAGCAACCGCTGTGAAGGCGTAGTACTGACACTAACGAAACTCCATTGTTCTAGAATATTGGGAGTAAATATGTGACAAATATAGTTTTGTCTTGATAAATATTTTTCAAATTTTCTTCATGAACCTTGTATTACCTCATTTTCGAAAAAGTTAATGAACTTCATGAATAATTCATGAACATGATCCTGGCAAAATTTTTACGAATTGTTCATGAACATTTTATCACAGGAGCAGTGAGTCACAATTAATATATGATAGCTCATGAAACTGGGACATTATAATGATGTCAATGTTTATGCTACTATTATCATAAACGGCAGTGTATTTTTACAATTCAAAAAATATATCACACAAGCAAATAAAAAGACATACCAATTTCTTCAACTTCAAGTTTCATGTCATACGGCAATTGCCAGGCAATTCAATACATTTAATTATAATTCTTTTTTATATGCCGTTAAATTTTAAGTTGTTTCTCAAGACAGTGGAATTCGAAGGAAAGGTTCTATGATAAGATCAGCTACATAATAATGCTTCACAATCTAGATGAGCATAATACGCCTAGGTTCCATTGTACTGTATAAGGTTTCAATATGCAAACTGTTACTATGAGCACAGAGAGAATATTTAGATATGTATTTTGGAATAGGAATATAATTCTTATATAATTGCAATAAGAATGTAACACAAATAAAAATATTGAAATCGATTAAAAATATTTTGATTTTTCAATAAGTGGCATGCAAACAAGTTGTTTGACTTTAACAAATCCTAATTTATCGAGTTTCGCTGATAATAGCATGGAATATCAAGTAACTCATTCTTCAATTTGTGAAACCTTCAATATTGAGAAGCGTAAACATGACAGGCTTGAATACAGTTTTAATTAACTGTATAAACGCCAGAAACAAACAGCACATGCCAGTTTTTTTATCATCTATGGTGTTAGTTGACAGGTATTACACTTTTTGATTGTCTAATTTTTTATACATACAATCCTATTCTCAAAATACGGATTGGACATTTAAAAAATTCTTGCAAAGATTTGTATTGGAAGTGTCCGGTGCTTCATCAAGGCACCTAGCTGTGCTTTGATATTGATATTGTTGTTAATGATGTTATTGAAAGTTTAAAACTTGCATCAAATTTATGAGTGTGGAAGTAGTGTGAGTCACGCGAGCCATGAAAGTCATAAATGCGAGCCATGACACATTTATTTTCCAAACATGAGAGCCATGACATATTCATTCAAAACATGCGAGCCATGACACTTTTATTTTCAAAATCATGTGAGCGATGACACAATTATTTTGCAAACATGCGAGCCATGACACAATTATTTTCCAAACATGCGAACCATGATACCTTTATTTTCAAAATCATGTGAGCCATGACACAATTATTTTCTAAAACATACCGGTGCTGGAAATATCAGTTTTCATACCATATTAGATGCCATGTAATGATGGTAACTCCATTCAACATGTTTATCTGAAAACATGTGAATCTCTCATGGCTCGCTGGCTTACACTTCTACCACACTCACATGTACTGTTGCTTATTCAATGCCATTTAATATGTAGCCTAAGTACCAATGTTATATTAGGGGCTTCCAGCCAAACTGAAGAACCCATATTTATATAAAGTTGTTAAATATGATATTTTTCGTTTGAAAATAACACTCTTTAACAAATCAGCAAGCAGTTTGTGTTACTCTGACAACAACCTCATACTGTACGTCTGCATGCTAGTGTAAATCCTATTGATAGGCTCTCTATTTACTAGTAAAACAATTTGAAAACAGATTTTTAATACGTTAGGCTGATAGGGGTTTTAATATTTCAAATAAATGATCAATTCTGATTCAAATCAAGTTCATCAACTGAGAAAATGGATTGGTAAAAGTTTGGAGCCTGATATTAAAAATTTTCTCTGGGACTAATTTAAAAGTATGTTGAGTATTGACGTCACAAAAATAAAAGTGCAGCAGAATAGGTTTATTATTCCAGTCATTTCTTATCAAATTGGCATCAAACTTTTACCAATCAATTTTTTCAGTTCAGATACATCAAAATCAATTTATTTGAAAAATATTTTTTCACTATAGAAAATTAGAAACCCCTATTCTTTATATAATGAACAGAACACCTACATCAGACATTACATCACTTTCACTCCACTAAGTCAGACTGGTAAGAAACAAATTTCATTCCTGGATCTGATTGCAGTGATTAATCAATAACTTTTTTCTAAAAATTAAACAAACATGCAACGAAAGAGCTTTCCACACTTCAACCTCTGACGATTCATGATTCTTTTGAAATTATGTTCAAGTAAGTCTACTCCACATATTATAGAAATTACATCATTGAAATTTAAAAGAATTTGCATTTGATCCGAATCTTCTAAACTCCAACAATTTAGACACAGATATGGCTTTGTCTTATTTATTTTATGAAATAATTACTAATGGTTTACTTTCTTAGTTCAAATTTAATGTGTGAGAGATACATACGTAAACACAAATCTTATCAGGAGTAAGAATTTTCAATTGGATTGTGCTCCAAAATCACAATATTGAAATTTTATAGGATAAAATGCAGTTCTTAGGAGTATCAACTTTTAGCTGCATAAGTAGTATGCACAATATGGTAAGCCTAGGTTTGCAGAACTATTTCGGTCACTTTAGATTGATGGTGGGAATTTGGAAATAAATCTTGAATAAATCACTAAACAGTGAAGACCTTTCGCAGATTAAACCACAACTTGAAATTGAGGAAGTTATCATATTGCAGATAGTATATACGTGACTCTATGTCAAGACAAGAAATGGGAATGTCATAGCGAAGTATTTAATAGAAGATATAAATATTAATAATTGATATCAGAATTAAACAAAAAATCAAAGGGACAAATTTCAGGTCATAAAAAAATGTTCTTTGTCAGAAGAGCATTAATTATAGGCTTTAATAAATAATGTGCAGACAAACGTTTCTTAAAAAACTTGTAACTATCAAATATTTATTCAATTCATGCAGTGCTACAAACACTTTGTAACATGTTTAAACTTGTCTGTTGTTAACCATGAGATAAATACAAAGATAAAACAATCATATTGTTGTGACGGGTTCAGAAGAACACCGCAAACCTCAAACAAAAGCAAATCAATAAACGTTGAGACCTGTCATTTCATTGCACAATACAGCTGATATTTGAAAGCAATGATTGGTTGAATAGGATCATGTGATTTCGGATGTAAACATAGTATTAAAAAACCATATTCGACGGTAAATAGGTGACAAGAACCAGAACGTTAAATTTTGCCAAAATATACATGTAAGTTTGCTTCAAGTAAAAGCGGCAAACATAATTCTTCGTTGCATGGCATAAACAAGAAGCCTGCCGAACAACCTAGTAAAATTATTCAGGATTTCAAGGCTAGTAATAAGGAAGATACCATATGATATAATTATGTAGATGATTTCGAAGTTGTTCTTTCTAGTTTTGATATGTTGGTCTATTGAAACACGATGATAGTTAATTAGTAGGTTGCTGTTGTAAATATTGATGCTATCCTGGTCTATCAATATATGCTGCAGAGTGTTGTAATATGATTCCAGGTTAATATTTATTAGCCACCATCAATTTTCATTAAGAGGAACGAACACAAGCTAGAAACTATAGCTATATGAATCCATACAGATGTTGGTATCATAATTCAATAGGGTACATTTGCATCCTCAAAATGAAAACACAAACAGAATAATGAAATAATAATCTCATAAATAATGGCCTACGAATATTGGACATATTTTGGCACTTACGCCATGATCAGTAATAGTCCACTTTCCACCATTGAAGGCAACAGTTGCATGCTTTCTTGAAATCATCAGTGGGTAGCACTTCGACAACAGGCGAACGTTCACTTCAGGAGATAAGATACGCCCGAAAACAACTGGTTTACTAAAGTCTAGTGGGATACTTGTTGGACAAATGGGTTCTGCTTTCCTGCCAGAACGTACAAGCTGTCGTAGATGGACCTGATGTGAATCGGCAGGATTAGAGGTACAAGCCATAACGAGTCAATTTGACGTTTGATTAATGAAATAGTTGGCTTGAAAATTCGCTTGGGAAAAGCAATTGTGACGTTTACATGTTGTCGATGTGCTTTCCAGATTGAAATTAAAACGAATTACGACTACGAAAATGTTGTTCTTTCTCAAGAGAGTTGGGTACTACTGTGAAACAGGGGTGTACTATAAATATAAAAAGTGCAGTAAAATACAAATACAAGTATCTATACTGTTTTAAATAGCTACTTGACGTGAATGTAAATTAATTACAATATATTTGATGCTTTGGATCGTATTAAAAATTCGATAATGTAGACATCTTTTCTTAGTTAAAAAAAATACTTTTTGAGGCTGTACCCCCTGGAAAATAAACAGAATTAGATCCAGATCATTGTTTTTATTCCAAAATGGCGGTAAATTTGAAGATATCATCACATCACTAAGCTGAAATGTGTAGTCGTAGTGCAGCGGTGTAGGCTAGCCTATGTTCATGGAGTTCCATCTCAATTCAAAGTATGACAATTTTACTCAGCGAAATACATATTTCCTGACGCGAATCAAGAATGAAGACGGTGAATTCACTTGCAATAAACCCAAGAGTAATTGAAAAACTGCACAGAGGTTGGTTGGCTTGCTTTGGCTAATAAGTTTAGCCGTGTGATATCGTAAGATATTGATTGATAAAAGAATACAACAACAGTATAACTTGAAGATGCTTTATTAACGTACTTGGTTGACGTTTGACAGTAAAATATCTAATATCGTTGAATCTCGGGTGCGCCATTGCCATAATCTGCAGACTGGTCAAATAGTAGACCTAATCAATTATATAACCAGTCATTCAGATGAAAAAGTAAATTATGAAATCAAAGTTAAGTTAACTATGTTTTAATCCAAGCGCTAAACCTTTGACTTTGCTGGTCAAAAAGTTACGTGAAGTTGCTAAATGACACTTTTTCATTTTGCCACTAACTTCAAAACAAATATGGAGAACAGTAGCTAATTATTGGCCAAATCTTCAATAGTCTTCAGAGCGTTAAATCCCAGTTTGCAGAGTAGGGCAATTTTCAATGATATATTGGGCGCGCCCATGGAATGTTCACCCGCAGTGGCTAAATTGTAAGAATAGGAGGTCCACTAAAATTTAAGTATGTACTTTAAACATATCCATACCAAGATCGAAGGATAAGTTTAATATCCCCGATTTTTTTTTTTCAAAAATATCAACAAATCATCTAGATATCTGACTTCATATGACATTGCGTAACCATGGTTACGAAACGGCAAGTTTTTGTGGGTGAGGGAATGTGACGTCATAATCCGGACAAAGTGAGAAATCTACTATTATCATGACTTGATATCCAAAACCGTTCATCCATCAATTCGTCATTTTTTATCCAAATTTTTTGTGAATAGTATAATCAGAACCGCTTATTTCTAAACGAGGCTAAGGGTAAAGTTTTGTTTCTTTTTTCGGTTTGTCCTTTTTGTAGCGAAACAAAACAAATCTTTTCCATATCTTTCTCTCGCGGTTCCCGACCGCAAACGAACAAAATCAAGTTTTCCCTAGTTCTCAGCCAGGCCGATCTGCACGTGCACGTCTGCACGACGTGTGAACACACTGTTTTTGTCAAAGACCTTCAAAGTGTTTGTACACTTCAAAACGAAAAGGTTCACTCATCTTTACCAAAGTCTCATCGAAAAGTAGGCAGCATTCACTTGGAAATATACATATATACATTTGATGTTTAGAGAAGAAACCTCGCTCATATATAAACAGCTTAGATCATCACTCGAGCATCAAAGTAGTGTTATTTTTATTTATCAAATCTTCGTTCTTTTATTTCGTCTGTCATGCATTATTAACTGTTGCTTGTGTTATTATCACCAGATATAAGACGGTGAAATCGCATTCAGTGTGCATTTATTTGAATTGACAAACACTTTAAATGAACCAATTAACGCTTTACCAATTCTAGATTTGGATTTATTTTATTAAATCAGAACTCAAATTCAATAAAGTTACTGTTTAAATGAAATATTTTACAAATCGATCACGCATGCTACGACAGTTTACGTCGAGGCGTATAATTTTCTGAAAACCGAAAAGCAATTTATGATTCATTTTGCATTGATTAACAAATATTTACTTGGACAAATGATTAATCATGCAGTTTGTGTGAAGGCAATGGACGATATTGATGTAGTAGCTATATTTAGCTATATATCTATTTTATCCCATTGATCAGTGAAGACAGTGAGTGTAGTTTTTGCAGAATCATGGTAGAATCATAGCTACAATAAATTTGATCCTATAATAGACCATATGATTCGCGAGAAAATAACGTGGATAATTTGCTAATAAATGGTAGATCATACAACTCCTTTCACTTATTATCCAACTTGTTTGAAACTTCATGTGTGTAATTTGAAATTCAAATAATTGCTAAGCTAGTCTACCATCCTTGTTCCTTCTCGCTTCGACACTCGAACCATGCTCGAACGTAGACAAAAACAACATAAATTGATATAAATATTTCAGAGCGATTTCCATTGATGAATATTTCAGGTCACCGTAAGTTTTTCAAGTCAGTCTTCAATATTTTGAACGGGAACAGCAGTGCTAATGGAAATGATTACATTCAAATTTGACGTTAAACAATACCAATAATTACAAAAAATGCTAAAGTCTCCATTGTTTATCGGTGTGTGATTTTGTTCTGTCCGGGAAATGACGTCATAATATAGCAAGCCAATCACAAATCGTTTTGACGTTCTACGAAATTTTCGGATTTGAAACTTGAAATTGAAGGGTTTTTGGAAATTTTTTTGGAATTTTTATCAGTTTTATGGAATTCTGCGGGTATGATATATCCGAAACACGAATAAAATCAACTTTGAAATTTTTAGTGGACCTGCTTATTGTAAGAAATTATTCTAAGAATATAGGGGTTCATTCTAGTGGGTCGCTCGAGAGACTTGAAGTATTATCTCGGGGCCGGCCTTGCTGTACTCTGCACACCCGGCCAAGCTTCATCATGGGTATCCTATAGGGATGAGACGATTACCAAATTTACCGATGTTCGAAGCCGATTAGTTCTCAGCAGATTAGTCATAGTAATCGGCCGATTAATCGAATGTTTCGATTATTTCTCACTCCAACAAACCATTACAAAATATTGGCCGTCTGACAACACGCTGACCGTAGATATTTTCATCACACAAGTCAAAGTTGAAATGAAACATTAAATGTGTTACGCTCACATCGTAAATGATTTGTTTTGAATGAGAATTTAAATGGAAATTAGTACTGGTAGTAGTAAATCAGTAACCGTTAAGCGTAAGTTTTCAACAAAATTAAATGTTGTTGATAAACCAATAACGCAACAAAGAGACTTTCTTCCCATAACTGATTGGAAAATCCTTCCAAGTCTGATGAGTATTCCAATCAAAACAATCATGATATAATCCCCACAAAAACGTTTGCTATAATATGAAACAACTTCATTTTATGTGAAAATTGTTTTCTCAAAATTTTAACTCGACCGCCGCTTTTTTGTCGTAAATAAAATTATTCATTCAACCGTGCTCACGTGTGTTATTCATCAACGCTAATGTGTTGACCTTTTTCACGCTATAACAATAGAGGGTGTCAAATGACATGACGAATTATTCAAATGTTTTGAATTACAAAACGATGTAAACAAACAGTAGCAACTATCTCGGAACTTTTGTTTCAAATTTCATTGTCAAATAATAATCGGTTCAACGATTAAAAATCAATTTATTTGCCGATGCCGATTATTTTTCGATTACTAAAAATAGCGCCGATGATCGGCAAAATCGATTATTTTCAGAACAATCGTCTCATCCCTAGTATCCTAGTGACTGAACTATTTTCATCAATAATCATAAAAATCAGAGTTGACCAGTGTTGGCTAGCAAAAAGTAATTTAATCAAGGCTCGTAAAACAAGAAATCACAATTTTTGTCATTTAAGGTTTGTATGTAGGCTTTGTGGAAATTAATTGAGTTCATGAACAGCAGTACAGTTAGTTCATGAATTATTTATTAACGCCTTAAATAAACTGATTGTCCAATATCCAGATGACAGTTCATAATGAGTTCATAAATGACTTTTCAATGAACTGATCATGAGACTGACCATTTACCATTCATAAACTGTTCATGAACATTGTCCAATGTCCAGATGACAGTTCATTATGAGTTCATAAATGACTTCTCAATGAACTGATCATTTACCATTCGTAAACTGTTCATGAACATTGTCCAATGTCCAGATGACAGTTCATAATGAGTTCATAAATGACTTCTCAAAGAACTGATCATGAAACTGACCATTTACCATTCGTAAACTGTTCATGAACATTGTCCAATGTCCAGATGACAGTTCATAATGAGTTAATAAATGACTTCTCAATGAACTGATCATGAAACTGACCATTTACCATTTGTAAACTGTTCATGAACATTGTCCAATGTCCAGATGACAGTTCATAATGAGTTAATAAATTACTTCTCAATGAACTGATCATGAAACTGATCATTTACCATTCATAAACTGTTCATGAACATTGTCCAATGTCCAGATGACAGTTCATAATGAGTTCATAAATGACTTCTCAATGAACTGATCATGAAACTGACCATTTACCATTAGTAAAAGTAAGGTTTTCATAGTGTAGGCCTAATATATAAATTACCTGTCACAACTGTAGTTTCTCTGCAAGTTTGTACACATTTTTGCTATTATTTTATTTTATTAGTAAAGATATGGAAATTGAATCAACTCCTTGTCCTTTCCAAAAGTGAATTGATTTACATTACAAATCTTAGTCAAGATGAAGCAACAGAGTTATATCTGTGTGCATCAAAAGCTGTCTTTGATGGAAAATCAACAAATGCATTTTCAATCTTAAATGGAACGTGTGGTCTTAAATATCAGGTAAATAATAAATATTTAGCAGAAGCTTCTGAGGCATAGGCCTACAATTAACAGAAAAAACAAATCAATTGGTAACAACATAATATTTATTAATCAACGTTTCAATCACAACTAGTGATCATTTTCAAGATAACTAATCTTTTTTACTTATATTTATAGAGATTAGAAAACAAATCAGGCATGAGAGAGTTCCTCCAATCAGCATATTTCCACCTTTTCTGTTAGCTCCAAAACAAAGAAAACACTGATATACCCTTTGTTATAGGGAGTTTTTTAAGGGTTTTCCTCATTTTTGACTGAACTCTACTCTTATGCATGACAACTATTGTTAGAAATATCAACAATAGATATGTATGATACTATTCTACCCAAATTAAAAAACAAACAAACAAGGGAAATACTTTAATATGTTTGAAAAACTTTTGGTTTTATGTAATCCTTTTGTGTGATCATTTTGATTACTGTGCTATTGTATGGGGGAATTGTAAAACTGAACATCTTGATCGCCTCCAGAGATTGCAGAACAGAGGAATGAGGTCAGTGCTCCGTTGTAACTATCGAACTCGTGTCTCTGATATGCAAAGTCAGCTTGGCTGGCTTTCTGTCAGAGACCGAATAACATCAAATCAACCAATGTTCACACACAAAATTAAATTTAACCAATCTCCTCCTTTGCTTTTTTCATTATTTCGACAACCACATACCACCAGAACAAGATCCCACTACCACAATGACATTTACATCAGGTCAAGCCATTGCCACTCATTTCAACATGCTGGTGCTTATAAGTGGAACGATCTACCGTCTACAATGAAGGAAGTATCAAACAGGCCAACTTTCAAACGTCTCCTTGGGAAGCACTTAAGTTAAACATAATTACATATAACACAAATAACATAATTAAGTTAATCAAATCTTTCTTCAAATGTCTATCCTGTAAAGTATATTGTTGTAAAATTGTATTGTTATTATATGTATATCTATATATTTATAAATCAGTCTTGTTAAAAAAAGCTTTTAGCTTATTCAAGTTCTGAATAAATGATGATGATGATGATGATGATGATGATGTGTTAAGTTTTGGTTTCAGTTTTTCAAAATAAATGTTTCTCTAATTTATTTTTGTTTTTTTAGAATAGTATCATACATCTATATTGTCAAGATTTCTAATGATGATTGTTTTCGTATCTCAATAAAATATATTTTGTTATCAATTGTTTTTTCTGTTAAAAATAATAAATAGTTAAGTAAATCATGTTTCAATGTATGGGGTACTTCTATAGTAGAAAATGTTTATAACATCACATTTTATTATATAACGGATTACTGTTTATAGCGTACTGAATTTAATTGGAAAAAATAGTTCAGGAGTTCATGAACAGTTCATGAACGTTAAATGGCCCCAGTTTTCATGAACTGTTCATGAACATTTACAGACAGTTCAAGAACAGTTCATGAACAGTTCATGAACCTGATTCTTCCTGATGAAATTTGGAATCTTTCTAAATTCTTCTTATGAATAATTGGTTATAGCGACAAGGTCACCTATAATGTACTTTTTGAAAATTCTCTATTTGTGTCGTTGTAAACAGTTTATACTGTATCTGCATTTTTGCCTTTGTCAAGTTACTGTTCTTCTCATTCCATTATTAGATGTTAAGGTAGGCTGGCTTAATACGATTTGATAGAACCCTAACTCGCACTACATGTGATAGTTGTAAGGGCAAATTTGATATCTAAGGGCAACAAATATCACCTTTAAAGGACTAAATGGAAGGAGAGAGTGATGAATCACGCTCCTCAAAATGTTTAGGAGAGCCGTAGGAGAGTGATTTTGGAAAAACAAATGTCAATGTTCATTGATAACTGACATCAAAAAGAGCAGATTTGGTTTGTTATTCATCAAGTTATAATCACTGTACGATATCTTTAACAAGAAATTGAAATAATTTATTGCAATCAACAACTTAAAAAGAGAAAATTATGAAAAAAGTTATTATAATTTTTGTGAATAAAATTATTTTCCTAATAGTTTTTTTCGTTCAAAAAGTTGTATGTTTAAATGTTTCTTTTTGCAAAATTAATTTTTTGAAATGCACTCCATCATGAAACTCCAAAATGTTTTAAAACGAGAGAAAAATCTTCGAAAGACACACGCGACATAAATTGTAAACAACATCATTCCATTCAATTTTCATTATTCGAAATCTATTGTTTGCGAAAAATAGCCCATATATTCCCAAAGCAACGCAATTTTAATTGATGTCGAATGGAAAAGACGTAGCCAATGTTCTATATCGAATGGAAAAGACGTAGCCAATGTTCTATATCGATATAATTATACACTGGCAATTTAATAGATATATTTATTTATGTACTAGTTTGAATTAAAGTGTCTTCAGTTTGGCAAAAGACAATATATTTTTGATAAATTCTTTACCAACTAATTGGATAATTATTATATTATTATAAGGAAAGTGTATCAATCGTTGTAAAAAATCAGCAGTATTAATTTTTCGAGGCGCTCTATTAAATATTAAGCGCTACCCAAAAGTGTAAACAAGGTGCTCGAAGGCGCGCAAGAGCGACCACGCGCTCCTCTCCCATAAAGGTCTGAAATATGTAAGTTTCCTTCAAAGTATTCTAAAATTTCCCCCAGCTTCATTTGTAATGACAAAAAACATAGAAATGAGGCATTATTTTTACATAATTTCTAATTTTCAGTTCCATAAAATACGAATTGGCTGTCTTGAAATCGACAAACTTCTTGATGACGGTATTTCCTATCCTTGTCTTACTGAAATATGTGGTGAAAGTGCCAGTGGAAAGACCCAATTATGTCTTCAACTTTGCCTGGCTGTGCAAATCCCCAAACTTAACGGAAAAAATTGTGGAGGTACAGTAAGTAAATATGTGTTAAGAGCTAATTATAGATTAACATGTTATGTTCAAAATTCAACCCACTTCAAACTCTCCAAAAAAGAAGCATTAAATAAATTACGATTTCCAAGATTTTAATTGCTAAGGCAAGCAAACAGGGCACTAGGGCACTATCCCTAACAATGTGTATCCCAGATGATAGAATAACATTTCATATGTAAACTGCTGCTTAAATTAACAATCATTAATTTTGATTGTGGTAATCCTACATATAATCTATTAAATAGACATTTATTGCATTGATATTAGGTGCTGTATACATCAGTACTGAAGATGCATTTCCTTCGAAAAGACTTGCTCAGTTGATACCTTATTTTGAAAAGAAGTATGAAACGAAAGGTTTAGCTGACAACATTATTGTTGAACATGCTGTTGATTTGGTAAGTATACCCTCAATATTACACGAAACAATAAGCAACTGGCGCACAGTTTCCTATGAGCTTTTGATATTTGGCGAACTTGAGTCACTGCAGAGAAAATTTGAAGGCGAAAATCACTCGCCGCGGCGGCTCTTGATTATCTTATGCCTTCTCGTTTTCTCCTTGCGTGCCTCTTGCGCGCCAAATATAAATGGCTCAATCTTGATCAAATTGAAAATTCTCATTCATGATATCAATTTCGAATTGTAAGATCAATTGTGTCTTCAAACCTAGTTTTTCTATGGTGATTTGGCGTCAAACTCTAAACCTATCAGATTGTTTGAATCAGTGTTATAATTCAATAACATGTAGCAAAACTAATTAATTCTTTTGAGATCTGATAGATATTTCAAAATAGATGGTGTAGAGAAAGTAGCTCAAACCATATCAGAAACGGCCATACCACTCTTCTATTTATATAGGAGATTGTAAATGCTCGTTAACCCGCTGATCTCAGACAGACACTGCAGATCAATTAGAGCAGATTTCATTTTACTAGACATGAGAATTTTCAGACTTATCATTCTTTCTTTCTTTTTGAAATTTATCAAGATGTCCTAGATTTCAGACTATTTTTAAGGTTTGAATTCTCATATCTGATTTTAGATATAGATGTATAAAATGAACAGTTACATGTTGATGTACAGTATTCTAGAGAGGATGCTCTTTAAAATGTCAGAACCTGTGTAAGAGCTAAGGTGATAGCTGATTTAATTTTGTTTTCATATTTATGACAGCCTATAGGAGTAGGCCTAAAACCTGTAACATTTCATACCAAATTGCAGTCACTTGATGTGCGGCCTTGGTGTAGTGGTTAGAGCGTTGGACCACGGCCCGCAGGGTCTCAGGTTCAATCCCTGGCCGGAACACTATAGGTTGGCGTCAGGAAGGGCATCCGGCTATAAACGCACACAAGCTTCAAAATACTAACCAATTTAACCAACCACCCCGGTGAAAAAAAGCTGCATGCTTACCCGGTTTGTGGATAAATGATAAATCCAAAAAAAAAAAAAAAATGATATACAGTGTAATCCACTTATATAAGTGCAAGTCAAAATTGCCAATGATGATTTTCATTGCATTTATCCGAATTTGCATTTATTCAAAAAAAAATTAAAGGATTTGACCAGAAAAGAGTTGATACGGTTTCAGATTAAGGTTGTAGATAAGCAGGAATTTCACTTATCCAAATTGCACTTATTCTGGTCACACTACATTACGCTTGATAAGAATTTTATAAGTTCATAAACAGCTCATGAATAATTGCTTGGGAGTTCATGAGCAGTTCATGAATATCTGCTTGGGGTTGATCAACAGTTCATTAACAGTTCTTGAATATTTGTTTGGGGTTCATGAACAGTTCATGAACAGTTCATGAACAGTTGAACAGTTGATGAATATCTGCTTGGGGCTATTGAACAATTCATGAATATTTGCTGGGGGTTCATGAAGTTCTTGAAAATCTGCTTGGGGCTATTGAACAGTTCATGAATATTTGCTTTGCTGCTCATCAACAGTTCATGAACAGCTCATGAATTTATGAACTTTTTCTCATTGATATTGTTCTTTTTTGAATATTCATTTTCAACAATTATTATCAATTATTATGGTTGATCTCGGATTGTTGCCAAGGGAATCATCAGAGATCTTTATAATGTCGTAGCTCGTCAGGCAAATGCGCGGGAAGTCCTGCTGACAATCCTGTTAAAAATATGATATTCATTTGGCTGATTGATTTTTTTTTTTAGGAAGATTTAATTCAGCTACTGTCAAATAAACTACCAAGAATACTTCTACATATGAACATTAAAGTTGTGATAATAGATTCTATTGCTGCTTTGTTTCGTGTTGAATTCGATTTGAATCAAATGATTGAGCGTTCAAAGTCACTATTATCTGTTTCTAGCAAAATACACACCCTTGGTAGAAAATATCATGCTGCTTTCATCTGTGTGAATCAAGTAAGTGACTTGAACTCATCTGATCAGAATTCCATCTCACATTTGTGTGTAGGAATTGTGTTTTAGGTGGACCGCTGAATAAAGTTTCATTTTTAAGTTCATGAACTCATAAGCATTTCTTGCAGGTAGTTTTTCCGCATACAAAGTACACAAAAGCCACAATGTTTATACCTACAGATTTTTTTTTGCTCAAAATAGTAACAAACTATCATGTAATTCTAAAGCTATGTTGATTGAAATATAAAAATTACCTGAATTTTTATATAATTTTACATTGATTGATATTCATGATGTAGGTTTCTGATGTTATTCAAGCAACAACTACAACAAGTAATTTGTGTAGGTAAGTGCTCTACAAATTGTTGTACAGTAGTATTTTTTTCTCTCAACGCATAATCTAGCCTGCGTGCAGACAGACCTTTTCACTTTTCACTAGTCCGTCTGCGCATTAATGCCAAGTTTAGCATACTGATTGTCTTTCCACTATTATAATAATGGTAGGTCTTGCCTCTTGCCTGCTGACATAACACAGAGAGATGCTAAGGGCTACTATGGCTGTTATTCAGGGCTCTTTGATACAACAGACACAACTGCAGCCTACGCAATGACAACAAGAGATGAAAGAGGACGAACGTATACCGGTATTTTAAAGGACCATTTTGTCACACATTTCTGACCTTCCAGGAAAATTTGTTCCAGGAAATTGAATTGAAAATGCTTCAAAATTCTGAAAAAAGAAGGATTTAAACAGTGTAAAATATGGCTTACTTTGGCTTGTTCATTATTACTTGCATTTTATTCAAAAGAAAGTCGATTGAGAAAATTCGTACTTGGCCTTTTTGGAACAAGGTTCCCAGGATTGTGCACTATTTACCGGTATCAGCCTAGCTACATGTGAAATATAATGACATGGATTTATAACTTGCTCAGGGTCACCCTATCATATTAAGAAATATTTGATGATGATAATTTCAACTTTTTTGTAGCATGAAGAAAATCCCAGCATTGGGTTTAACATGGTCATCTTATGTTACTGTGAGATTGATGATTCAAAGGACAGAACAGCAAGTCAAAGATGAAAATGTAAGTGTCATTAGGCCTACAGTAATTGTATATTCTGATTTATCACAATTTCCCAAATAATGCCTTAATGTCTAATTTGCAATTTCCGTTTCTAAATTGCCTGAAATGCGGCTGTGTGCGCACCATCATTATCTATCAATTTTGAATAGCATAAATCAAACTCATTACTGTGAAAAGAAGCTTATGTTGGCTTATCAGCTACTGTATAAACAAAAACAAACAAACAACCATTGCATGCAGGGCTTTCACTAGCTTTTGTGCAGCAGACAAACTTTACATTCGTCTGCGCATTAGCGCAAATTTTAGCGTACTGATCGTTCTTTCCACTACCTCTTTTTCGCTAGTAAGTTGTGATTGGCTAATAAAATATAGTGTATTTTTAAATAAAGAAAATTGAGTAATGACAGGAAACCACACTACGTAAATATATATTTAATATTAATTCAGTAGATACGCTTGGTACGCGATACTCAGTGCCAATACGCATACAGACTATACGACGGAAAACTCTGTGACTTCTTGCTCAAAATAGATTCAGAATGCTTTTAGTTCTTTTAATGCTTTTCAATGGTGCCAACTATGCATGCTGGTGCTGCTTACCCTGTTCATGTTCTATTGATATTCATAATTTGCTCTACACTTCTCAAATCTAGGTTTGCAGAATTCCTATTTTTGCCTGACTCTGGACATGTGTACTGTTCAAAGCTTCATTGCTATCTCTCAACACTTTTGATAATGATTCTGTAATTATCTTCATATTGTTTCTTCATAATTACAACTGAGATACAGTCAAACCTGTTATAACGGTCATCTCTATAAAGCGGCCACCTGTCTACAGTGGTCACTCTTGCAATGTCTAAAATACTATTTCCTATTGAATCAAACCTGTCTATAATGGTCAATTTATGTACCTCTCGTGGCTCGCTGTTATATACAGGTTTCACTGTAGTTTTTATCAACGTTCTCTGCTGATAATGATGTTTTATTAAGCATCTATATATTTTATATAATTGTTGTAGTGGTTGCAGAGCACACAACATTGGCGTATAAATTACATACTGTATGAGTGGTGCTGATGCGCAATAGCAAACCAATGAGTTTAAATGATTCTTTTTATATTTTAGGGTTCACATGTTGTTCGTAAATTTATGGTATTATTTGCTCCGCATTTGCCACAATCATCATGCTTCTTTACAATCAAACAAAATGGATTGGAAAGTATGTCCCTTTGAATATACCAATCAATCGATTAATTGTACAAACTATAAACATACAAATTATGCCAGATGAAGGAAGTTAATCATTCAACCGTTATTAGATCCGAATGCATTTATAGTGTAAATATGATTCTTTATTTAATAATTTATTCCTTATTTTCTTTACTTATATCTTTATATAAATTGATAAAGTCAAATCTAATATAACAGGAGCCACCTACCTGTCTTTGTTTTACGGTATAAGGAAATTCAAATTTGACATCACAAATGAGAATTACTAATTTGATCAGAATTATCAAAACATTAAAGTCTTATGAATAAGAAAGTCAAGTGAATGTTTATAAAAGTCATGCTAGTTATCATACAAAGCAATTGGCGCACAGTTTCCTATGAGCTATTGCTTTTTGTATCATAACAAAAATGATTCGATCAATCTGATTGGTTTAGAGTTTGACGTTAAATCACCATAGTAAACTAGGTTCGAAAACACAATCGATCTTACAATTCGAACTTGATATCGCGAATGAGAATTGGCGCACAGTTTCCTATGAGCTTCAGGAAAAAGCTCAAAGGTGAAAATCACTCACCGAGGTGGCTCATAATTTTCTGATGCCTTCTCGTTTTCTCCTTACGTGTGCCTTGTTCGCCAAATATCAATAGCTCATTTGAAATGGTGCCCCAATTGCTGATTGGCACACTCACATCACTTCAGGGGAAATCTAGAAAGCAAAATCGCTTGCCACAGTGGCTTGTGATTTTCAGATACCTTATCTTTTTTTCCTTGTGTGCCTGCTGTGTGAACGTCTTCATGATACAATATGAAAATTATTATTATTTTAAATTAAACAAGGCCACCTGTCTATAATGGTCAATGTATCTAGATCTTTTACGTGGCCTTTATATGCATGTTTTTTGCTGTATTCCCCTCTGAAATCAAATGAGTACAGTACAAACAGCTGATCTACATCTGTTGATAAACTTTTCAAAAAGGCGACCGAATTTCAATCACATCAATTTTGGAGAGTAACTTGAGATGACATTATCTTAAACGCTGTTGTAGAATGGAATCATATGGTCTACAGCGGGGAGGGACATCTGTGAAAAACAGTTCAGGAGCTCATGAACAGTTCATAAACGTTGAATGGCCCCAAAATTTCATGAACTGTTCATGAACAGGTTGTGAATCTTCACAGACAGTTCATAAAAATTTTGGGCCATTTAACACTCATGAACTTCTGGGCTCTTTTTCACAGGGGGGCCAATCACCAAAGTACGTAAATATCTTCACTGTCACAGTACTTCTTATTGGAAGATTATATATTCTGGAAGGGAGTGTCAAATATTGGTACATTTACTGAGTATCTACTTTATGGATGGTTGTTGAACATCTTTAAATGCTCTTCTATAAAGGACTAACGTTATACCCACAAACAATTGTTAACGACCTGCTGCAATGAGTTTTGTCTGCATTGTCAGTACTGTACGGCCAATTTCAATGCCATCGACAACGACATTATGACCGAAGTACGTAATGTCTATTGGTAAGCTTTATGTTCAATAATCTGATGCAAGAAATCTATTTCCAGTCAAAACAAGTTCAAATATTCAATGAACATTTCTATTCATTAACAACTACACTCATAGTATCTATTAATGTATTATCATGTTAGCTCATAGTTACAAGCAAAACCCTAATTGTCTAGACAAGCTAGATAATTTACAGTATCTAGCTTCGAAAAATATCTCATACCTGGATATTCGCATCAAAAATTGACATTTATGTTCACAATATAATGATATCCAGACTTTGAAATGACCAAAAGCCTTCCTTCATATTTTGTTGTTGTTACGGTAGAAATGAGGTTCGGAAAATACAAAGGGCAACACGCAATTTCATGAAATTTCAAACTTTGCTTGTCATTTCAACGTCAGAACGTCATTTAAACTCTCTACTTAAATGTTCATTATAATACAGTTAGGCTATACTGTATCAATATATGAACATTAAAAATGATCAATTTATATAACACTGGTAATTTATATAAATCTTTAAAAATAATTTACGAATATCTACATTTGTCAAATAGATAAATATTTATTCTTGTTTTGTTTTGCGTTTTTTCTTTTTTGATTTCCCATGTTCAGATTCTGTTTTACGTTTGGAAGATTTATTTTCATCAATATCGTCAACATCTACACATAAAACAGGAAACCGTTTGAAAACCTACAAAAGTCTTCTCACAAGAAAAAGTATGGAATAATGTTTGTGAGAAAGAAACAAAGAAGTGAAGAAATGTCATCAAATGAAATAGGTCAAAATGAAATAAAAATGGTCCACATTTTTCGAACTTTGTTTTCGTTGGCAAACATTTTGTTCGATTATTCTATCAACAAATTATTTTTGATTTCAGATTTTGCACTGAGTGCTATTTAAAAAAAAAGTTGCACTGAATTTCCCCTTACACTTAAGGTGCCGGAGAGGGAAGCCAACATACAACGACTTTATAAAGCCTCATAAAGAGGACCCCGCTGCCACACTTCCTTTTAAAGATCAACCCTCTGCTGATCATGTTCGAAATGATATTAATAACCTTAACCGTAAACTCAATGTTAATATTAGGTTAATATTTAAGAGCAGAAAAATCATTGACTCTCTCAGACACCGCAAAGTAAAACCACCTATGTTGAAACGTTGTTAAAAAATAAAAATTCACTATTGCCACTGACGTTTTTGATCAAATGTTTTACCAAGAAGCTTTTCTTCAAAATGGTAGAATTCTCTTGAAAAAACGTTGTACATCCACACATTTAGAAGCAACCTTTCTGGAGTATCTAGAAGGTTCCGACACATTCTTTAATTAATGACGTCTTGATTGAATTATTTCTTGTAAGCAACAGTACTTATTAGCATTTATCAATTGATTACAATGCTTGAATGTTGCCATGGTATTCACTACAGTTCACTGCGCCTTGGTCCCCAGGGCCGGTTCAATTAGCTGGCTGCTGAGCACTTACCAACGGGGTTATCCTTGTTATTTGCAGCCAGTGAATGCTTAATGAAGCGTCCAGCTGCAGCCTTGTCAATTCTTGCAGCTAAAGATTACACAAAAAGAACAATATATTAATTTAGAAAATGCAAAGCTTAGTAGTATACAGGGAACATATATGCATGTGGGGAGACTACAAAATGGTGAGTATGTATGCAGAAGAGGGGTGATCTAAAAGCGTACAGCTGAGTACAGGGGGTAGGGGGAGTCAAACATAGGAGTATGGCGTTATATTCCTGCCAAAATTCAACGTTGGTCATTTTATGCTTCGATTCTCATTTCATTTTTTTCTTGTTTCGTTTTTGACATTCCTGTTTCACTTTATGCTTTGTTTCTGACTCTTTGTCAAACTTGAGAGGTTTCCCCCTTTGTTCCCCCTTTCGTGGCTAGATCAGGGGCAACTGAAGAACTTAGAAACTTAAAAGAACGTAGACTTAGAAACAATAGAGTGCAGAAGGGTGTTTTTGATTTGTGCATGATGTTCAAAGTAGCCCATAATCTTGTTGACTTATCGATCGATGACTTGAACTGTAAATATGATATCAGTAAGTATTGCATGCGAGCATGATGCAATGTAATCCATACAAACTCACAGTACCGCAGATTCCACACATCCAGCCTATATTAAGCCCATTTTTAAAACACTAAATTTGTAACCGTGTAGTGCCTTGGTGGAACAGTCTACCTGAAGATATCGTCACATCCAAGTCACTATAACAATTCAAATGTGGCTTAGAACGTTTAGACGTAACACTTTTTGCAAAGTTTTTAAGCAAATTCAAATTATATGAGTCTTTAAATCATATGTAAACATATCTGAATTTAACCTAAAGCCATATAAGTGAAATGTAAAGTCTCCTTTGTTTGCCTGCCAATATGAAGAATGAAATAATAAGAAATACATTTGGCAAAATATATCAAATCACAAACTGAAAAATAAAATAGTTATTGCAGCAAATATTAGTCAGACAAAAACGTTTACCACCAAGCTCAGTTTAAAAGTTGGATAACTTTTCATTTTTCATTTTATGCATGGTAGATTTGTAGTAACTGTGCAAAGGTACCACAGATATAAAAATAATTTGGAAAACAGTTGGAAAACAGAATTTAATACAAATAAAAGCAGCAAAACAAAAAAGTCATAAAATGTCCTTGAGTTACCCCTGATCTAGCCACAACCGTTTCTTACACCCATTTCCTGTTACAGTCACTATAGTCTGCTGTGCACATTGCTATGCACAGGAAAGGGAACAGTAGGCTATGCTGGGGGAATAAAGGATCAAGCTCAAGTTTGAAAAAGAATGAGAAGCAAGCACAAAATGAGACAGGATGCTAAAAATGAAACAACGCATAAAATGAGAAACAAGGAATAAATCAAAGCATAAAATGAAAATCAAGCGATGATGAAAGCAACGCATAAAATGAGAAACACTTAACACACGATCGGATTCTATAAGTTCCCGGTTGTTTGTTTAATTTCCGTGTAATTGTATTTGATAATTTCCTGTTGTAAACTCAAACTCTATATATTTGTAATGTTTTAATTTGTATTTATATACCTGATGATGCAATGAAGATATGATATGGCGAAACGTTGTGAAATTCTGTCTTTTTTATCGCTGTCATTTGTTAAAAATGAGAACCGTAGCATAAAATGACGAATGTTGAATTTTGTCAGGAAAACAACGCCATAACTGAGAACGTACTTTATGGATGGCTCGTATGACCTGTTAGTCTATATGCTGAAGTAATCATACAGGGCAGAGGAATTTACATAGCTAAATATATTGGTAATTCTTACTACTATCAAATTAGCCAACCAGCATTTTTAATATGAGCTAATAGTATGGGAAACAAATGTAAATCGTTCACCCCATTGAAGCAAACACTCCTACAAAATGTTCAAGTTTTCAAGCGGTGTCCAACAAAAGGTTAAGCCTTCTGGAATTAGGCATTCCAACATTTTCTTCTTAATTTCTGTTGTTGAAGTTTGACCTAGAAATCATAAAATATCAATTTTCTTTTGATTTGCTCTACGGTAACAGTTTCCAGAATTTAGGATTCCTATTTTTGTCCGACCCTGTTTTGAACTTTCAATAAACAAGGAAATTATAGTGGTACATTGAAATTGAATTGCATAATTACCTTTTTCCTTATCTTCAAGCTCTTTGACTTTCTGCATGTACTTTCTGATACGATCCTAAAACAAAAAATCTAAATGTCAATCTAAAAGTTTTAATGCATCTATTCTGCCGCGTGTTTAATTTTGTGACTTCAACATTCAGATTTTTCAATAATTTATTACAAATTAAAATATCGAGATCTTCGTCATTTCTCATTGGATCGGCTTCAAACTTTTACCAATCAATTTTTTTACTTAATATAAATCAGAATAAATCATTTATTTAAAAAGATTTCAGTAGAATCACCTATGGAAACTTCTCATCTGCCAATGTGAAAATAACAAAACACAGTTTTATAGGACTACATAAAAGGATTCATTGATATTTCTAACAGAAAAAACTTAAAGACGCCTCTAATATGAGCTATTACGTTGCACTAAAAAATGCACATACTAATTAAGAATAGCAAAATGACTTACCAATTCTTGCTTTACAGGATGGTTTTTAGGGTCCACGCCCTGTGTAACAAGATAGCCTAAAACACAGAAGAAAATACAATGGTTAAAACTGTAATTGTTTGATTATTCTTCACATTAATTATGCAAAGAAATAAAAGTTTGAATGTTATAAAAATCATTTGAATCTGTTTCATTATTTTTCAACAAGCTAATTGAATAAATGCTGTTAAATATGAGTTTGATGATTTGTTATTTGTTTTGTGTTTTGGTATCCTTTCTATCCAGTAAATTCTTCAATTAAGCTTCTTCTTGATAGATTGGATTCTGTCATTCTGATATCTTCCATAATAGTGAACAAAACCCCCAAAAATTCAAAGCAAATGCCCACGTCAAGAAACCAATGTGATGATTGATGTTGTGATGTGATTGGTCTGTTCGAAGTTATTATGCTGTAGCTGAGGGCTATTATTCCAAGTTATTATAGGCCTACCACAACGTTGAACATTAGGAATTATATATCCAGATTATATTAGTGGAGATCATAATAGAGTTTGCAATTTCTCAACTCAGAGACCCAAAACATATTTGCATGTAATAAGAACCAAACATTATTACAAACGATCATAATTACGCTATGGACGACAGAGAAATATCAAGATCTGTTTACCAAATAATTTTCAAACTTAACCAGAATTTTGAAAATTGCTATACGCCAATAATAAAATAACTCTGCAATAACCCAGCAGTTTTGCTTTTCGGCTCATGAGGGATAGCGGATAGATGGTCTCTCTATAGAGGTGGTCACTATAGCAGGTATGACTACACATAATCAATATCAACTGAACATTATTGTAATGCATGTAAAAATGACATACTCCAAAACAGAGAATTCATAGCATAGGTCATTACAATATCTGCTTTGACTGTTTCCAATGGTTTCAGCTGTTAAAATAAAACAGAATATAAAGTTGGTTATAATGTGAATTTATGATTGCTGGTGGTATGCTATTCAACATCATCATTACCATCTGTTATTCAGAAATATCTTATAAATATACATAAGCTGGGAACAGTATTAAAATTGTTTTCTTCCCATTTTTCCCTTTCATTTTTAAATAATCTTATGCAGTTTGCAAATTGAATATCTTCATTTTTCTTGAATTGGTACTAAACCTACTTTAAAATACAAAATATCATACGCGCAACAATGCAGTCTGTGCGCAAGCCGGTCTGCAAAGCATGGCAGCTGCGCCCCCGAGAGGAAAATTTTTCTCGTAATTGCCGCCCCTGGAACTGCAGTTTTCATCGAAAATCGGCAGTTAAAAATGATTATTTTGTCATTTTCTTTGTATTTTTTGCTGAAATGATGGTTTTGCCGGCCCTGAAGTCAAATTTGATCAAATTTGATCAGTAGCCGCCCCCGCCCCTAACTTTCTTCGGCGTTGCCGCCCCCGAGATCTCGTCGAGATTGCCATTATTTGCAGACTGGGGCGCAAGCGATAGGAGGCCGGAGGGTAGGACAAAACAAGGAATTGAATCATCAAATAGAATAAAATCTTAGTTTTCAACACACAATCACTAACTTTTGACTTAAGATCTTGCAGTTTTACTTTCATTAAAGTGCCAACTTTGGTTTCAACTTCTTCTAAAGCGACATCGAGATTTTGCATAGAGTCCTCAACTTCTTCTGGTAATTCTGATAATTCAGAGTTTTTTTCCATTGGATATATTAAAATTAATACATTAATTGATGCTGTGGTGCATATCCAATGACTTTGCAGTGATTATTAAATGAGAAATTAACGAAAATATAGCAGAGAAGTAACTGAATTGACTGAATAAGCAGTAGAAAGCTTTCGATATCAGCGGTGCTTTGTGATGTGACTGCTATCCTGTTAGAGATGCCTCAATTGAATGTTCGTCACCAGTCTCCAATCCTTTTCGCTTTTCCCTCATGGCGAGTCTCTTCCTTTCTTTCTCTACTCTATAGTTGCAAAGGTTAGAATGGCTACCCCGCATTTAACAAATTTTATAACAGTAACTCATTGCTAGTTAGGATTTAATTAACCATCGTAACTACTTTATGATTATTAAGTAGCTTATTTCAGTTATTGAAAGTAACACCTCCCATAATTTAGTGGCCATTTTATATGTGAATTTTTGTATTGGAAAATAGAAATATTTTCGTTCGCATCGGAACAACTGTTGCACACTAGAAGATTGAGCCGACTTGTAAACGTTGCAGAATTCCAATGTATTTAATCTAAAGTAAATTCAACTTCTACATCATGAATGTCGCAAGGGACGCAATTCCCTGGCAATAATATCCTGAATGATAAACAAAGTGATGAATCAACATACGTTACACCCGCACTACACGAATGCAATAAAATGGCTGCCCAAAAATTATGATGCAAAGTTCATCATATGTAGTCTGAACATGAGCATGTTTCTTTTTGATCGTGTCCTCTCATGAATTTCACGATATCAAGTAAAGGTAGTTAGTATATTTGTACATAACATTAACGGGTAAACGATACCAACAGCTCTGATACCAATAGACCGTACTCCATACTTGTGTGCTACGATCATCATCTTTGTTATTCAGGATCATATCCAATGTTTTAAATGCAAATTTTATTTCCGATCAAATGATGAATCCTGAACAGTACACCAACCAACAGTGTCATTTCATATTCATTTATGTAGCAAACTTTATACGAAACTGTAATTAGTGTAATCAAATTATATTATTTTTTGAACTTGTTAAGCGCCTAGAACGTAGTGATGTAGACGTTATATAAATGCACTCTTTCCTCATCTTATTCTAATTTTGTTTTCTTAGTTGTAGGCCAACTGTGCAGCCAAGATGCAAATTTTCGTCAAAACTTTGACGGGAAAGACCATCACCCTTGAGGTAATTGTGTTCCAATAATAATGCAGAACAATCTTTCTGATTGACAATCTATTAAAAATGTATCCAACTGCATTTTGTAGTCAAATACATCCGTCCGACAGAATCCAACAATAAAGGAATCGTGGAATCCTAGATACTAGAAGGCTGGAGCAAAAGAAAATTTGTGTTTGTACTGATTATTGGTCAAACATGACAAAAAAGTTCTGAAGAAAATGTTGAAATGCTTTTAGGATACTGTAGGCTGAATCTTTTGTCGTCGGACCCTGCATTCATGCATGTTACTGTTATGTACATTTATCAAATTTTTTGCTGCTGAAAATGTAATATGTATTTGAACAGTATACAGCAAAAGTGGGAATCCTATTAGTAGATTATGTAGGAATGCAATCATATCTGGAAGGCTAGAGCAAACTCAGGAAAAATCATATTTTCTTAAATTTGGAAAAAATCCACTCCATGTTCTAAATTGCAGACAGTTTAAAATGTAAACGTAAATTTTTCTTTACTATAGGTCGAACCCAGTGATACAATCGAAAATGTGAAAACAAAAATTCAAGATAAAGAAGGTACTATTTTGAAAGAAGTGCTTAAACTTCATACTGTTATGATTATAGATTATCATCACTTGAATTTATTTTGATTTTACACTGTATATTTTTTATCTATAAAAGGTATCCCCCCAGATCAGCAACGTTTAATCTTCGCCGGTAAACAGCTTGAAGATGGCCGAACTTTGAGTGATTACAACATTCAAAAAGAGTCAACTCTTCATCTTGTTTTACGTCTACGTGGTGGTGGAAAGAAACGCAAGAAGAAGAATTACACTACACCTAAAAAGATTAAACACAAGCGCAAGAAGGTAATTTACATTATCCTAGATGGATATAGAATGCAGCATTGATCCTTGATTGAAAACATCAGGCTAATGCTTTTGATCAAATAATCTAAAAAGAGTTTTGTTTTTACTTTGTTGGAGTATACCTATTCCAGTTTTCTCAGCATTCAATCATGTACGGTAGATAATTGGATGAGTGTTTAAGTTGTGATGTGTGCACTTTTTTTCACAATGAATTGAGTTCTGAGAAAAATACGCATAGTTGACATTATCTGAAATCACAAAAGAACTGGAAGTATCCAATCCATTTTGAAATCTATATTGATTTAGAGTGAAGACATCTTACAGACAAACTGATGTTTGATATCGTAAATCAGCTTGACATAAGCAAAGGATGCTGGTTTGGATTGCCCCTTTCAAGCGGGCTACACTGTATTTGTAAATATTTGCCCTTAAAATTGCCGTATGACCTGAATTTTAGACAATTCGTTCAATTTATTTGGGAGTCAATGCAAAAGTGTATCAGCAATTTACTTTGGAATGCGTACCGTTTCTCAATCTTGCGGTCACGGATACCAGAAATATATTTACAATGATCTCACATTATCTTTTCAAATATTTTGTTTAGGTCAAGCTTGCCGTCTTGAAATACTACAAAGTTGATGAAAATGGCAAAATCTCTCGTCTCAGACGTGAATGCCCAAGGGAATCATGTGGAGCTGGAGTCTTCATGGCCAATCATTTCGATCGCCAATATTGCGGACGTTGCTGTGTTACCTATGCCTTCAACAAACCAGGCCAAGAAGGAAAATGATAAATTTGCAATAAAGGCTTATAGCTGAGATGTGTGTTTTTTCTTTGTTTTTCCGAAACTGATGCACTGTAACATTAATCGCTTACAACTTGTCAAATTGCGGCATATCAAAGCAGGACTTATAGATCGGTCAATTTTCAGTGCTAATTTGGCATTTCTGTATATTCACCAGTCAAGCGTTAGGGGATTAATTATTGTGGCATTATAATTGCTGATAAAATTATGATCAAGGAAATATTCACGTATTAGGTTAAATTTATAGTGACTCCCTGGACACCCCCACTTAACCATGCCCAAATCCAAAACTGTTTATGCCAAAATCTTGATCATGGTGTGGTCAGGTAATAGCTAAACTGATCAACTGAAGATCAAAGTATTAATGATGATTCGGAGAAATTTGAAAAGGTGAGGGTGGCAGGACTTGGGACCTAGTCCATAGGTCTCTAGATCATGTTATATGAATGTTTCAAAACGCTAAATAGGCAGGATAATCATTAAGCAGAAGAATAATTTTAAAAACGTTTTTTATAAACTGAAGATATATAACAGTTGATAAACATTATGTTCATAATAATAATTATTATAATTAATATATATATGTATATGTAATATATGACTTTAGAAGTCTTTCTCTTTGAAATGTTGGGCTAATTAACACATCTACTAAATTATAGACCCATCTTTTTTACATTATTGTATACATTGATCAATCAAATTATTTGTATACATCTAAAATTAATTATTGTGTAAAACATATCCCCATTTAGCCATGCTGTGAATTTGCATTTTTTCATAGAAAGTTCTAGATCGTTTGTTTCTCTTGCAGAAATGTAGATGCCAGCATCAATTTATCCGCCACAGTCATGACAACATTTTTCTTTATAGCCAATGTGTTTTCTAGCATAGATCTTCTAGAACATTCTTTTTCAGCTCATGTGAAGGTTTTTCATTTGATAATGAATTGTTGTTTGAAGAAGGAGGTTGATAAGGTGGCGGAGAAGGAGATTTACTGTCTCGAAGTTTCTTCCAAACAACCTGAATAGTTAAATATAACAAGTTGTAAATGTGTATTAATTGTTAGGCATTATATGTACATAACAAAACATTAAGGTTATCTCAATCATCTAGGCATAGCCTGCAAGTTTACTTTTGACAAGGACCACCTGTCCACAGTGGTCAGCTGAACAACATAAATATTTCTGGTGCTATAAACAAACCTAATGGCACACTTGCGAAATCATTTCATTGTCTGCATGGATTAACACAGAAAGTATGGGCGAAGCAAGATATAATACTTATTCGTGATTAAATAATCCAATCAATCATATTACAATATGATTGATTAGAGTAAATAAAATTGACAACTGAAAATAGTCAAAGATCCTAAAAGTTTGAAAAAACTCAATAAATTATCATGTCTGAATATGATAGTACTCACATTGCACATTTCCTTTAAAATTGCTGATTCGTTTTCTGATAATGTTTCTGTGCTACCTGAATCAATGGAGGCTCTCTCTAGCTTATCTTGTATTTCCATTACTTTCATTGCTTGTGTTGCACTGTCAGCATTTAGCATTGTATCAGGTGAAAAAGGAGGATGGGGAATCTCCTAATTGAAAGAAAATAGATAAAAATAAAAATGTGCCAATAATATGTACTGATTCTAAGAGACATAAGATAATATACACTTAATGTATGGTGTTGAGGGAAATATTGAGTTTATTTCCCCGAGGGTCAGAGGAACCCGAGGGAAAATAAAGCTTAATATTTCTCGAGGCAGTCATACATTAAGTGCTTTAGTATATTATTCATGGTTTTTAACTAGACAAGAAAGACACAGCCAATAGTAATAATGTAATCGAATTATTCACATTACAGTAGGCTACTGCAAAACGCAACAATAACAATGATACAAATTGAGAAATACGCATAAGTAAAACTTGAAACATTTTTAACTCACTTGAAAGGTGAGAGGATTTCAATCAAAGGCATTATTTCATTTTCTTGATAACTGTTTATTGCTACGGTAAACCAGAGTAGCAGTAGTGCAGCAAGAGGTAGTTATTTTCAAAAGACACACTATTGTTTGCTGTTTGTATTAGCCTTCTTGAATACTGTACAAGAGTATCTGCTACTTACATATTACATTTCCCCTATCAACGATGTGATCGCGCCAAATAAATGCTAACTTTGTTGCATTCTTTGTATTACGCAAGTCTTTATTTTCAACGAATGAAGGATCCCAAATTTGCAAATAGCACACAATTCTTAAGGAAAAGTGCACATTTCGTCTTGCAATATTGACAAACAACAAAAATCAGAAGCATGTGCTTACGGATGTGTATGTCATAGTCTAGGTTTATTATTTTTTAGGAAATAAATAATTGCAAAACATTTTACAGAAAAAATATTTAATATCCTTGATATGGATACAGAAAATATCCGAAAGTTGAGAAAATTATATTAGAAAATTGTTGCCACAAACTTTTGTTGGGAAATTGCAAAATAGTTACTACTGTAAAACAAGGAGCTTTGCTATAGAACTGTAGGTCGATCGGTATTGAACTATTGATCCGTATATGCCAATTTGTAAATATTGATGCTTCCTTGAAGTTGAAAAGCCTTTCATTTAAAGAGTAGGCCTGTACTCTCAAAATTACAACGTATCTCCTACACTTTATTTAAGAGATTGCTACTGTTGTATTTCTGTTGTGATGTTAATATAATGCTAATTTAATGTTGTAATAGTTAAGTTTAATAGAAATTAAGTCTGAAAACAGCGAAATGTGCATATAATAGCAACCTCTATATAGTATCCACCTGTCTATAATGACCATCCAAATTATATATAAAAAGCATTATTCAGCATTATTTATTGACTTGAATCAGCCATGTTCATAGAGGTCACCTGATTATAGCAGTCAATGTATCTAGATTATATAGGTAGCTGGTATATACTGGTTTTACTTACTTTCTGATTAATTCTGAAACCATTTCTTAAAATTCCTTGCACATTAGAAGCATTGTTATTTCCGTAATCTAAAAGTAAGGTAATTCACATTCTCATAATAATGAAAGTAGATAAAAATAATAGTAGCTGAGCAGATTATGGCTATTAGTACAAATGGAAACGTGTTATGTTTAGATAACAACAAGATAACAATGCATGTAGGTTTGGTTAATATATGTATTCAACAATCAATGGACGAGACTACCAAACTCTAACAAAATGTGATACAAATTTATAAATATTGATATGTATATTTTCTATCTGAAATTAGAAGATGAATACTGATGAATAACTAGATGTCTCTACGTGTGGCAACACTCTGATTAATGGAGACAACATCTTATCTTTGACTTAATTAATACCAATATTCCATTATATTGATTATTGAGATTATATCAGAATTTGATCCAGAAATATACACTACATCAAAATTTATTGGTATTGTGATTAAGACTTCTCTTCAAATCAAGATCGAAAAGCAAAAAACTTTCAGGAGAATAACACTCAAACTGATTGCAATTGGAAGTGTAACAGGTAATATTGTGTTCTATTATGTCTGTTGTTATTGCCGTGAAACTATTGTTTAGTTATATGTTTTGTAACATAAAATATCGTAATTGTTTCGGAATGGACAGCTCATAGAATAGTCAACAATAGTCAGGCACGCATTGCACCCATGCCACACATTTTATTATTATACATTGTAAATCTGAGGCACTGAGTCGGACCAGGGAGGTGAACGTTTGCCAATTACAATTTTTAAATATTTAATGTTCCAATGAATTACCTCTCATTTCAGCTTGCCGATTATGCCCATTCTGAAACATGTCATATCGATCTTGTTCTGAAGTCTGCATTATAAAAATAAAAACACTTCATTACTATTTCATTAGTTCATATATATAAACAAAATTGTTGAATCAGTCTTGTATATAAAGACTATTAAAACCCATTAGCACAATTAGCATTGCTTAACATCTTACAGTTTGGTGTTAACATAAATTTTAATTTAATCAGAAATTCAAGGATATCATAGACTTTAGAATTAGTGTCAAAAATGAAATATGCTAGAATTACACTTCTTCAAGTTTCAAGCCATATAAGGTGATCATCAGGTGATTTATTTCAACTAAATAATTTGGAATAAATCGCCTGATGATCACCTTCTGTTGTGAAACTTGAAGAAGCGTTATTCTAGCATGTCTCAATTTTGACTATCATTCTATAAATGCTCTGATTATTTTCATTGAGTACTATACCAAGAACTGGTGTGGAACAATCCAACATATTATTATTATTATTATTATCATATTATTATTACAGCTAAACCTGTTATAACGGCCACCTCTATACAGCGACCACATGTCTATAGTGGTCACTTTTGCAACGTACAACAGTATTTTCTATTGAATCAAACCTGTATATAAAGGCCACCTTTCTATAGTGATCAATTTATCTACCTCTTGTAGCTGGCCGTTATATACAGGTTTCATTGTATATCATATACTTTACAAGATCACAATCAAGCAAGTATCATGCACATGCATATACTAACAATTAAATGAGACTTGAGCAATTCAAGGTCTAATTATATGTTGCAAATATAAATTCTTACGGAAGAATCACCATCGTCATCAGGAAACAGGAATGAAACTCTTTTCTTCGCCTTCCGATTTGAAACAACCTGTAGAATATAAATTGTAAAGTCAGATTACTTTTAATATAAATTTAATAGCTCAATCAAATAAAATAGATTATATTCATTTGAATATGAACTCAGTATTTAACCCACAGTATTTAGTTTTTCCTTGTCTTCTTCCAATTGTTTAACCCTCTCTTCTAGCCGACGTGTATATGACGAAATACCTGTTGGTTAATTATAAATATGCAACATAATTATTGTTAAGTCCATTACAATTGAAGAGCCATTTACATTAATTGGATCTTAATTTATTGAATTTCACAGATAAAGCCATTAAATAATGAGAAACCTATGATTCAGTTTGTAAATTTTCAATCTCGGTCCGCGTAAAAATAGGCACAGGCGATCTTGAAAACAGTTTTTAATAAGCTATGTAAACCCTGAAAAAACCCATCATTGGCCGTATTATTGTTAACACCTCAAGTGTTAATTGACGAGTACCGTGCCTTCTTTTCTGCAGTATAAATGGTCCTTCAATGTTAAAATCATAATATTCAAACAGTTCTGTTTCTCTATTTCTTAAACAGACTTTTTTCTGATTTTAAATCCAGCCATATATGTAGTTTCTGAACTGTTCATGAACTCCTGAAAATTTTTTCGCAGATGTGGTACATGCTTTCATGAAGGATTGTACCATTTCACATTTGTAAAATTCAGGATCCATGTTTCACAAAGAAAACTTCTCCCCTTGATAACATTTTTTTCAAAAAGTGAACAATTTAAGACATATGTGTTCTTTATGGGGGCTAGATCAGGGGTAACTCAAGGACCTTTTATATCGCTGCTTTTATTTGTATTGATATGAAGCAATGCATGCGTATGTGAACGATAAGACCAAATAAAAAAAATTAACGGTTTCTCATCAAAAAAAGTTCAAAAAGTAAATGAGGGAAGTTTTTTTTTATTTAGTGAATGGCAAAGTAAAATATACAATGTCATAATCTTTAATTAATTCCAAATTTGTTAATATTATTATAAATTATTTATGCTTCTTGTTTCAAATGGAGACTCCTGCATAGCGATCAATATTATCATATTAAAATCCATAATAAATACAACCACATGTGAGCTATAAGCTTGTTTGTGTGGATGATGAGGAATCGAACTCTAATCACCCGCATGCAATTCCGTCACTCTACCACTGAGCTACTGGTCCAGTAATGCCCCCTATATCGAATTCCCCTAATGGGACCATGAATAATTAACTCCTAATCTCCTTGACTTGTTAAGTTGTTCACATCAAGTCTCACATGTTTGTATGGCAGTCTTGATTGGTAAATAGAACCATCAAATTTTGGCACATCAAAGTAACTTAAGCAAATGGGACTTGGGCCCGGGACTTGGGCCAGTCAATTACAGTCAAAAACTTAAAACTATAACTATTATAATCCAGAAAACTAGTCTCAGTTTATTACATTATCGTCTTCACTTAATCAGTACACTGTTTTTCACTCAATTGACACAAACTGTACTGCTGTTCTTGGCCAATCAGAATAGTTTATACTATTATAGTTTAGTTTCAAAGATTTTGTTTATAGGGTGGCTATAGTATAAAATTGTGGATTTTTCGTATTCATCCTTTCCAAGTGTAATAACTGACAAGACCCCTTCAGAGGATTAATAAAATAAATAAAGCGGTATCGCTGCCAGACTGCAGTCAGTGATCATGAAAATGATCCCTAACGCTACCTACGGGAACAATTTTTTTCAGGGACAAAGCCCAAAGGGAAAGAGGAACAGAAATCCGAAATGCCTTTTTGTGTTGAATGTTGAATCAATAACAACCTTGTGAGGAGGAATCAAGACAAATGTGCTAATGCAATCGAAATATAATGCCTGGTCAAGTATTTATTAAAGATACAAATTTTATCTTAGTTTATCGAAAAAGCACAACATTTTTACCTTTTTGACATAAAATTTGAAAGAACATTATGCAAGACTTTCAACGAAACCCGACAAATTATCCTCTTAAATATTCAACATATAATGATTTTAAGATAATATCTCAAAACAAGTGATTAACTATTGCAATTGAATATAAACGACAGTTACAAATGATAAGGGATAAATAAAAAGAATGGATTATACAGTGTTATCTCAAAGAAATAGTTGAGATTTTAATTTGCTTTTCAAAAAAGTCAGCGGTCGGCTTAACGAATGAATGAGTAACGGGAAAATAATGTATTATCTTGATAAGAAAGTGATTCTTCTGTTAAATACTGTTCAAATCTTGAAAATAAAATGCAACGATCATTGCTTGTAGATGAACAGATCGTAACTGTCATATTAAAAATAACGATGATGAAAAACAGCGGAGCCAAAATATGTAGATTTTTCCAGCGGGCAGAAGCTAAGAAAAGTTTGCGTAATGAACAACAGGGAAGCAAATAATTCATATAAACAAAAGATTATATTGTTGATAATTCCGGCAAAAATAATGAAAATTGACATTTCGGTGCTGTTATGAGTAGTGCTATTGCGAAAGTACGGAGTTGTAGTGAAATTTTGTTTTGTTAGAATTTGTCAGTGACAGGTGCAATTTGCAAAACGAAAATCATAAGTGGCGACGTTTTATATATATAGACTGTAGCAAATCCCCAATAGACTGTGAAAGTGTGAGCGTAGCGGACAGAACAAAAGTGTTAATTGCTCGTTTTGAAAAACACAATTTACCGCAAATCGTCTGCCATGAAGACGTAACAAAGCATAATCTGTCGTGTCTGTGGTGTGTACATCGTATCAGGTGGAAATACTAGCTAATTTATGATTTGTATGCGGTAATTATTAACTGTTTTTTCAGGACAAAGGACAACAATCGTGCGCAATTATCTGCAGCACACGTTCAAAACAGAGTACTTCTATTTCGCTGCAGGCCTAACGAGCTAGAACTAGACAATGAGACGGCATGTAAATAAAGTGTTACTGAAACACCGCAAGTAGAAGATGAGAAAAGACAGGTCCCTTTTTAAACAGCGGAAAGCACAGTTTCCTCTCAAAAATTATTGTTATTAGCGACAGGTCACGAAGTAAACTAACAATATCATGCTACGGAAAATAATTTTTTAAATTCCACAATACAATTTTGTGAAACTTGTAAACATCCAAAATACATCTACTTATTGAGTATTGACCAAATTGCCCCGACAAAGAATAAATTGCCTAAGGATTGACGTCAAAACAACGTAAAAACTCACCGTTTTCATGCCGAGGGGATGTTGCATCGATAGTTGACGAGTTCCAGTCGTCTGTTTTTGGTGACTTTAAAATTTTGCACTTTTCACATACAGAATATTTAAACATCGATTTCTTAACTTCATCCTCATCGATAGATGTTTGGTTCGCACGCTGATTATCTAAATATACGCATATATCACGTAATTCACCATTTTCTTCCACGAGTTTTAGCTGTCTGCCTTCTAATTTCCCTAGTTTTTCTTGATATGACATCACTTCATTTCGCATAACAGTCACCGTATATTTACCAAATCTTTGCCATTCTTTTGCTAATTTACGACATTTTTGTCTATCATCATCTAAATAACAACACAAATCTCGTAGTTCTTGCGATTCTGATTGTAAATTTTGGTTTGAACTTTTTAAAACACGAATCTCTTCCAAATGACTTTCCATTCGCTTATTAAATTCTTTGATTAAATTATTATGGTTAATCATAAGATTTAATTTTTCATTTTCAACATCTTTGAGTCTAATTTGTAAATCACTCGTAAAACTAATGTTACTACCAGAAAGTATGGAATCGCGGTCTTCTCCGTCTGAAGAAATGAGTTCGTTTCTTGGACTACCAACTTTTACAACAGCAGCCATAGCTATATCAAAACAGTTTGACTAGTATAAACCACAAGCTATTTCACGCGTTTCAACTGTATCTCAAATCCATTTTGGAGACATTATATCGGTATATACCAGATGTTTTTCTAATATTTTCACAGATAATATAAAGCTGCTTCCAGTTCTCATCACTGTGTGTTGATTATGGAATTTTAGCTCTTTGAAAGTGACGTGTTAACGAACCAATCAGAACACAGTATTAAGCAATAGATTTCTTTTTAAGATTTTTCTTACCTTTATACTCAACTTGATCTTGTAAACAAACCAACATAAATAGATTTTTTGAAATTGTTTACCAACTTGATCTATTAATTAAATTTCAGCGCTTTAATATAATCAACCAGCATTCGGTATTACTTTGAAAATACGATACGTCACTTATGCCCCTGTTTTTCCCATAGATGTAATTTCTGTTACACCAAATAGAAAGATACGTACAAATCTATGTCATGGTGGCCTTTCAATTCAAATTACTATATATTGTTTTGATTGTATATCATCTCCAAAAAAGACATCCGTTTCTTCCTTTCTATTGTTATATGGCTCTTTATATACATAAATTTAATCGAAACAATTGAGGATTGGACAATCGTAAATTTTGCATCCGGAGTAAAAGAGTCGGTGTATAAAATGCTAGCATGCGCGCATACTTATTTCTTTACATAAGAAAATCTATCTTTTTCCAAAAGGTAAGTCTGCAAGTAGGCTGAAGTGTGATACTTGAATTAAAATTCATATGTGCTATTGTTTATTGAGATAAAGTTTGCTAGAAAATAAAGGTGTCCATGACTGAAATGGATAATTATTGCAAAAACAAGAAAAATCCAATCACAACACTGATCGTTATCGCAAGTAGGACGCGAGTCTACAACGGATACATCCATTCCATTCTTTTATTGATTTAATCATCCTGCATGCATACCCAAATCATTATTTTAGGATTAGTAGGCTGAAAATTTTGGGTTTGGGTACAAAACTACTAATCCTGATAATTAAGATTTAAGTGATAATTTGCAGTACTGAAGCTCCCGAATATCCAAATGCTCCACCTTTTTGGGGGGTGGGGCAAAATTCCCAATTCACTGGGCCATGGTCATTGTTGATAGATTTTTGTGTGGGACCATACTACTGCACATTGTTCAGAATGTATATTTGCGTTTCAATTCAAGACATTTATACTCATCTGAACTTCTCACCAGCATATATGAGCTGCTCAGTATGTATTTAAAAATGTTGCTTAAATATAAAAATATCATGAAATAAATACATCCTGTACTCATAGTTGTATTAGCATAAAATACATCATCTGTAATTATGATCGTCAATAACACATTTTAAATCATTGTATGATTGGCATAACATTAAAATACAAATAAATAATTTTTACCCCCCACTAGTATATTAAAATATTTAATTAAAATTGTAATATATAACTATTTAATACTTAATAATTAAGATATATTATTAATATTAATCAATTATACGTAATGTTGTTTTATATCATTTTTAGACGATATCAAACATCTTTTTTCGTTATTTGAAGATTCGGAATTATTCATAAATCCAGGTATTCTGACAACATCTGATTCATCGTCATTCCTGAAATTACGATAATAATCCATTGAAGTGAACTATATTAATAACGATAGCAAGTAATGGTTGCAATAATAGCAATACTAAAAAATCTGCTGCTTTGCAGAACATTCCTATACCATCAAACCTGCTATAACAACAGTGGAAATCTGTAGATTGTGGCCACTTCAAAAAATATTCAAAACCAGAGAGTTGCTCACTGTACATAAAGACCATCTCCCAAAATCGACTAATGTATTTAGAAATCATAGGTGACTGTTGATCTGCTATATACATTATACAGGTTTCACAGTATATAACAACAACCACAAAAATAATTTTAAGTGAATTAATGGCTCGCAAGTCAGATAGCCAACTGTTCCATAAAAACGGTGCAACGAATTTGGATAAAAAATTCTCCTGTCCCAGACCACAATATAACATCACATGGCCTGAATTCTTGAAATAATCAACATGATGAATCACTTACCCAAAGTTGTATACAATTGTGGCAGGAATCATCAATGCTAAGCCAACAATACTAAATGCTACACTGACATGAACATCTGGATGCCATTTAAATGGATTTTCATCAAACAATGTCCAAAATAGAAAGGTTAATGGAGTGACCATATTCTGAAAGTTGAACAAGAAATAGCACATTAAGTAAATTTCTGCCTTTGAAATTTGTATGATAGATTTGTGATCGTTATAGAGTAGAGATGTAGCTTATCCACAGTTCTGCTGACATCTGTCTCTATATAAGGTCTCTATAATTCCCTTAACTAATTACAGTCAAACCTGTTATAACGGTCACCTCTATACAGCGGCCACCTGTCTATAGTGGCCACTCTTTCAATGTCGTAAACGTTATTTTCTATTGAATCAAACCTGTATATAAAGGCCACCTGTCTATAATGGTCAATTTATCTACCTCTAGTAGCTGGCTGTTATATACAGGTTTCAATGTAACAGTTATTGATCAAAGGTGACGTAGATATCAGCGGATAATGACCAAGGTCCACTGAGGTCATTCTTGTTATGCCGATATTCATCAAGCTTGAACAGATCAATAACTGTTCCAGTAAACTGATCAATAAACATTCAATGATTGACAGGTGAATGTTGAAAACCGAATCATAACAATGTATTATAATGCATCAAGAATGCTATTATGGTCTGGGTCTTTCTGCCACAACGGTTAGAAAACAAGGAGTGGTCAATGCAGGATCGAATTTACTGTTGTTCAACAATATATTTGAGCAATCGAATTGCTCAATGCCGTTAAATTTCCATATTGACATGTTAGTCGATGAATAAAATACTATGTTCATCAGTGTAATTATTGATTTTGTTCAAACTTATTCAAATAAATTAGATTGGATTTTTCATACGAATTTTTACCTAATTCATTTTGATAACCCTTTATTAGTATTGAAGACAGAATAGTATGATACACTATAACCTCCTGATGAGCAAGTCAAAATTGACCAAGATTTTCATACATATATCTGAATTGCATTTGTCAAAATTTGTTAAGCAAGGACTAGACCATAAATAGTCCAAAAGTTTCAAATCCAGGTTTCAGATAAGTGGTAATTTCATTTATCCGAATCGCACTTAAGTGGGCTACACTGTATAAACTAGCATATAACAGCTTACCACAACAAGAGCCCACAACGTGGAACCCTCTCCGTGTTTGATCAATAGAGCTCCAGCAAGATAGCTCACAACATATGATACAATATACAGTAGACCACGTATACCGGGTGTTGCACCACAGCCATCTTGACCGAAGAAACAGCCAAAACCAAATTTCAAACTGTAACAAATCATTGTCAATATATTAGCGTATATAATTATTAGAAATGCATGCATACATAATTGTAGGCTATATTTCGATAAGATAGCTCATAACTTAATATAAGATATAATGTTATAGTATTTAGTGAGTGTAAATACTTAATAAGGCTATAACTGGAAGAAAACAAGGGAAAAAGCTTGTGTGTTGCTATCATGTTGACTGTTGATGTGGTGTCTCCATATAATCCTTTTTATTTTTTATAGTTAAATAGACTCTTTATTATAAGGAAACAGTTTGATGTGATTTTCTAATGATTATTTATTTGCTGTTTATGATATGTAAATGTTACTGATATGCACTGTAATAAGAGGCTGTCAGTAATGGAAGCGAAGCCTGATTATGTATATTGAAATGTTTAAGAGATCAGTATCCGATATCATCTGAGGAGATTCAGATTAAGTTTAACCAAGAATTATTGGATTGGATTAACAACGGATGGCTGATACCTTACAATGCTAAGACTCACGGTCCTATTACAAATGTTATACCGTTAATGGCTGTTGTTCAAGCCAATAAGGGCAACAAAGTACGCCCGGTCATGGATTTACAGAAACTGAATGACTTTATTACGACACATACTGCTGACGCTGCTATTTGTAATGATAAACTACGGCGTTGGCGTCGCATGGGTACCGATGACTCAATTTTGGATCTCCGTAAAGCATATTTAATAAACAAATAAATGTATCTCAAGACCTTTATCGCCATCAAGTTGTTAACTTTCAAGGGATTTATTATTGTTCAACTCGTTTGGCATTTGGTTTAAATGTTGCGCCTAAAATTATGAGTGCAGTCGTTACCAAAGTATTATCACTGGATAAAGATATTTGTGAAGGTACTGATCATTATATCGATGATATTATTGTAAATGAATCAATTATTAGTGTGGACCGTGTGCGTCAGCATTTACTTGCTTATGGATTGGTATCTAAGGATCCTGAACAGATTGATGGAGCCCATGTATTAGGCTTGCATGTTGAGAAAAAATTAGATAATAACCTATATTGGTCACATTCATACTGATCTCTTAAACATTTCAATATACATAATCAGGCCTCGCTTCCATTACTGACAGCCTCTTATTAATCGTTATGTAGTTGGTGATGAAGTGTTTGTAAAACCATCACAGCATACCCGATGTACTATTCAATGGCTGAAGGGAAGAATTACTGCTATTCATTCATCTACAAAGGTTGATGTCAATGGAATGCCTCGTCATGTTGCTGATCTAAGGTTGGTTCCTCTGGACACGGCAGTAAATCTTGGAAATGGGAACATACCATCTGGAGCAGATATTGATCAAACATTTGAAGTTAGTCCGATGGACGCTACTGAAGAACAGATCGATGACGGTATTGTCAATGATAACAATTCTAGACCTGGGAGAGAGATTCGCCTTCCAAATCGTTTTGCAGACTTTGAAATGGATATTTAATACTTGCGTGTAATTTGTATTAAATGTTTACATTTAGTTTTTTTTTTCTATTTCAGTTTTATTTGAGTTATTTAAAGATATTTAGTTTACGATTGAACTACTCATTCATTGTGAATAAGTGGACTTGTTAAATGCCAATGATATAATTTTATGTTTTTGTGATTCTTAAAATCAGGTGTAAATGTAATAAGAGGCTGTCAGTAATGAAAGCGAGGCCTGATTATGTATATTGAAATGTTTAAGAGATCAGTATGAATGTGACCACGGAGCTGTGTAATCGATTGTGTACTCGAGTGATCTTACATGCACAGTACCCTATTCTGTTATAACTAAGTGTTGTTGGGATACAACACTGTTTTGCTTTCTTATATATATCGTATAGCGGTACAGTAGCAATATTCCAATATTGTTCCATGCAATGAGGTAATGCTATCAAAACTCGAGTTGATGGTGAAACAGGTATGATGATTTGAGTGCTTGGTGAAATGATGTATTTGTGCGATTGTGAATTTCCAAGACATGTCAATGTCACATTATTGTACAATAAATGAGACAATTTTGAAGGGGGCAATACGTACTTTTCAATGAAATGGGGCAGGTTACTGACAGTTCCAAAACCAGGTATCAAATCCAGCCAAAAAAAAAGAACAGTTATAATCAACTGATAGAATGACATCCATAAATTCAAATAATAAATATCAACTGGTCCATTCACACTTTCAGGTCCTTCACCTTTGAAATAGCGTTCTTGATATATGTTCATCAAAACAGCCGGAATCTTAAAATAACATAACATGTTTATAATTAGAAACTAACCTATAGACAACAAATAAATAAAGAATAAAGCGCATTAGATTCAGTACTGGTAAAGCTTTCTTCTTGTTACATATCACTACTGCGCATTTCGGAAAGCCCCTTTGCTCTGAAACCTGTACTGAGTTCCTCGTTTCAGAACAGAGTTCGGCGCGTAATTACCTGAAAACATCTTTCTAATGTTTTGTTTTGGCCTTATTTTGACTTTTTTATGAATAAAATTATCTTCTTGAGACAAAATTATGCATAAAATCAAAATAAATAAACATGAGTTTGAAACAGTTTCAGTTCAACTATAAACCTTATCATTTACTACCTTCATGTTATCAAATGTATTAGTTTAGTAATATACCTGCTGTCGGCTTATAGTATATAGACTACTTAGCATAATTTAAACTAGGTCCAAGAGAGCTGAAGTCCAATTCTAATCCTCGATTTTAATGACATAAGTTCAGTTTATTAAGAATCAGTCAGGTCTAACAAAAATATTTAGGGAAAGACGAGATTCAAAATAATTTTCACAATCAGGATCAATTGATGTTCCTTTCAAAAGTGATTGCCAAACAAATATGTGTCACGTATACATATTGTATATAACATCGATGAAATGCTAGAGTACAAGCATCTTACACAGTGATGATATGCTGGAGGAACGGCGTTCCCCTACTTTTTATTTTACTTATGTATTTTATTAGCAATATCATTATTTATAGATAATTTTGAATAAAATAATAACTCTTTTTTACAGTCAGAATTATTTGATATCAACGTCGATCCCATCAGGGCCTACTCTAGTGTTTCATTGATCAAATCACTTTTCTTGGAAATGCATATGTATAATAATAATTGCTAAAATCGGAAATTGTTGAGTGTACAAGAATAAAATTAAGTCAGAATAAATAACCATTTGTAGAGGATGCAAACAATCACATTTGTTTTTATAGCAACTGTGCCAGTGACAGGTGAAGTTAAAAAAGAGAGTAGATAAACATGACATTTCAGACATGTACTATTCTATTGTTGCCTCATTTTCATGTTTGATGACATCATTAACAATTTTTTACTTGGAAAACATTGTTCCCCTCCTTCTAAAATTGGTATATCATCGCTGATCTTTCAAATCATAAACTACTTCGAGATCCAGTGCTAGAAGTTTAGATACCTAGGTCAGGATCAGTGCTATAGTAAAAACAAAATTGAACACATGATTCGGTCACTGGAAACAGGTAGATGGCTGCGAGAGCAGGGTAACAATAACTTACTATAGCGAACATAAATGCAATAGGCCAAAGTACTTTACCAGTACCCAATGCCCCACCAGGATCTTTTGAATCTGATGACATCAGTTTAGCGTCAAAATTTGGTATAAGACATACAAACAATGCTGCTATGACAACAATAACACAGATCGCTTTTCTTTTATTTGGTAACTTTTTGAGGATAACAAACCTGTAAGACAATTAGTGGTAGTTAATTAATTGATTATGTTGAACATTGTTTACATTAAGATTCAATAGGATGGACCTATGTATTACTATGTAATGATAAAATCCAATGCCAATTAATTAAAACAAACAAGCTGATTTGCTTATGCTTATGGGATGACGCCAATCATTAATCATTTCATAATAATAGTATGTAGCACACGCAGGGCCGCCCAGAGGGAGGATTAGAGGGGTAATTGCGCCAAGGACCAAGCAAATTGTAGGGCCCTCAAGATTTTGTTGCTATATTTTATTGCAAAGATGGGAATATTTTTGAAAATAGTTGCAGACGGGAGCGAGAGAAAATTTCAAGGGTCCAAAATTCTGCAAGAGTCTCCACCGTATACAGGGACTCCTCAGGGCCGGAAATTGTTCTCATCAGATCTGAGCACTTGTAATATGTATCATATAATTCATATGCTATTGGCGAAAGTGAATAATAATGCAAACAAAACACTCTGGTTTCAAACCATGCGGTATAATTCCAAGAAAACTACTTTCTATCACGTGACATTTTGGCCAGTTTTTCAAGATCTTCGACATTTGGTTCGTCTGTATAACCCCAAATGCGAATTTAATGCTATTTGGTGTCGCACCTAATTCGTATTGAGTTTGGTGCGTCCATATAACCCTAGCCTAAGAGAAAGTACAGTGTAACCCCCTTAAGTCAAAATTGCCAACGGTTTTCATTGCATTTATCCGAATTTGCAGTTATCCGAAATTGTTCACCAAGGACTTTGACCAGGAAATTGTTTATTAAACGGGTTTCAAAGCCAGGCTGCAGATGCACGAGAATTTTACTTCAATCTTATGGGAGTCGACGTTTAAAATTTTCAAAATCTGAGATATGATTGAAATAATAATAGAAGATGTAATTATGGAAAATAAATCAGATGTGCATATAATTAGCTAATTAGCAAAACTTACCTGAACAATACCGTGAAAGGAATATAAGAATTCAATAACAGTGTTTGTAGATACGGTGCAGTCCTTGTTCCGCTACTAGTAAAGGCCGTCAATATTGAGTTAGCGGAGTTACAAACAGAAACCACCATAATACATTTATGAGGGAAAGCTCTTTCAATTGAGCTCCTACGCCCCAAAATCATATAAAGTGCGAAAAATAATACAAATTCAAAGACACTTGCACATAGTAAAACCGAGTAACAGTCAAATTCTGGCACGTATTTGATCGTCGCTGGTGTAGAGTGATTTCCAAATTTCCGTCCTTGGCCCTTTGCTACAACATCTAGCCACAATGGGTACATTATTATTTGACCAACTTCTCCGAATAACGTCAAGGCAGCGAAAAATATTTTAGCTGCTGCAAGGCTCACAAATATTCCTCCTGCGAAACGAACCTGAGCAAGATGGTTTTTATTGAAACTATCATCTTCTTCGGTATTACTATTGCATTCTGAAATCATATTATCTTTTAAATTGTTATCCATCGTGATAAAATTCTAAATACAGAGAAAGTAAGCAAGCTAAATGCTGCTTGGTATTTCTAGGTACTTGTTGGCTGAGAGTATTTCGCAAGTTGAGCCTTCATGTAAAGTAAGTGTTGCAATTTGAGAGAAATGACAGATGACATCATATCCTCTGCTCATAACAGGCTGAAAGGCGAACGGTTAAAAGGGAAAATTTCACATCACGACACAACATATTATGATTATCAATATCACCCGCTTAATGTAGATGACGTCATTTGCTGCAATCCAAATGGCTATGTCACAGCTATGACTTACATTACATGCCAAATTATCACGCATGATCATTTTGATAATTCCTGATAATTAATCAGTTTTCACTTAGTGTAGATAGAATATACTGTGAAGTTATACTGTAAAAATCGGTAAGCATGTTTAATTTATATGAACTCCTTTTCGCAAACATAAATGGCAAAAATAATTAGTTTCTTTACAATGCTTTGACAGCCTCATGTAGGTGTGATTTATACGAGACTGAAACATTTCTTGACAAGTATTTTCAGGGGACTACAGTTCCATAAAAAATAACGCATTTAAAATCTATTTTCGTCATTTACTATTGATAAATGAATAAATTTCAATGTAGTATGCAATATGTGTTACTTTTTTTTTAAATATATTAATTTATAGCTGATAGTGTTTTATTAATTAGAAATACATGTTTTAATCAACATTTAATTAGTAACAGACCCCCCTGAATGATACTGAAACTATCTTTGTTTCGTGTACATCAGCAAATGGCTGCTTCAAGTAACTCGAAGGTTTGATGTGGACAGATTTTACACCAAAGTTTACGATGATTATGTAAAAACTAAGCTTGTGCATGCCAGTCAATTTTAAAGAATTATTGAAACATGAGGGTAGCCTTACTCAGCTTGGGTAGCATTGCCCTAACAGCATGTATAGTCGCTAATGCATTTTATCAAAAACAACAGTTTTATCCTTCTGTGGTTTTTATCACCAAGTCAAGTCCAAGTATGGCGGTAGGTTAAATTATACAAATACAAATTACTATTTGTAATAAAATCAAACATGAGTTAAATTAAAGGTTGTTTTATAATAAAATGTAACTTTTATTACCCTAACTTCCGTACCTTCTCAACCAATCAGAAACTTCAGCGGAGCCGGAGTGTAGCCTTTGCTTTAGTGCTTATGTGTCTAAACGTATATTAGATAAGTAGAACCATAGCTAGGTCTAGTTAATGGTTAAAAACACATGTTTATCTCAATCAACTGTATTTTTAGTCAAGGGAAAGTTCTTTGTGAACTATCATGCAGGATATAGAAGAGGCTACTAATATAATTAGGCGTAGGCGTATCATGCATCAGTCTGCAAATAATGGCAATCTCGACGAGATCTCGGGGGTGACAGCGCCAAAAAAGTTAGGGGCGGCAACTGATCAAATTTGACTTCAGGGGCGGCAAAATCCATCATTTCAGCAAAAAAATACGTAGAAAATGACAAAAAACCATTTTAAACTGCCGATTTTCGATGAAAACTGCAGCTCCAGGGGCGGCAATCACGAGAAAAATTCTCATCTCGGTGCGCAGCTGCCATGCTTTGCAGACCGGATGATCAGGTGTACTTGAACTTCTTAAAGGCTGCCTTCCTGAATTTGATGGCTGATCATCATCATCATCATCATCATTATTCAGAACCTTTAAGTTATACAAACTTTTTTTCAAAGGACTGATACATAGCTAAGTTAACAGGAAAACAGACATTAAGTAAATAAAAAGAAGGTATAAATAACAGGAAAGAGTGGTAAGTATAAAGTTTATTAAGAACGTAAGTGCTTCTCAAGGAGACGTTTGAAAGTAGGCCTGCTTTGGACTTCCTGCATTGCGGACGGTAGATCTTTCCACTTATGCGCACCAGCATCTTGAAATGAATGACGATGGCTCGACTTGATGTAAATGTCATTGTGGGCGTGAGATCTTGTTCTGGTCGAATACGGCAGTTGGAAAAAGTCGGAAAGCAAAGGAGGAGCTAGTTTTAATTTAATTTTATGAGTGAACATTAGTTGATGCGATGTTGATGCGATGATGGCTCAGCTCAGGACTGTGATTCGCAAAAATAGGTGTTTGGCCAGTTGTAGGCCTATGTATCCGTATTAACGGTGCTGTAATCATATACTGGTACCTGGTATATGATTGTACTCTTTGCTGTGTGTAAGTTATGAAATTAACGAAATCGAAATCAAATAAATGTTTTTTGAATATGTGGTGGATATTGTTCTGGCTGCCGGAAAGCTGTGATCAAAAGGTGATGTTCTGTAGGCTTACGTCCTTTGCGCACATGCATGTAAATATAAAACATGGCTGCTGTAGTACTTAGAGATCTATTTACAGATTCAAATTAAATCATAAATAGTTTGAAAATTAACTCATGGCACCGTAGCTTCAGGGTCCAACAAAATGTTTTACCTTCCGCAAACCTTATATTGTTAGATAAACGTTAGAAAAATGTTTACCTAAATAATTTTACTGACATAAAAGCGTAAAATTGAAATTTTATTTTAGCTTCATATCCAACATTTTGGCTAACCTTCTGAATTTTGCTAGCCTTTCGCAAACTAGGTTTCCAAGTTTCTGGACTTTGTCAGACCCTGCGTAGCTTGGATTAGATATACGACAGAAACGTTATTCAACATATCTTTGTTTTATTAATTCTATTCTGTGTTCGATTTCTAGAAACTTTTGATTATTCCAACTATTAGGCTAGTACAAATTAGTTTCATCCCTACGCAGCTCTTACTTGGTTTCCTTAATTAACTTTATGAATTATCTATAATGAAAACTTTTTGCTTAATAAGTTTGATGAGAAAACGAGCGATAGAATAGATGTAATTTTGCGACATTTCGTCATTATAGGCCTACTAATATGACATTCTTAAGGGAATAAAATTAAAAGGATAGAAATTTAAAATACGTGAATATTTATATGTTTTAACTTAGCTAATTTACAATATATGATAACAAAATTCAATATAATGTGATAAAATTCAACAAAGAATAGACTATATAAGTTCCAAAGAAAGTTGTTAATGACATAAAACAATATACAGTAATACAGTTACGCGGCAAACAGTTTAGATTTATTGGAATCGGATTGCGTATTGAGTCATTGCCATCTTGTTGTGGAATCCCTTTGCTTGGTTTATGAATGTCTCATTTGACCGCAAATTTTCAATTCACAAGTTCACAATTTTAAACTCACACTTTATTCATGTCTACTATTTTGTGGAAGTTTGTTTGTTGAGTTCAGAACTTTATAATGTGTCTCAACTAAAGTTAAGGCTCAATACTTTATAATATTTTTATTTTGATGATTTGTAGTAATGTAGCCTAACAAGGGGGATAATTACTTATTTTCTATCACCCTACCCAGTAACTCATCATTATAATGCGTGTGATTGCACACACACACACACACACCTAGACACTCTAACACGTACAATTGATGGTACATCAAATGTTTCAATTTTTTTTGTAATCCAGTTTAGTGATAATTCTTATGACACATTTTAATTCCATTTCCATCATTAAAAAAGTTACAGTATTTCATTTTGACTTCCTGTTATTTTCTTGTTATTTACTTATTCAGTCCACTATTGTAATGGTTTATTTCAACATGCTGGACAATTATTTGAATGTCTGGAAAGACATGCTCCCATCAAGCTAGAATTAACAAAGAAATATATTGTTAAATTAATAAATTTGCGTTGCTATGACAACTGATAATCATCTGATGGCAAAATTTTAGGCATGCATTAATTGCACCTGTGTCATTTAAATAATACAAACCATGCAGTAACTGATGATATATACCTACCAATTCTGATTTTGTAATATTCCAAACCCAATGTTCGCTTTTACCACAGCTGGGATTCAAGGGATTCACGGTTCAATCATAAAGTGATTTGAGATTCACGGTTTCCCAAGAAATCTCTCTGAAATTTGAGTGATGTATCTCCAAGAGCTTCTTGTTATGATTTTAATTTAAATGCTCAGATCAAAGTATAATAGGGCCTGCAATTTAAAATTAGTAACTGATATCATATTTTTGTAGGTGTTGTATATACAAGCATTTGTTGCTGTTTTGTTGGTTGGTAAAATGCTAAGAAAAGTCTTTTTCGGACAACTCAGGGCTGCTGAAATGGAGGTAAGTAGTTAGGCATATGACCATGCAACAGTTGCAACTAGTGCGTAAGCGATGGCAATAAGAATGTTGCTGCCAGAAAGGTGTTCAAAAATCAAGACTGCTTTCTTATTTAAATTTATCATTTTTGGATTTCATACTTTCTATGTTTTGAAATCCATGTCATCATGCTTTAAAATCACTCAAATTTCAAACAGTTTTGTAAGATTTCTTCAAACTTGCAATATCATTTTGAATTTAATCCCAAAAGGTTTAAAATCTGACAATGTGGATCCGGTAGACTATTTAACCTTTGCGACATGTAGTTTGACTAATTTCACAATCTTAATTAAATTTATTACCTACCTTGACAATTATATGCTGGTTATGGGCCTAGTCTATAATTTTTGAATATTATGGTCAAGGTTTAATTATGATTTTATCGAACTATTTTTATTCTGTTTTGAGATTTTTCTGTCTTCTGTATTTAGCATCTGATTGAAAGATTTTGGTATGCAGTGACAGAAACATGTTTGGCGTTTACAGTTTTCAGAGATGATTTTAGCACCAAATTTGTTGCGTTATTTACTTTACTGCTTTTTATAAAAGCTTTTCATTGGCTAGCAGAAGATAGAATTGATTATGTAAGTTTTTAATGTAAAATAACTGTTTTGGTTTGAGGAACATGTGTTTTTTGGTAAAAAATTTATTCCTGAATTAACTTGATTTAACTAACTCTTCAGGTTTACGTAAGATTGTTTTTGAAGGACTGATTTTCTAGCCTACTAACTTTTTATATAGAATTCAACACAAAAGCTATGGTCACAAAACAACTTTTTTCTCTTTCATTTGTAGCCTACAACATCCAAGGGGCCTACATGAACACCAAAATGTTGTTATTTAGCCCCTTCAGAGTTCCTAGTCTTATCAGTTTCTTATTTATACTTGTTCCAGGGGAAAATATGTGGGATAATGTTATTAAATTATCCTGGCTCAGAACAATGGAATTTACAAACATTATCAAGGGATATGTAGTCTTTTCATAATTTTCTGCAACTTATATTCCTTCGTACAATTTTTGGGGGTTCTAATTGCTCGATAAACTAACGCAAATCGACTATGTCGATAAATGAAAATACAAGCTTTGAATGCATAAGAGCCTTTATTTTATGTTTTCTGTGTGAAGAACTCAAGACAGGAGAAATGCTTGATATAGTCTATATATAAATAAATTATTATTACTACCTGTATGTATATATCTGTATTACAGATAGACCTGGCTATATATTTGATTTTATTATTTATTTTTTCTTCTAGATGGAAAGAAGTCCTACAATATCTTGGAAATTTCACTTTAGAGCACTAAGTATGTTGTTCTCATTGTCATCATTTTTAATTGTAGATAAATGGATTTCAATCAATTGTCACATCGTATAGTATATAGTACATCCTCCAATGCATCCTTATCATTTTTATTTCCCACCTTTAATAAGGAATCAATCTCCTTATAGTCAACCATTGTGAACTGAGCTGGCAGTTGATAGACCATAATAAGCATAAATGATCTCAAACCTCTTCTATAGATAGAATTTACGATAAACAGGGGAGGGGGGCTGTCACAAAGTATGATATCCTGGATAAAACAAGATTTGTTGTCATCCTGAAATTACTACTTTGATTTCAAATGCGCTTTTATTTTAAGATCAATGTTATCTATCAGTTTCGATGTTATCAAGCTTCTGAAACTGAAACTGAAAGTCAAATCTATTTTGGCAGCAGTTCTTCAAAAGATTCAAAATCAAACGTTGCTTGGTTTTCCTGAAGGCTGATTCATGTGTGACACCCCAAACTGGGTAACACTATACACACAACTTGTTTGAGGACAGATAAATTGTGATTGAGCATGATATTGTTTTACAGGTTTATTGGGTTGCCTTAGCATAGCTGATTCTGCTTTGGTTCATCATGCGCTACGTAAAACACTTGAAAGCGGGGCATCTGTTCAGTTGGTGTTTGGTTTTGAGGTTCGTATATTCTGCAACCAATTATTTGAGATTTTATTGATTAACCTGTAGGCTATGCAGGGTCAGACAAAAGGTGCAGCCTTCTGGAATCCTAGAGGCATTTCAACAATTTATTCTGTGAATTTTTTGTTGAAGTGTAGCCAAAAAGTTATAAAGACATCAATTTTCTTCTAAATTTTCTCCAACTTTCTGGAATCTAGGATACTTTTGTTGGACCCTACTTGTATATCTCGTCTTTGACTTTGATGCTCTGAGCATTTTCATAGAGCATTAGAGTATTGAATAAGTTACCTAACTGTTATTATTATATTATTAAAATCAAATGGAGCCATCAACAGCTGGAAAGTATTCCCCATATTTTTATTAGGTTATCAGAATTATTTAATAATTTCAAATGTTCCTTTTTTCTTTCTTTTTTATTTAGTATTCAATTCTGTTAACAATTGTCATTGCTACTTTTATGAAATATATTCTTCATACGATTGATTTACAACGAGAAAATCCATGGGAAAATAAAACAGTTTATCTTTTATATACAGAGCTTATAACAGGTATGAAAAATAATAATCAGCAAAATTTAGTTAGATTTATTTGAAAACCTGTTTATAACAGAAAAATACAAAGAAATTCTACACTATAGACAGGATAAAGGTGGCTGCAATATAATCCAAAGTGAAATATATTATAATTGATATATACTATAATTAATAATTAGTACGATTGATATAGATCTTGCATATGTTGGATGTCTACAAAGATATGAGATGAATTAATAGATGAAGGCTATCAGAAACTAATCCAAGAAGGCACATAATCATGCTGTCACAAACTGCAAGATCCCGAGCAGGGTCCGACTATAGGTCAGCGTTCTGGAATTATCCGAGAAGCATATCAACATTATCTTCTGAATTTTCTTGTTGAAGTTTCACAAGTAAATCATTAAAGATATCAATTTTCTTCTGAAATTTCTCTAACCTATTCGAATCCGGATTCCAGGATTCCTGCTTTTGTCGGACCCTGATCGCGGGAACCTGGTCCCTTGGAGAGCCAAAACAAAATCAAAAGGTTTCAAATATCAGCTTTATTTTTTTATCCACAATGATAATTATGGATTTTGAAGCTATTTTCATTTCAAATGTATACCATTGAGTTCAAAATGAATCATTACTCTAAACTTTAATTTTAAATACTTTGAAAATCAATTGTGGAAGGAAGAGTTGCTTCCTATTCTGTCAGTTCTGTTCCTAGATGGTAAAAGCCTTGTGTGATATCTTGTGGCATGTACATAATGCTGAAGCTCCCTTCTGCCCATGATACACTGAAATCAGAACTTTGTACTAATTTTTTCAATTGTAAAAACTGACAACAAGTGTGCTCATTTTAATTATTTGCTTTCCTTGTTTAGGATTCTTCAAAGTCTCTCTTTACATTGTGTTTTTGGCAATTATGATTAAAATTCACACATTCCCGTTATTTGCCATTCGACCAATGTATTTAGCATTACGGTAAGGTGTAGGATGAAGTTTAAAGTTTTTTTCATTACACATTAAAGCCTGTTTATAACAAACGACTATGGTATTAATAAAATATTACCAAGTCTATCGACATGTGTCCTTAAAATAGAAAAGCAGAATTCGATAAATTCCATTTATAGGACTACAGTGTAACCCGCTCAAGCGGAAGTCAAAATTGTCAAAGTGTTTACAAAGACATGACTACAACATTTAAGGTGGGATTTCACTTATCCGAATTGCACTTAAGCAGGGGTTGTTGGTTAATTGATTAGTATTTTTGAAGCGTTTGTGCATTTTATGGCTGGATGCCAACTAATAGTGCTTCTGCCAGGGATTGAACCCAAGACCCTGCGGGCCAAGGTCCAAATCCCTAACCACTACACCAAGGCTGATCCCAAATGATGTTATACCAGAAAACTTGTCATTCGTGTGAAATGCCCATATTTTTAAATTTGAGTTTTGTCAAGCTACTAATTTGACTTGATAATTGTACTATCTTTTAATATGTTTTACATTATTATATTTAAATCAAGTGGAAATTCAAGAAAAATAAGAAAATCTTCTAGGTATCCAAGTCTTTAAATAACTTTGAGATCATTCATAGAAAATAAAAATGTTTTGCAATATAAAAACTAAAATTGAAGGATTAATAAATCTTTGGAATCAGTGCAGAGAAAGTGCTTACTGTAAGCGACTGCATTAAAGGATATTTTGACTGGATCTGCCTTTCATTAGAACTTTGTAGGTGAGATTAAAATGTAAAATCACAGTAGTATATATAATGTAGCCGCCAAAATATTTGATTAATAATATATGCACGGAGTTGTAGACTTTACTTGACAGATAAACGAGACAGGACTAGAGAGGATTAGATAGAGAAAAAGAGGCAGATATTGGACACAATTTGTTACACCAATGTTCTTCTTTTGTTAATGATTTTCAACGTTTCAATGGTAATATAATTGTAATGGCTATGATAATGGTGTTGAAAACTACAAGGTAGTAGAATGATAAATGGATTAATTAATATTTAAGCTAAGTAAATTAATAATGACGGATGATAATGACAAACAATTATTTATATATTAACATACCGTGTGTCAGCTGATTGCGACCTCCTCTGTACAACTAGTTTCACACGTGCGATGTAATTGATTATCAGATGTCAATCATGTCTGGCACGTGGGCACAAGCGTGACCGAGGATACAATTGACTACTATATATAACGTAAGACGTATGCTGTGTTTTTCTATTCTAGAGCATTTAATAAATCACTAAGTGATGTTGTGTTATCAAGACGGGCTATTTCGTATATGAATAGTGTGTAAGTATATTAGCTTTCAACATGTTTTGGCCTCTAGCTTTGAATTTTTAGGGCTGTGAACTACGCATGGATTGTATTATAAGGTGTGTGATCGCATGCGCACTCCTCCACGCACGCCTGAACACTCTGGCGCATGCGATTGATTGCACACCAAAAACATAAAAAGAAATGTTGTTTTATTTTCTATTATTTATTATTCAATGAACTTCAATCTACTACTATAGTGATTCTAATTCAATTTGCTGGACAATTTTTTGAACACAGAGACATGATCCCCTCCATCAGTTATGATTTACCAGCAAATGTTGATGTTTAAAAGAATAAATTTTGTTGCCATGACAACTGACAACCATGACGCATGTTGTCATGACAACAATCATCTGATGGTGTGCAATAGCACGCCTTGATCATTTTAGGCGTGCGTTTTGTATCACTCGTGTCATCTCTATAATACAAACCATGGAACCACGAGTTTGATTTGCATAAACTAATGTTGACAAGGCACTGCTTTATTGATAAAAGACTAATATAATATGAGTTAAACAATTTGATGTGAGGGTGCTCAATGTTTATTAAAACAGAGCACCATACAGAATTGAAACAAAGATGAGGGCAAAAGCCTTTTCGTTGCTTGTAGTTTCACACATTTATTTTGCAATCATCAGACGGTTTGTTCGTTGGTTCGTCGATCAACGGAAAAGGCTTTTGCCTCATCTTAGTTTCAATTCTAAAAGACATTTTAAAAAGAAATGATAATAATAATTATTATTATTATTTTTAAATGATATGTATCTTTTCTTAGCTATCCCGATGCTACACCAGAAGAGCTTGCGCAAACTGATAATGTTTGCATAATTTGTCGTGAAGAAATGACATCGGGAAAAAAATTACCATGTTCTCATATCTTCCATGTTCATTGTCTACGTTCATGGTTTCAAAGACAGCAATCATGTCCTACTTGTCGTATGGATGTTCTTAGTCCCGTTGCGCAACAACAAAGTGCTCAGCAACAACAACCTCAAGCGCAGCAACAACAACAACAACAACAGCAAGCTGGTCCCATTCCACCACAGGGGCAACCAGGAGATTTCATACCAAATGCCAATGGTATGTATGTATAGTGAGCATCAAGAGAGGTTGCTATTTAGAGGTGGCTGTAATACAGTAATATAATTTGCTGTTTTCTTAAATCTAAATACTTTTTGGTTGTTTAGGTTTTCCCGGTATGCCACCTGTCCCACCATTTCCACTCTGGGGTGCGCAGTCATCATCTTCTTCTGCACAATCAGTAAGTATTATCACTTTCTCTGCAATGTTTGGGTGTAAATACAGTCCAATTAAAGTACAGTAGTAAACTGAAAATATTATAAATAAAATGGCAATTATCATATAACAATTAGCAATAACTTATTTATACTTTCAAACCTAAGCCACAATTTTCATTAAAAGGATGTTTTTGGAAGCTTTATTGCTAACTCATTATTTCTTGAATCATCCCTTTAGGCTACTCCAAATATGAACATGCCTTTCGGTATTCCTCCAATGATGCCTCCACAATTTATGTTTGGTGAGTTGCACTTTTAAGTTACAGTACTTGTATTTGAATTTGAAAAGACATTGTATGCCGAGGGTCTAATAAACCAATATTCTCCCTGTCAAGAAAATCATAAGTCCCTGAACAGTTTGTGAAAAGTTTGTGAACATTTAGGCAAATTCACATTCATGGACTCATGAACTGTTATTGATACGGCTGCATTATTGTTTGACAAACTACTCAATAATAATTTTGGTACGGACTGCGGGCGAGCATCATTTAATAGCCATTTAGAAGCATTATTATTACAATACTTGCAATTTCTTTATGTTTTTTAAATTTGATTGTTTAATGAAGGAAATGGTTTTTATCTTTAAACAGTCTTGAAATATAGAAAAGATTTGTAGATTCAAAAATATAAAGTTGTATATGTTAAATTATCTGATCAAGCCATATAGAATAATATTTCAAGATATAGATAATTATTATTCACAGACCTGAATTCATTAGTTAATGTGATTTTTAACCATATTTTTATTTAAAATATGATTCCTAAAGTGAACATTAATTTATTATACGATTTATACTTTACTTTTATACACAGTCAACCTTGGTTACAGGTAATACCCCCTTTTTAATCCCTACCTTGCTTAGTTAGTTGATTTAAAGTGCACATGACACAAAAAAGTTAAAACAAATTATTTTGGTTTTGCGAAAAAGGAGATACAATTTTTTATAATTCTGATTTCATCTTTTCATTCTGATGTCATTCTGACTGTCGTTCCGAGTTAGGAAAACAGTGAATGATCAAAAACAGGGTATATTTAACTTTAAATATCTCCACTTATACACGTCCAAATTAAAAAATCATTTTCACCAATCTTCATCATTCATTTAGCTTCAGATACGCAAATATTTGCTAACATTTTTCAGTGTAATGTGCACTTTAAAGCACTCTCTCCTTGTTTCATGAACTTGCAATTTGATTTATTAATCCGTCCGCATTGCACTGCACTGCTACATCAATTCCTGACTGACGCGCTGCTGATTCATCGCTGCAAAGGGTCTTGAAGGTTTTGATTTTCCTGGAACCACATTGTCAAAATTTCTCATTATTTTGAAGAAATTTTACCAAAATTCCAGAAACTTGACTTTCTTTGATGACATGAGATTCAAAAATTTAAAAGTATGAATTCCAAAAAGCTGAAGTTTTGAATAAGAAAACAATCATGATTATTAACCTTCAGAACTTATGCTGATCTTCCAGGAACCAGGTTCCCAACATCCCCAACAACATTTTGTGACAGTGTGCTGCTGCACCAGGGTCAGAAAGAGGGGGTTAAGCGGGCAGTTTCCCTAGGGCATGCGAGATTGGGTTGCTAAATTTTTGTTGCAAATATGAAATTATGTGTATAAAAAGTTTTTGGTTTGCATTGCAGCGAGAGATATTTTTAAATGACCGTATTGGCGAAAATCCCCACGGCCCAACATTTTTCTCGTCAGCCCTGTACTGCGCATTGACAGTCGTGGTCTATCTGCCATATACTCTGTTAAAACTGATTTGCAGGACGATACTAACACGTTACTATTCACTACTTTCCGGTGGGATAAACAGATTATTCAATTTCTTGTTTGTGTTGCGGCCCAACATGATGTACATCATGATATTTTGCAATTCCCTAACATATAAATCATAGGTATTGTCAAAATGTGTTTTAGGTATGCCTCCACCACCTCCAATGCCATCTTTTATGATGCCGAATGCAGATCTCAGTAAATTAAGCGATGAGGAATTACGAGCAATGGAGGGACAGGAAAGACAGAATGTTGAAGCAAGAATTAAAGTTTTAAAGAATGTTCATTCACTTTTGGATACTGCAATATTACAATTAAATCAATATTCAACGGTTATATCACAACTAGAGTAAGTCATCCATCTTTACATGTTAACAGCCTATAAATGCGAAATGATGGGTGTGTGTCTAGCTTTTGCTGTTTTCTCGTTCGGTCTTCAAGCAACCTATATGAGATTCAGAAAAAAGCAACTAATTCTACAGCAATTGCTATTATTACTTCATGCGCATAAATGTCAGCGTAGAGAGCAATCGGCAACCAATGGAGAACATCAATAAATATATCATTAGAACAGTTGTTCTCTAATTGTGGTTCGGACTTCATGCTCAGATTTTTTATTTAGCACGAAAGAAAAATACTGTTTCATCTGTATTGATTTTATGACTTCACAAATTTTGATACCAAATTTCATCGGGTGTCTGCGACATCAGCATAGTTGAAAGATCTCAATTATTGCCAGTTACTTTTGCATAACCTGTCTCCATCCAATCCCAACAGTCTTAGGGTATCCAAGAAAGCTAGCCTCCATTTCTTTGCAGCATTTAGCAATTGCAATTCTAACAACCAGAAAGTGCATACGTTCTTTGTTCATGTGGGACTGAAGGGGGCAGCAATTTTCTCAGTCCTTGCCAAACATTCAAGCTTCCTGGATGAGAGAGCAACACTTCCCTGTACGTTTTGCAAGTATGCTTTTTTTAGAAATCTCCAATCCCTAGCAGCAACTTTCGCTATAAAATCTCTTTGATGTCAAGGTTGTTCCCCTGCAAAAGCTGCCGATATCCACATTATAAAGGCAGTGTAAATGGTTTTCAAAAATAAGCGACATCGAGCGGGTTGGGATATCATGTATGAGAATAAAATTCAGTCAAAAGGGAGGAAAACCTAACAAAACAATAGCTAGATTAGTTTAACCTTTGTTCTGGAGCTGATAGAAATGGAGGAATTCCGCTGATTGGAGGAAGTTTCTTATGCCTAGATATTAGAGTCTACTGGATATTGACAGGGTTACACTGTATCAACAGCAGTAGGTGTGAATTTAATGACCAGATCCCTTCTCAACACCAACCAATAGTGCTCCTGCCACTATAGTACAGTATTCTTGCTTTTAAATCTGAATTGTGAATTTTAGAGGGGAACTTTGCTGAGCGCATGGTTGATATCTTTTTTTTTTCTGTCTTTCCTTACAGCCAACTACAACAGCCATCACATAACTGTCAAAATAATATACCACATTCTAATGAAGCTAAAGTAGAAGATACATTAGATGACAAACTACGGAAAGACATTGAATCACCTAGCACATCAACAACACAATCTGAGTTGTGACAAAGAAAGAAAGATGATAATCAGTTATAAATTGAAAAAATCAATAAGATATTAAATGGCACACAATGTATTTGAATAATGCAGCATTATACCAGGTCCATACAATTGCGATAGTTGAAAGAGAAAACCTTTCCTAACAATTATTTACATTTGCTTCATTTTAGAGATTTAATGTTGTTACTTCTGTACCACCATAACAAATAACAATACGTATTTAATGATCGCTTGCTCCTTACAAATATTTACAGATTAATAAATGTTCAATTGGTCATTAATATATGAGATGAAATATTTCTTTGCTTCACAATAAAAGCTTCACAATAAAACAGTGAGGCAATGTCAATTATTTAGAATGTAAGAACATAGTTCCTAGCTTTTTGAACGTTTTGTTCTTTTCGGTAAGTAAATATTTTGGATCAGGAGTTTATATAATTTTACCTGACATAATTATGTAATGTATATCCTGTTGTCTACTCTAATAAGAATATTGTAAAATTTATTTAAACAAAACCCAAGAAGGAATAAGAGTTATATAACAATATATATAAGTGTTTTTGTGTTCATTCAATGGAATAACTTCAAGCTCTGTTTAAACATTGATTTATTCCACTTTACAAATTAGCTTAACGATGATGTTGATATTTCTTGTTTCGAAAGATCGTTATGCGGATCTGATGGTATAACAAAAGTCCCATCAACAATTTGTCTCATTCCATCAGTATGATGATCTAAAAGACCAGTCGTACCATCTTGTTGTATTTGATAAGTACCAGTTGATGTATGTATAATAGTTGGATGATGTACAGCAACAGAATTACTAACAGATGATTCCCGATGATCATTATTACTAACAGTTTGTATTGGTGTTGCATATAACACATTCCCATTCTGATTATAAACCATTTGTACAGTATTATCGTTATTAGTTGCAAATGTATGATCAGTGTTGTTCGGTTGAACTATTGTTATGACGTTATCTTGATCATTATTTGATTGTGTATTGGTAGATGACACAACATGCTGGGTTGTCTGATTAGTATGATCTGATGCAATAACAACAGGTAAAGATGAGCCATTGTTGTGTGGTTGATTAATTATTATTTGACCTGATTGTAAATTTGTTGAATTGCCAGTTAGTAAGATGTTATGAGGGTGAATTCGATGTAGTTGAAGTTGACCAGAGAGGACCTAGAATTCAGAGAAGAAAACATTATCCAAACTTTAATAATCATGTAGAATCTGTATGTAAAATCAGACAGATTATTTTGAAGAGGTCATCCTGAAAGTCAACATTAATCAAATCGCCATGGTTCGATCAAAGTATGAATTCTGGAATCCTAGATTCCGGAAGGTTAGAGCAAATTCAGAAGAAAATTGATATTTTTATGATTTAGTTGTCAAACATCAACAAAACTCCAAAAAGAATTCAGATTCAGAAGAAAATGATGAACTATTTCTAGGATTCCAAAGGGCTGAACCTTTTGTCTGACCCTGACATTGCTCTTATTTGAAAACGCATGCGTACAACAATGATTGATAAACTTAGGAATTGTTGAGAATCAAATTACAGTATAAATTAATCAAATTACATGATTCTCTGACGAGGATTCTAAGTATGAAGTCAAATTCTATATCCTTCGCTGTAGCCGCTGCGACACAGTCATTGGCGAATAAGGTTATAAATGAGTAAATAAACATGACCGGGTTGTAGCACGTTGACGTAATTCATCTTAACAAGTTCCTAACATGACGCAACAAGAAGGGAGTGAATTGTATCACCAGTGATTTAGCGAGTGACACCTCAGCAAGGATGAAAGGGGTAAAATTGACCGGACATGTGCGTGTTTGTCACGTTTGTATTGTTTCTGTACCTGAAACCATTCTAAAACTTGAAATTTGAAGCCATGCTAAGCCATAACTGACATTGATCGTTGAATATATGTTAAGCTTAAATTAATTCAAGTTGAGCTTGTAGCGACCACCGACCAATGTTGCTCCTTTAATGTTGACTATGTGTGTGTCAATGTGAAAATTGTAAGAATTTGACCAATTTATATGGAACAGAATAAAAGGTAAAATGCAAGTAGCGTACCTGATTTGTGGGTTGTTGATGTTGTTGTTGTTGTATCGGTTGAATTTGGAGGGCTGTATGTTGCGGGAGAGTTCCATTTGCAGGTGTGAATATTGTTGTTAAATTACCACCAGCCACTGATTGAACAGAGTATGTAACTGGTAAATTGGCAGGCTTTGCCGGAGGTTGTGGGGTTGGAGGTGCAATATATGTCGTCATTGGGAATGACTGTCCTGTCTGTCCCAAAGGAAGACCGATAAGTGGTGTTTGAGAGGATGGGGAAAGATTACACTGAAATCAAGAATGTAAGCAAACATTAGTTAGAATTAACAACATACAACATCACCAACTACTCTAGATTTGAAAGATCTACAGCAACTGCTGCTATGAATCACTCCTAGATCTCTGCTGCAGTTTTTTTTTTTTTTCGGATTAGAACATTCAAATTGTTTTAAAATAGCGGTGTATGCTGACAGTAGCCGTTGACTTTTGAAAAAACTTTTCCGATTCCGAACTAGATCCCAATGTTACGTTTGATGTAAATTGGATTTAATTGTTATGTGGCAAATGTTTTAGATTTTCTGTCCCAGTCAATGTTGATTGGACTCCACTGAAACTTTATATTGTTCTGAAGATAATATTCATTGCTTTTTTGGAACATTGTGGCAGCAGGGTCCAACAAAATGTCAAACCTTCTGGAATCCTAGAGTCAATTCAACATTTTCTTCTGAAGTTTTTGTTCAAAGTGTATATCCAGGGTATTTGGGGATTGCTTCCAGAATTCCTAATTTTGTCAGACCCCGGTTGTTGGGCAAAATGTCAATAAAATTTTAAGAAAACGTTTGGTAGAACATTCTACTTCTATTATGTAGAATTCTAGCATGCCAGGGACGTGTATTTTGACAGGGCAAACACAAAATAGACTCTTGTGTAATTCAGATTTACCTTAGTTCCATCTTCGTTTGTTGTGTATTGCAAATCTGGTTCTTCATATCCTGTTTGTGACATTCTCTGCTCAGCCGTTTGTGTTGAGAATTGAGATGGATCAGGTGAATTTAAACACGTCTGAATTAATGCTTTGCCACTTTCTGATGTAATCATTGGCTGTAACTTCCTTGTTGCAAATGTGTAGACATGGCCTGTCTCTGATGCTACTAGTAACATTACTTGAGTGCCAGTTAACGTACTGAGCTCATAAGCCTAAAAGTGAAAATATATACAACTACTGGTATGGAAAAAATATGTATGTAGTACGATCACTTAATCATTTGATGATGATATACTTGGAACAATGATGAGCTCTTTTGAGCTCAATGAAAAGCTATTTTGAATACGGTTGGATACAGTTTTGTTGGATAAATATCTCTCTTTTAAATTATTTGTAAGATTCAGTTCGGAATAAACTGAAAATGTTATCATGAAATAGAGTGTTTTTTATTTAGTTAAACCAACCGTTTCCATTTCCTCTCTTGGTATTCAGCTAGTTGTTCTCAATTATACGAATGCTGGAAATGTAAAAAGCTTGGAGAAAGTTTAACAAGCCTGTGTTCAAAGCACCCTGGGGAACCAGCAATGTGGCATTTGGACAAATAACAGTTTTAGTTAATAATCGATCCGGAAGATGTTAATGCTCAGGGTCCGAATACTGATTCTTATTTCCTACTATGCTACTACTGTATTTTCAACGCATTTAAATATAGGCTACAAACGATATCATTTAAAAATAAATATTTATTAAACACAAAAATCGTTCATATGTGTCTCAAATATGTGACCATTTTGCGGTGTAAATAGTTAACCAATAGACAGAGCCACCTTTGCAATTCAAATCAATCTCTCCCACTGGCTGGCAATATCTGATGTTATGAACCTTGGATAGTTGATAGTTCAACTAAACTTGAAATTAAATTACAGAATAGATATCATCAGTACTGTAATAAATATTTATAACCTTATTTCCACTAAAACAATAATTGTTGTATGTAGTCGAGGCTAATTAGTTGCAAAAGGAAATATTCAGTATTCGTTCGAGAAGAAGGTGCAGTTTAGAGCAACAGTTCAGGACATCAGCCTACCTTTTTCATAATGCCTGTTTTTCGTTTGCTAAATGTTGTGTAGCGTCGTAGTTTGTTTTGGATAAATTCCATTTTGATCTTCACCCTACCCCTAGTTTTCTTTGACAACGGTTCACCATTGCCCCCTCTGTTACGATTTCCTCCATTATTTCCACAGTCAGAATCCTCGTCCTCGTCATCATCAAGGCAATTAATATAGTTTTTTGTCTCATCGATAATAATTCGCTGTTGACCAGTTACATGATGTCCATCGCCATCATTTGCAAATAATCCTAAACCATGAGCTGTTCCTTGCACACTAACAAGTGGTGGTACCGTTGCAGGGACAGCTGAAGATACGGACCTGTGGTCTAGAACACCACTCTCACTATTTCGCATTTCAAGGATTTCCAAATGGTCTGACATTGGTCTAACTTGCAACTTCCATAAAAGGTGGCGATGGCGATATTTGGTGAGATGGGCTATGTCGTAAAAGGCAACAGACGCATTGATCACGTGGTACATTATTAAATATTAAACAATAGAAGCAATCACGTGATCAAGGTCTAGCTTGTCTCTTTTCTTTCACTTTTAACTGCAAATCGAAGCAGTTCAAAGATGGCAGCAAAAGTCAAGAAAAACAACGTTTGTTTTCAATCACAATCAAGAGGCTTGATAGGACTATCAGTTCTGAATGCATAAAACATGGACAATACTGAAAAAAATGTTGTGCAATCATTCTTGTTCCCATCTGCAATATCATCTGTTGCAGGTGCAGCTGAAGAAAGCAAGAAGGAGCTTGAAAAGACAGATGACTATAATGAAGGTAGATAAATAAGAATAAATTGTCATTGTCCTCAATCTAAAGGCCCTAAAGAGTCTAGAAAGCAAGCCTGACCTAATAATCTCACTCTTGAAATCCCGACAAGAAGCAGAAGCTGCAATAATGGGTCAGGGGCGGCTCGTGGTATAAATAGTTGATGGGGCAGGAGGGTTGGTTAGCGTGCCGAAGGGACCCGATTTTTTAGGGGGTACGGGGGCATGCTTTCCCGGAAAATTTTTCAAATTTGAGATGTCATAACCCTATCTGTGGCGTGATATAAGCTTGAAATGTTTGCAAGGTATATAATTTGATAATGTCATACATACCTACATTTGAAAAGAGCTCCTAAACTGTTTACTAAATGTTACTATAGTGCTATCTATTTTGTATATTTCCTTTCGTTTACAATTGATTTGTTGCCAGTATGACGTTGTCATAGATATTTCTAAATGACGCTTCTCACTTCAGTGAATAGGGCAAACTGTTTTCTGCCACAAAAAACGCTATTGTTTCACGATAATCGGTCATGCGCACTAAGTGCCAAAGCCTGGAAAATAAAAGCATATTTGGGGCATAGAGAATTTGCCCCAAGAATGTCAGACGATTGTCAGAAGTAGAAAGGATATTGTGAGCATTTTGAATGAACCGCAATTATGTCAACATGGTTATATAATATGTGTCTATTAATGTCTATTCATTAGGCGAAGGGCTTTGTCTATAGAGTCTGGCACGTGTCCTTCCAAAATAAAAATGAAAATAGTTTGGCTGAAAATAATAGTTGTACACTAATATGTCATTTATGACAAAATTGGAGATTTTATTTTGGTTTACAAGCTCAATAATTACAAAATTGAAGAAAAATAATTTACGAAATTTATTGATGGGTCATTGCCCCGGTTGCCTCACTGTTAGAGCCACCACTGCAATGGGTCATTGCCCCATAGTGGAATCCTTGAATTTGGAACGCCAGATATTTACGCCACGCCAAGTCAGCATCCAAAAAGCCCAAATTTAGTTGAAAACTATAGAAAATTATCAAATTTCCACGCCAAAGAAATCAAATTGGCGTAAAATCAACTCATTTCTACGCCGGATATATCCGGCGTAACATACATGGATTCCACTATGGTCACTGGCCACGTCAACTCTCAAACAGAAAAACCCTCACCCTCTCAGAAATTAATGAAACTTATTTCACGAAAAGATAATGAAGTGAATATCAACTTGGTGAAGTTTGAAGTAATTTAGTCAAAAAATGAAGAAAAAAATAGAGCCTGCTAAAGATTACGGGAAAATTAGGTAATTTCATGTTGAAAATTTCATTTACGATTTGTGTTTGCTATCAAATTGCAATATAGATGAAACTCATATCATTCGAAAGCTCAGATCATCTAATTTTCATTTATGTATGCTCCAGAAAGCAAAATATATTAGTTTTTTTAAGGACAAGGATAGAGTCCCTGTAACCGGGTCTTTGGTTGAAAAAAGCAAGAGTCCCGGTAGTCAAATACGCATGCGCAGAACGCTCTTCTGTCTTCGAAATATGTAAATAAAACTTTCAATTTTCTTAAATTTTAAGGTTAAATCTATTTTATAAGCTATTAAAAGATATCAAATTTATTTGATAATGACATTGAGGCAAATAGGATACCTTGTGAAAACGATTCAACATTGTGGAAGTATAGTAAATGATTGATTTTGCAGAAACGCGAAATCGACGTCGCGTTTATCACGAATTCACAATAGTCGACGGAAACATTCAAGACATTCAACAAGTTAAAATCAGATCTCACATTTTCAGAATGAAATTATTATTCTATTGCCTAAACACCGTGGATCAACCATATGTAACTGTTTTTTGTCAATAACATCAGCAACAACATAGTTTCGCGATCATGATAGCGGCAACGGCTAGCCTAGCCCTAGCCAAAGCAGCGCTGTTTTCACTTCGTTCCACAAATAAGAATGTGGAAAACTTCGAAGAAAATATTTAAAGCAGCGCTTCTTTATATTTATCGAATATTTTATCAGTATTATAAATTGATCAATGTCGTTTAATTTTCACGAAAGAATTTTCAATCCCATTGCATCGAAAAGCCGTGAAAGAAATGAAAATACGATATTGATGTTTCACGCTTTGACGCTTGGAGTTGTGCGAGTGCGCATTTGACTGCCGGGACTTTAGTTTTTTTCAACCAAAGACCCCGTTACCGGGACTATATCCACTTCGTTTTTTTAATTAATATTTTTAAGAAAATATTTGGGGCTGATTTTCGATATGAGCCCCAAATTTAAAAAACTTAAAACTTTGCCTATATACAGAGAATAATAATAACTAGTGATTTTAAAAAATTTCAACAAATGTTCTGTACTGAGAGCTCGCCAATCTTAATTCCACTTTTCTCTCGTATTATTCTTATAATCCTACCTTGAGAAATCTCAATTCTCGTGCTGCAAATCAAAATAGCGATTCATTCAGTAAAACAAGCGGCTATCTCCAACAAAGGATATCTTTTAGTTGAACGTAAGTTGTAAAATCCGTTCATTACACATTACGCCCTTCGGTAACAAATGTTTACATTTTATGTAGTAGTCCTACAAATACACGCTAGGCGTATGTGATTTTCAAAGTACACTTAATTATATTATTCGTGTAAATCAAAAACATGCGCTCAACTCCACTCAGAGTATCAGACTACAATGCAAACAAGACAAGATAAAAAGCAAGAAAAAACCGAGCCGATTATTGAAGTTAAACCCACAAACTTTGCAAAACAGAAGGAACAGAACTGAAGTCATTACCCCTCGCCCACTAACACTATCACTAGACATTATTATTCTCTGTATATACGGTAGGCAAAGATTTAATTTTTTTAAATTTGAGGCTCATATCGAAAATTAGCCCCAAACATTTTCTTAAAAATATTAATAAAAAAAAACTATTATATTTTGCTTTTTGAAACATACATAAATGAAAACTAGATGGTCCGACCTTTCGAATGGTATGTGTTTCATATATATTACATTTTGATAGCAAAAACAAATCGAAAATGAAATTTTCACCATAAATTTTCCTAATTTTCTCGTAATTTTTACAGGCTCTATTTTTTTCATTTTTTGATTAAATTACTTCAAACTTTGCCAAGTTGATATTCACTTCATTATCTTTTGGTAAAATAAGTTTCATTAAATTCTGAGAGGTTGAGGGTTTTTCTGTTTGCGAGTTGACGTGGAGTGACCCCAATTCGTAGTTGAGTTCTGTGATGTCACTTTGCAGTTTGAATTAATCAGATTTAAAAAATAATGAGATTTTTGAAGTTCCGTATTCTAGAATTAAAAGAAAGGGGCCACTCGAAGAGATTTCCCAATTCTAGGGTCTGGGGGCTTGCATTTCTTCGTGGATTTTAAATGACTTGAAACGAGAATTTCCGACAACACTGTAGATAATGTTGACATTTGTTCATATATGTAGCTGAAACAGAATAAGCTGTTGAGCATTTATTACATTATCAAAGAGTTTATACACAGAAAATAGGGACATTTTCTTAAGATTTGATTTTGCGGTGAGAAAGTGAGAGAAACCGTGAGACTGTGAGATTCAGATTGCAAAAGCGTAAGGCTCATGGCAAAGCCGTGAGACTTAAAAGGTCTGAATTAATTTTTAAATAATATACAAATAAATGAATAAAGTTATAAATATATAGTTAAATATTTGTCTTTACTGATTGTGAGAGCTCAATGCCATACAGCAGAGCGTGTAATATAATTGAAACGAAGTAGATAATGTTCCGGCAGCCGGAATCCTGAGTACTAGAGATTTTGATCCGTGCTTCTTCTGCACAATGCGCATGCACAATGTGTTGTTTGCGTTTCTCTCGCATTCAAGATGCAATGGCGACGGACGGTCCTGTTCCTCGATCACGTTAAATAACAATTCTGTTCATCAATTTAATAATGGAATATAAAATAGTTTAAATTTAAACTGCTAGAGGTTGAAACAACTTTATATGAGGGATTCACGATGCTAGATACCACACCAAACCGTTCTTCCAAACTTATAGAAAAAGCGAACAAACTCGGCTTCAGTTTTGAGTTTCAGAGTTTTGACTTTTGGTATACGACAAAATCAGAATTGGTAGACCGCATATAGCATCAGTTACAGGAAAAGGAAATGACTAATAAGTAATTATCCTATATTATTACAAATTACCAAAGCAAAAATGTTTTGAAATATTGTTAGGCTACATTAAATATTCTCTGAAACCTTCAGAACGCCAAATAAATGTCACGACACTCAAATATTGAAAACGCCGGATTGCATCACTGAAAAGCTTCGATAAATCAAACACAGAATAAAATGATTAATGCATAGATATGTTGAATATCGTTTCTGTTTTATATTTATTCCAAACAGTCGATCCAATCTTTTGTGTCGGTCCTATGAATTTTTTTACAAACTATTTAAGATTTAATTTGGATCGATCGACATAGCCATGTTTACTATCTACATAAGGATGCTCAAGTTACGCACGGAACATTATCTTTTAAGGACAGCTTTCTGGCAGCCAGAACAATATCCACCGTGTAATTGAAAATGAGGAAATGCAGTTGAATGATATGATGTATTTCGTCATTTTGACACTCTACACTATATAAATTGTCACCTATGTAGCCTATAGGCCTGCAGCTTAAGTTAAGTAAAAGCTACTGATTAAAACATTATGTTGTTATATAGTGTAAAGTGTCAAAAAGGACGAAGTATACCATTTATTGTAAAATGTTCACAATTGTGTCAGTTGATAATTATTACACAAAAACAACCCGGTTGTATAATTTGATTTGAACGTTTTCATCGAGTAAAATCCAAGTGATTTATTCTTCAAAGCAACTATGTTTATATCAATTTTCCAGACAAACCATAATGCAATTAACAATTCTGCTACAAACAAGACATTGAAATAAACTATACTCTCATTAATTGAAATACATAGACAGGAAGACTTTACTATTACTCGATTGGGAATTACTAAACAATTATCTCTTGACAGTATCATTCAACTGCATTTTCTTGGCATGATTTGATAGTATAGCTAAAATATCATGTAATTTAAATGGAATTTGAAGAAAACGTTGGAATAACCATTTCAGCTTTGTTAAAAAAAAGCTTCATGCTTTGAGGAATTCATCAGAGGATTCATCGCAATAATTTTGAATTTGAGCAAACAGCATCATTGATAAGAATGTTCTAGATAAGAAGACCATTTCCATACTTGAGGCTCATTTGGTAAGTTTGTAAGAGTTTGCAGTTTGGTATTTTACCCCTACCATGGTTTGTGTGTGTAGATGTTCATGTCTTTGCACATAATTCAACCAAATTTTGCTTGATTTTCGATTTTATTATCTTCAATATTATACATGAAACATTTACTCGATTCTGATGTGCTTAGAGAAGTGCCGTTTTTGTTAATTAAGTGAAAAAATTTTTCAAATTGCAGTCAGTGCAAAAACCGAAATCAAAAACTGATTTGTTGATAGAATTATCAAACAAAATATTAACCAACAAAAACAGATTTTGAAAATTGCAAACCATGGCAACACGAAACATTAGAACATTCTAGAACAAAGATATGCACATTGCACACTTTCATTGTTTGTTAGGTTTCTTACTTTTATTTGGCCAATGAAAGAAAGACGCATATGTAGGCTAGCCTAGTCTATAAAAAGTGTGTGGGAATTTAGGAAAGCCCTATGACATAGAATTGGCAAACTCAACTGTGTAATGTTTGCAGTGCAATTTTACCTAAATACATGATATACTGTACATCAAAGTGTAGTTTATATCATTAGTTTTCACGCGTAGGCAGGAAACTCATTACTTGTTATTAAAATAAACTGGTAGTCCAAATTGTCCTAGCAAGCGCCAAGCAGTTAGTTGGTTAACCGTCTAGAAGATTGACTCATTTCATAATCATGGCTACATGAAATTAAAAATTGTGTAGGCCTACGGCTATATCTGCGAATACTATCCCCCAGCCTGCAAACAGCATTCTTTCTAATTTGAAGTTGGTACATTGTGACCAGTTTAAGTGCAAGTCAACAGTGCCAACGAATTTCATGAACATTTAACCAATGAATTTGCACAAATTCTTTAGAGAGGTCTTGGTCTCACTGGTCTCAAAGACAGGTTTGACCATAATAGTCTATCAGAGTTTCAGAGTCTGGTTGCAGATGATAGGGAATTAGCACTTATCCAAATTGCACATATAATGCAGGTTACAGTACACTGTGTTACAGGGGTTGAAGTAAGCGCCGGACATCGAACAATGTTCGGCCTAAATTGCATTTTGTCCGGCAAAGTCTGTCAGTCAATGGTCAAAGTTGATCGGCAATCTTTTGAATAATTATGAGTTTAATTATTGTTTAAAATAAATCAAAATGTAGAATAATTCATAATTTTAATAATATATAAAGAGAATGAATTCTCACATTTTAAGTATAGGTCTGCAACACATTAGTGTGAATGTCAAAAATTTGTGAGCAGTTTGAAAGAATACAAAGCTACTGCGAGTAAAGACAGTGAAAGACGCGACTAGCACAGAGAGATTATTTACATTAAGAACTCCAATTAATTAATTTAATTTACAAGCTAATGTGACAAATCACATTCCATCATAGCTAGATCTTGCTTAAGTTTTAATATTGATATTGGTTTGTTAAATCAAAACAAAATCAAATCAAATCAAAACCCAAGAGCCATAAATTTCCTAGCTGTTTTTACAGAGATATGTAAGCATTATTTTTAACAAACAAAATAAAATCGATTCAAAACATTTTGAGACATCATAACTATAATTTAAGCGTCAAATTTGAAGAATCTTTAATACACAGTGGAGGTACTTTAAAACCTTGAAAACTTTATTATGACCAAAACTAGAACTTAAAATGACAAACATTATTTTGATTTAATCAAATTCTTGGCAGGTTCTTTACAACAACTATAAGCATCAACTACAAGGAGAGATTAGGCATTGAGGACACACAATATATCAGACCTACGAAAATTTTTATAAATATGGTCAATTATATTTGACAATAAAAATCTGTCTGGCAAGTCAAAAATATGTCAGTCAACGTTTCTGGCGACCTAACAAACGTTATTTCAAGCCCTGCTGTGTTACCTTATTTTCATTTGTATTTGTAATTCAAGTTTTGTATATTAATTTAGGACCTTTGGAATATAATTGGTTGTCTCTTGAAAGTTACAAAGATGTTCCTACCCCAGTTGAGCTAACATTTCCTTCTGAATCGTCAACATATTCAGACAGTGCAAGCAATAGTCAAGAAAATGCTCAAATATCAGCTTCATCGCCAGTTAGAAATAAATCAAAGAAGAAAACTAAGCAAAAGAAGAAAAAAGATATAAGGAAAAGGAAGCCAAAAACAATATGGCTAGATGAAGCCCTTCGTGTAACAGATGAACCATATAGGATAGACAAAACTAAAGATCATGATAACTTACAATTTAATACATTATATAGACTAGATGTTGCAAGATCAAATATTAAATATTTTAAATGCCTTGGTATAAAAGGAAAAAATAGTGTTGCTTATAGATTATACGCAAAAAAGAAATTAAAGAAAAGAAAAATTACTGCTGCAATTAGATATCACGATGTTAGAAAATATGATAATGCTACAACATGTTTTCAATCGACGCAAGACAAAAAATCTACTAATTATGCTAAAATTAAGATACTAAGTCAGGAGTTTTTACCACTAGATTTTGACGAGAAATCGACTGCAAAAGACGATAAAGATCAATTGGAAATAAATAAAGATCCATTTACTTCAACGATCGAAGAATTTAATATATACCTTCGTGATACACCACTTGACATTAATAAATGGTTAGAATTTTGTGAATTTCAAGGAAAACTTGTACAAGGAGATTTAAATGTTTCAACTACATTTACAAATGAATCAATACTACTTAATGGTTCACAAACAAAAATAATTGTAGAGAAACAAATTTCGATTTTGGAAAGAGCTCTAGAGAAGAACCCAACATCTATGGAATTAATTATGAAATATATGAGCTTATGCCGAGAAGTAACTGAATACGAAGATTATAATAAAAAATGGAAAAATATGATATTTAAGCAACCCAATAATATTACACTATGGCGACAATTTTTATTAACAAGTTATTCAAGTTTTGCCAATTTCAATGTCACTTCATGTTTATCTGATTATAAAAAATGTTTTTCAATGTTAATTGCAATCCAAGAAGGTGTTATGGTATCTCATCAACCTGGAAACGATTTTATCGATGGAATGATTGGAATATTTTTGCAACAGGCAATTTTCTTATCTCAAGCAGGTAAGAGTTTAAAAATTCAAACAACTTTTCAGTATGCACACATTTTTACAGGTTGAGTTTAGATGAAATACAATATTTGCCTCAAACATGAAGACACCATCATTTATTGACTTGGTAGCTATACGATATCCAACATTTCAATGAATTATCCCTCTATATCAAGGTCACCTGTGTTTAGTGGTCAATAGAACTTAATGGTTTGTCTGTAGCAGGCAGGTTGGGAATAATATTTATAATGACTTACATAGTCGTATATCCTTGGGTGTGTAGGGAGTATGACACCCCTCGATACAAATTTTTGGATCATATTTCTGGCAACTTTGAGATAAAAAATTGCAAAATCGAACAATTTCGAAGGTATTACGGTACTGAAGCTCCCAAATAAAATTCAAAGCCTATTTTTGGGGTAAAATACCCATATTGTTGGACAAAATCGACTAAAAACTAAAAAATGGTCAGAATTATGTAGTTAGAGAAGTACATGAAAAGGCTTTTTATTGGTAAAATGAAAGCTTATTTAAACAGCCAAAAATATTATACGATATGTTTATTATATCGTTTTCTTTTCAATTTTAGAAATATATAAATATATGAAATAACTTCATATAGATGTAACTTTTATAACATAATTCAGTTTATTTTATAATGGTTAGGCCTACTAATTTCAACCGAACGTTTTGAATTAAGCAAATATTAAACACTTTCTGTGGTAGACAGTAACACCCGTGTAACTTTTTATTCAATAAGAGAAAAGCTTGATTGATTGAACCCTGATTCAAAGTAATGCTTTGGTCACCAGGGTTACCATTCGTAAGGATAAATAACCGAAGTTGTGTTGATATGTTTTGTTGTCATGTGCACTTCGACAGCATTGCTTTGCTTCTATTTTAGGCTACACAGAAAAGGCTATCGCATTGTTCCAATCTTTGATTGAATTCAACTGCTTTTGTCCTGATGACCTTCAACAGGTGACACCTGAATTGAGAAGAAATTTATTTCAATGCTATTTTGAAAGTGAATTCCCCAGGTAAGTTTGATCTACTGCAGCTGATTTAACTTGCAATTTAGATAGGTTTCATATATAAGGCAACCCTGGTATTTTAAATTACCGTAGGCCTATTTGTATTTATTCCCAATTCTGTCGCATCCAAGCAACGAAATCAAATAAAGTTCACCACATGACACCGACAAAATTTAACACAGATTCGGATAGCTGAAGTTAAATTATGAAGAATGGTGATAATGATTTCTCAATTTAGACACATATAAGTGGAGATATGTAGTATTGAAGTTACATTATTTTTGACCATTCACTTATTCAAAACTCAGAACAACAGTCGGAATGACAAGAGGGCTTACTATGAGAATAAGAACAAATAAATCCTATACAAATTGATCTCCTTTTTTGAAAAGTTAATTATTTTCAACGTCCAAGTCAGCTATGCCAACAACATAAAGGCATCTTTTCTGCTTAAAATGAATAGAATTTATTAAGAGATACATGAAATGTTAAGATTAGTAGTTGAAATAGCGCTTCTTTGTAGAAAAAGGCTCAAAAACCTGTCACAAATGGAGATGATGTATCTATATACAAATAGAGATCTGTGCGTGCCTGTGTGTATGTATGTGTTCTTTTCACGCATTTATTAATCTATGAAATGTGACAAACTATAGCTTAAAATGATCATCGTTGTCCAAACAGCAAGCTGCGCTATTAATTTATCCTAGGTTTTTATTGTATGAAGAGATATTAACAATTATCTACAAAAAAGTAGGATTTTTACAACGCCAGTGTCATTCTTTTTGTCAAGTAGGTGTCCATTTCTCTGTTGTCATGGTGTTCCGACGATCGTCGCCGCTGCTGTTGTTTTAATGTAAACAGGTTCCGAATGACAAGGATGTATTTATATAAAGGCCCTTGGAAATAATTCTGCTGAATCCAAGTTTTTTATGTTAACTGGACTTTGCGAGGAGTTGACGATTGACAAGTAACGGTCTATTTACTTCTCAGGGTCAAATTTCAATGATCTATGTTGACTGTTTATGTCTACAAGTGGAGAGAAAGTTCTCACATTTGCTAACACACAGATGAAATGTGACAAGATTAAGCTTTTATGACAGTAATACAGTAAAAGTAGCGAGCTGCGCAAAACGTACTCAAGATTGTGTTGAGAAGAAGAAATATCAATAATCAATGTCATCAATGCAAACTAGCCATTTCATTTGTCCTGCTTATTCATGTATCACATGTTCAAGTGTGTCCAGCAATTGCGTGAGCCTGTTATATTAGCACGACAGGAGCAAGACGAGTTAAAACATGTAAACAGGCACAAATGAGGATTTAGAATTGATACGTATAGCTCGAACAAAGTGTAAAACTGTAAATTAAACCCCGAGTGAAATATACACATTCATAAAACAGCACCATAAATGTTAATCATGATATTATCATCATTCAAGATTCAAATGAAATAGTTCTCAGATTGCATTCAGGTTACAAATGTCACAAATCGTTGGTACCGGGGCTGCCCAGTGGTCAATAGATGACCAACTAAATGTGATCTGATTGAATTAGTGAAAGAGAATAAAGGGCAATAGAATCTTACTTAATATCCTTTTCAAATTCAGATTACTTAGAAGTAGCATTTAGGAATGCTTTGCTTCCTCATTACAACTTTAAAAAGACATTCGCGTTATTAAACTCAATTTACCGAACACGTGATGAATTTGATGATGATGATTCTACAAGGATGTATATTATAAATTAAACTATGATTAACCTACTTACAGAATCCGATTCAAATATGTTGAATCTGATTCGCCTATCATTATCCGACTTATCTCGGACCGCTATGAAATTATTTCTTGACGATAATAAAAAAAAGGAATTGCAAGTATATCAAAGACATTATGAAATTCAGTTTTATAACTCATGGTCATGACAGATATATGTAGCATACTCCAGGGTTATCCATATAGGTATCCAGTAAATATGAATTGCCATCACCAAGTCTCACAGTTAAAGAACAAGAAATGATGTACAATAAAATAATTTTGCCACATAAATGTGTAAATAATGTATCTCATATTATCTGCTATTAATCAGTTTTATGATATTTGTGTTTCTCATTCGAATTATGTAGACCTAGCATGGTGTGAATGTATATAGATTTTACGGTTTTAATCATAGGTCCTCATACATCGATCAATAATCTTTGAATAATGTATTAAGTGACGTTATAGCCCCCATGCATATAGCTAATATGCATGTAGCCTCTACAACACGCATTGCATGTAACTGGTATTCTAGTACATAAGTACGTAATCTAGTGAATACTGTTCAGAGTTCAAAAAAGTGAATTGTCAAAAATAGTGTATAATTTACATTAAATATATCTGCTTAGATAAGTCCAAATTAAAAAGTCCTTTTCACCAACCTTCCTCATTTTGCATCAGCATTCAAATCTTTGTTAAATTTTTTGAGTATGGGAGAGCGGGGTGAAATGGAATAAGGGTGAATTGGAATATGTTACGTCTAAACTCTCAAAAATTACAAAGCTGCAGCAGAACATTGCTCTTATATAATCTAAACCTTGTGGAAATTTCCTTTTAAAACATGAAGTAAATACAGTAAAACCTCTATATAACGGCCAGATACGAGAGGTAGATAAATTGACCACTATAGACAAGTGGCCTTTATATACAGGTTTGATTCAATAGAAAATACTATTTTAGACATTGCAAGAGTGACCACTATAGACAGGTGGCCGCTGTATAGAGGTGACCGCTATAACAGATTTGACTGTAACAAATTATAAACTTTGAAAACGGGTGAACCAGAAGTAAGTCATTTACTTTTCGAAATCTCGTACAATTTCATTTTCATTTTTTCACACATCAGGTGTTATTGCACACGATTGTGTAGAGAATTTCTTGTGAGTTTATATGAATTTTCAAAGGGTCCATTGTTATTTTACCCAATTTATTTTGAAAAAATTGACAAAATGATGGAAATTTTATGATCATTCTGTTTCACCCCACATTTTCACAAAGCTGCAACTAAGTTTATTGTTCTGTTAAACATTGTTTCATCTTTGGTTTTGCAATATCCAGATTTTTTGTACAGGTATTATAAACTACAGTCGATTTTCCCTAATTTGATAAAAAATTTGTAAGGCATTCTGGAGTAATATTTTTCTAAAGAAAATCTGTTCAGATTCACCCCGCTCTTCCCTACTGACATGTGCACTTTAATAATGTTATTAAAAACAATATAGGCTAAATTATCTTCAGTGTTTTAATCAAGTTGACTAAAAGTTGAAATCTCTAAAATGTGGAACGAATGACACAAAGGATTTCTTACTTGATGAAGGTGATGTGTACACAGAAGAACGGGTACTCAGTACTGGTGCACACAGAACTTCAGAATTGCATCCAACTTAAAAATCTTTTTCACTACTCTTTCCATCAAATATTAGCTACCTTAATATGTGTTAATTTTTTCTTGTGTTATTTGCACTTCTAATTACGTAGTTCCCTAACTGGATTCCACTTATCCTGTCTTTGTGGTTGCATGAATATTGTAGCTTTATTTATAAGTCTAAAGAGTGAACTTTCTTATTGAACACTCTCTAATGCAAATCATCTGGACCACTTATATATATTTATGTGTATAAATTGTGGATTATGCCGGTAGCTTTTAACCATCTTTGTTGCTTAATTCTAGAATTGGTGACTGTAGTTGTAGTGGTTGGAATATATGGTATTCAAAATACAAGGACGATTCAACATTTGCTCCATTAAGTTGTACACACATCAATTCTAAAGACACAAATATTGAAGAAATTGACAAAAAACTGAAACAGAAAATGGCGTGGCTTAAACTTGAATGCCTTCGTAGTGAACATCAGTTTATCCCATACAGACAGACATCATCTAATAATGACGATTGCGATGACGCTGATCGTATGATACTATACAGTGACGTCTCATATTGCTTATTTAGAATTTCATCTGCTGAACATCAGTTACAATTATTACTAACATTTTTGGCTTTTCTTGGGTGTCCTATATCACTTGATTTATTATCATGTCATGTCAAGCAAATATTTTTAAAAACTAAAGAGCATTTGATCTATCCAACTTCATCAGCTATTCTCAATTTGCAGTTATTCAAAGGAATCAAAACAACAAATTCTAAATTTTTTAACATGTCTTCAAAAGTTCCTGATCGTAATATACTTTCTGGTACACTTTTAATTTTCATAAGAGAGATTTTCAATCAATGTTTAAATTATTTGAAAGAGACTAGTATCATTTCAAATGTATTTTTACAATTTGAATTGATTTATTTTATGAATACTGTCAGTGAATTGACAAAGGCTGATAGAAAGATTGCTAAGAAAGCACTCCAAGAGAAATGCAAATCAATTTTAGGTTGTAAAAATAATAGAAATTGTTTACCATTATGGACAACGTATGCTGTGATTGAAAATCATCTTGGAAATATTAATAATGCAAAAAGGGTTCTAATCATGGCGTTATCATCTGGAAACAATACAATTACTGATAACGATACACCACCTTATGTAGCTGCACACAGGTATGCAATGAATGTGGGTTAGTCCAATTCCATTCTAGGAGACATACTCAGATGGCGAGCAGTCAGGCCTCTGAAGATCAAATAAATAGCATCTTCTGATGGCAGATCACATGGTCCAAAGGGAATTCGCTAGGAGCAGTCAGGGTCCATCAAACAGTTCAGCCTTCTGAAATCCTAGAGAGATCTCCACATTTTCTTCTGAATTATTGTTTGATGTTTGGCCAATAAATCATTAACAAGTATCAATTTTCTTCCAAATTTGCTCTAACCTTTCGGAACCTAGGATTCCAGGATTCCTACTTTTGTTGAACCCTCGTCGCAGTCACACGAAAGTACAGCAGGAAAGGTGATATATTTTTGAAATATATTTTGAAAAATTCCTGATTCCCGAAATTTACTGATTCCTGAAAATTTACTGAAATCCCAACTGCTTTGCTTTTTATTGGTTGATCGAACACTGACAATTCCTAGTGCCTTCAAACATGACGTGATAATCCAAGAAACCAGCGTACAACTCGAGACAATGATTGCAACAATATGTTGAGACAATAGCATTCCAAGGTCTCAAGACTGACGCAATAGAAAAAATATGTTTTACGAATACAGTAAAACCTGTTATAACGGTCACCTCTATAAAGCGGTCACCTGTCTATAGTGGTCACTCTTGCAATGTCTAAAATAATATTTTCTATTAGATCAAACCTGTATGTAAAGGCCACCTGTCTATAGTAGTCAATTTATCTACCTCTCATAGCTGACCGTTTTATACAGGTTTCACTGTATAGGAACAACATTCTAGATGTTTCAGAAAGGTTTCTACACAAATATTTCACAATTGTAATTAATTATAGACTGACAACTTCGACGGATAACACAGACCTCAATCTGATAATTCTCAAGTGTCTTAAACAATCTCGTTTGATAATTGTTAATTGTTTATTATTTCCTTGTTAGGTTTTTAATGGAATTAGAATTGGATCTCTTCTCATTCAAGGGACAACATAGCTGGCCTAGTAATACACAAAATAAAGTCATTACTATACTATCATCGTTATCATCATATAGACTATTACCGTTAAAACTAGACGGTGAACAACCAACTTCTTTAGTACTTTTAAAATGTAAATCTGATTTTGAAAATGGAACAAAAGAATTAAGAAAACTTTTAACATCTAAGAACTTATATATCAATCATACACAATTATGTGAATGGATTTGTTGTCATGCAATATTTGAATTATTCAATTCAAATTTACATACTGCATTGTCTCTTCTAGAAAGTGCTTTGAGTATGGTGAAAGTCATTGATATATCTACATTAACAGACTCTGCAGTTTTACTAATGACATATCAAACACAATTAATGAAAGAAGCTTTTAATATGGGTGTAATTACTCACAAAGAATTCCAAATAGCTGTTAGAGATGCCCTCTGTGAATATCCTCATTCGTTATGGCTCAAAGAACTATTTACAATGTCTACAGATAATTTTTTGAACTCGTTAGATGTGAGACGGCAGTTAGAATCATCTGCTTTGAAATATTTAAATCCATGGAATTGGTTGTTAGCAATCGGATACGAAAAGTTGAAGCAAGATAAATTTATAGCTGTTCAAAGCTTATCAGATGGTGTTAACGATGAATCTAGTAATGTATGTGGTTCCTCTATAGTTCAGTATTTTCATCACATTACTTATGTGCTTATCACATTTGTGACCATGCGATCCCCTGTGAAAGAAAGTTTATAATTTCATGAACGAGAAATTGCCCAAAACTTCATAAACTTTCAGGCAATTTCACATTCAGGAACCAGTTCATGAACCGATTCATGAAGTTTTCATGAAATCGTAGATTTTTTCACAGAGAGTGTCTTTATAAGGTAGCCATAATATCAGTATGGTCAGATTCGGTTAATATCCCTCACTTAGAAGAGTAAATTCCCTGTATTTTTTTTTTTTGGACTTACCATTTTTCCACAAACTGGGTGAGCTTGCAGCTTTTTTTTAACAGTATTACAAACTAGCTTGAAAGTCTTGACTGGTTAGTTCTTTGATTCCTCTACTGTCAGATTGTTGATGCAATATCTTCTCTTTGCTAAATTTGTTTACCCCCGTATGATTTTATCTTAGTTAATATCACAATCACATTGTAACACAGCTTTACATTCCCCAGAGGATAGAGAGTATGTTTATTAATCATTGTGTAATGTGTATGCCTTCAAATTAATGTTCCTACGTCATCAGCTGTATCATTGCCATTGTTTGATTATACAGTGAAACCCTGTTATTATCATGATTTTTCCGAAACCAGTGACCGCTCTCTATGAAATTCAATTAATTTTACCCGCTTAATATCACTCTCGATAATATCACGATTCCGCTTTATATCACGATTTCTAGGCGGCTTTTTGATTGAAAACCCGCTTTGTGTCTGCTGCAAGTTACAAATCACATACTGCAAGTTATTCAAACAAAGAGGTGCTATTTCTAGGTTGACTTGTGAATTCTACTTCAGAAAGTACTGATCACACGGTTTGTTGTTCTTTAGAAATTGAACACAAGTACTGTATTGGTGTGCGATTTTTCTCTTTTTTCAGTACATGATAGATACAACAAACATGATAGATACAACAAACATGATAGATACAACAAACATGATAGATACAACAAACATGATAGATACAACAAACATGATAGATACAACAAACATGATAGATACAACAAACATGATAGATGATGTACTTCTTCTGTGTGCGTGTAATTTGCTGTTACTTCGTAATTTCCCTGCAAAACATTTAGTTGAGTTTATAAACTGTCCGTGAACACCTTATAAACAGTTCATCAATGTTAAATCGTTCATATTTCATGAACTTATCTCATGAACTGTTCATAAAATCTAAGCCATTTAACGTTCATGAATTTTTTCACATGCGTAAATACAACCATATGAGCTATAAGCTATTAAACAGCAGTCTAATTTATTTATAAAAATCTTATTTTGATTTAAAATGACTTTATTACATCAAATACATAAGGAGAAATATACTTTAGGAATAAATAATAATGGAAATCCTGTCTGAGGTATCCTGCATTGATCGCAGGCACTCTACCGGTCCACTGTTTATCTAATGCATTGGTTATCCTTTGTTATGTTGCAGGCTATTGCTATCACAACTGTTCCCACAAGTGGGATTAATCATCGGATCAGATCTTTGTTTATGAAAGCGACTGTATCGGAAGGATCAGCATATTGCATTTCACTTTGGCGTCGTTTCATTGAGTTTGAGGTATATACAGTCAAACCTGTTATAACGGTCACCTCTATACAGCGGCCACCTGTCTATAGTGGTCACTCTTGCATTGTCTAAAATCAGTGGTCAGTTTATCTGCCTCTTGTAGCTGGCCGTTATATACAGGTTTCACGGTAACTTGTGCAGTAAATTCCTTTTCATTGTCAGCAAGAATATAGTCAAAACAATCAGCTATGAAATTCATGTACAGAAATTCAAATTGCTGTCTAGCTAGAATTTATTTACATGATATAAAATATGAATTCAATATCATATTTCTGTCTTGATTTCACAAGTACCATTACACACAGATCAGAAGTCTGAGAATCCGATTTTTCGAATTAAAATTACATTTCTATTTTTTAGATCAGATCGGACTTTTCCAGGATGTATTTGAATCTGATTTAAGATATCCTCAAAATTGATATTATGCTGAGATATTTCCGATAAATCTTGATGAACATTTTAAAACTACAGTATTTTATTGATTTTTGTAGGATTATGATTTCAGATTATTTGCATAAGGATCAGATTTGGAATATTTTTTTGCAAACATTAGGGTTACTAATGTCCAATTCAATCCGATGCAGACCTCAACAGACCCTAACATATTTATTGGTATAGATTACGACTATGATTTGAAATTCATCTTTAAACAATCAGACCTTATAACTCCAGAAGTCTATTATTACTAGGAGACTGGACCCCTGCATTTGTGAACCCCACTGAAATGGTACTTTAAAATCATCAGATAATGTTTTCTAAATATTGATCATTTCACCAAAAATCTACGTCTGAAAAGCACTTTAAACTGAAAGGCTTTGATTAGATATTGTTTTGCAAATTTGATTTTGCATCAAATGTCACTTCTATTCTCAAGCTTAAACTGAATTCCAGAATCCAATTGAATTTAGAACTTTTCTCTTGTTAGCAAATATGCATACAAGTTGGTATATTTTGTAATTATTTCAATTCCAGGTTTCTTTGGGGAATGTTGAAAAAGCCAAGCATGTTTATTACAGAGCTTTGCAGAATTGCCCATGGAGTAAAGTAAGAAATTGTTTTATAAGATTATATTTCTCAGATATATATCAACTATGTCTGATTCTTTACTGCAGATATGTCCTATTTACGCAATGACTGCTAAATGAGAGGGTTGTGACAAAGATGTAGAGATTTTCGAAGAAGAGGGCTTAGGGCAAGAAAAAAGCAAGAGATATTTTTTGCACCCCATGAACACGCTGTTTTATTTTGATCTTGCTAGAATGAACTCATGATTAAGATCATGATTTTAGCATTTGAAAGAATTGTCTTCCAAGGGTCAGCCTTTGAATGTTTATGTATGGTTTGTCTTTATGATACAGGATTTGTTTCAAGATTCTATTGAATATTTGGATGAAGACTTTGGCAATACTCTTGATTTGATGCTTGAAAAAGAAGTAAGGGTACGACTGCCTGTAGAAGAATTTGATATGCTATGGAATGAATAATTGGTAGATAATACACGTTTTACTTATTTTATTTCTCAATATTATAATTATTCAAAATGGTATGTAATGTGTATTTGTAAATATATTATTCATACAAGAAAGCATTATGACTATTTTGAAATTATCTGAACATTTAATTATCCAAATATATTCTCAAAGGATTAACTTGTTGATACCGTACATGATTTTATTGAATTTCAGCACATTTTATCAAACAAACATAAAATGCCTAGGTTTGACTAAAATATCTTTTATCCCAAATAATATTTGATGTCACATTTGACTGTAATTGTAAACTGCAAATATCATACAACAAAACTATATTTGTAATAGGATACATAAACTTCATTCTTTCTCGAGTTTCTAACTAAAATTCAACAACTATATTTCTATTATCTAAGCTAATGCCCTGTTTACAAGAAGGGAAAGTCTGCTGTTTCCATCGATTACGTGCAGCAAATCGAGACAGTTGTCTCACCTACCCGAGCAACTCGCATGGAAATACCGGGTTACCCTAGTAGGCGGATTGAATTTTCAGTTGTTTCAAATGTTGATGCTGAAAAATCTTTTGTTCTCTACATTGTTACATTGTTAGATTTAACAGGGTTTGTATTACAAGGCCTTCAAGTTATTCAACTTTGATAGACTCTGTAAGGTGAATATTTTGCCTACCCGGGTATCTTGCCCTCCTTGTAAACAGGGCCTAATCAACAACATATTATATTATGTTGACCTCTAATTTATAATTTTAAAATAACTAAGATAATAGTCGCATTTCATAGATTTTGGCTAAAATTTGAATCCATCATTCCTCAGTAGTAAGTCTGCGTTTTGCTCCTTTGTGTATTGATAGATAATTGTTTGATGTTGTTGACCTACTGTTAGACACTGATGGCTCTATAATTGAAAAACACACAACTCTTGATTCAGATCAACTAACAATATTTAATTACTTATCATATACAAATTAATCCCCTCCCCTGCTAAACTTATACTGAGTTCATGATCGTGTTTTTCATGAACAGTCCATGAAATTTAGGCCATTTAATGTTAATGAAATGTTTTCACAGGGGCATTGTTAAATTGAAACTGTTTATAATAATTCAGATTATATTGTGAAATTTACATTCAAATAGATCCAGAGTTCATGAACTGTTCTATTCGTAACAATTAATTAAGACAGTATCGCCCTACCAAAGGCACCCATACCACTCCTCTATTTCTAGAGTGTGGCTCTTTTCGCTAAGAGCAACGATTGTAAATGCTCCTTGTTTCATCTCAGCCGGGATACTGCAGATTAATTTCACCAAATTTCATGACAAATAGGCCTCATGGCAATGCACAATGATACGATGCACCGAATTGACAATGTGAAGCCGTAATGACTTGAAATTTGCTATTACCGATGAATTCATTTTCCTTACTTTTTGCTAGTGCCCCAAAAGCTGGTGAATCATTTCTTTTCATTCTTCTGCTTGTGATTGAGGTTTTATTGTTCTTGCTATCATTACTAGGAAGTGATATTGTTTCTACGACGACCAAAGGATCGATTGCTCCTCCCAGAGAAACTCTCCTTTCTCTTTGCCATATTGGATGAGCTGGACACAACTGCATGACCTATCGATAAATACTGCTTGATAGATCACTTCATTGTACATTGACACTTGTGTGTAACAAGCATCGTATGATGAAAAGACATATTTCTCTATTATGGTTGCAAAGTCCATTGTGGCTGCATTAAGTTGGGTAATACCTTTCTGACTGAAGGAGAAACATCCACATCAGCAGGAGTCTACAATATGTTTGTGTGTGCGACCATTTACTTTACCCTTTTAAAGTGCCTGCAAGTTGTTTAGGTTACTGAATTAAAGGGGCAAAATTGACCGGCGACCGCTGCGAGCACAAGTTGAATTTATGCTTAGCGTAATTCAACCGTCTCGCTTTGAAACAATTGTTATACGCAGGCCTAACTTGTAATAAAATTCATGTCAACAATGAACATGGTGTTATAACAATAAGCGTGCACGTGATCCTAAGTGCGTAGCGCCGGCCGGTCATTTTTGCTCCTTTAAATGAAAGAATGTTATTTTAGTGAGAATAACACTAATTGGAATATTGCTAGAATTCGTAACAGCTACTAATTCAGAAGCGTCTGCAATAGTCCCTAAATGCAGAAATTTATACAATCTTGATAGTTGTACCTGAGTATTTCCATTATTCCCAAATTATGCCTGCGGCCGAAAAACCCAGCGGCCCCCATTTTATTGAGCCCTGTACATTAGCTAATAACAAACTTAAAATTGAAGATAAAATATGTGTGACATCAACATGTAACAACAGAACATTTCCAAATATTTTCTACATGTTCATGACAAAATTTAACTATTAAATTTGGGTTACATTTAACATAATAAAGTAATAAGAATGATATGATCTGTACAAAAAATATCGGCTTACCTCATCACATGTCCGGCAGCTAACAAGTGACCTGTAATTCATTCTTCTCCACAATTGATCTTTCCGTTGTAAAAATAACGATATTTTACGTTGCCAGTGTTTTCCTAGACACCATGGGAATATTTCGAATTTAATGTCTTCATCATCTTCTTCCATGTCATGAGCAAGGAATCTATCAATGAATGCGCATATTAACCACAATGATACAATGGAAATGCTATTATATATCTTCTTACTTCAATTTTCACCTTTTATCCTATATATCCTCATACAGTGTAACCAACCGTGTTGTAATATTATAAATAGTAGTGATATTAAAGGGTTACGTTGTAACAACTTCAAAATTAACATTAGGGATAAGTCATAATTGACGTCAACCAGTTTTTAGTCAATTTTTGACCCCTCTCCTTGTGTCAACTTTCTAAACGGGAGTTTTGCTTATCTAATACATGCTGTCAACTTTCACACTATCCCCTTCCCCATCGCTGGTTGGCTGAACGCTCCTATACGGGAAGTTGTAAAGAAATTTGAATCTTCAAAACACTCTTAACTTTGTTGTAGGGAATTATCTTGGATGGAAAAGCACAATATCTCAGATTCGACAGACTGCAGTTAAAAAATTCTGTCATGAGCTGCTTATGAACAAACCGTTCATGAATGTTAAAAGGCCTGTTTTCATTAGCCTGCCTGCAGACAGACTTTTTCTTTGTATAGTCCGTATTCACATTAGCACGGAATTTAGAAAAAGGTTGATAGATTAATAAAAGATATAAACGTAATGACAAGAAACCACACTTCCCAAGTATCACTTCAATATGAATTCAGTACAAACACTTAGTACGCGATACTCGGCATCAATGCGCAGACAGACTATATGAGAGAAAAGTCTGTCTGCACCAGACAATTTTTCACAAACCTTTTCATGAACTGTTTGTAAATGTTTATGGGCAATATATGGCCACAAGCCTGTTTGTTGACAACTTCATTACCAGTTTATATGAAGTTCATGAACTGTATTTCAAAGTTTCAGAATTTTCAGTGAAATTTGTTACTTCTACATATTTCCAAACTTACAGAGCAACAAAGAAGTTTCCTCTTGTGAATTCTTTTTGACTCAATCCAGCACGAAGAAAATAAGTGTAAACCATTGCCAAGAGATACTATAAAAAAGAGAAAATACTCAAAAATTAGAATGCAAGATTAAAGAATTGTTGTTAGACACAGGTAAACCTGTTATAACACCCACCTCTATACAGCAGTCACCTGTTTATAGTGGCCATTCCAGTAATAGTCACCTGTATATAGTGGTCAATTTATCTACCTCTCCTAGCTGACTGTTATACATGTTTCACAATATGAATATTATAATGCATCTCTGGCTCACCTTATCACATATTCTTGCCATTGGATCCATCCATAAGAAATTCTGGACCTTTTCATCATCTGTTAACAGAAATTTAGACTAAATTTCAATAGATATATGTGTGATTTATTGTAGTTAACATCTTGTTACCCCAGAGGTTCATGAGTTCACGAACGTGAAATTGCTCAGAAGCTCATGGACTGTTCACACACGGGTGATGAGATGTTCATGAACTTTTGGACAATTTCATGTAATATGCATTTGTCCAATTATGGTCACTATGACAGGTAATATTTAAACGTATATAAATTATTCTCTAAGCTAGTTACCTCATTACCCTGGTAATAAATATACCTTTTTCTGACAAGCAGAAATTTTAAAACTAGTTAATCTGTGATATGCATTGTACATGGAGGAATGGGTGATGGCATTAATTATAAATCATAATAATAAAGTATATCACAATTAGCTCACAACATACCAAATATTTTGAAAAAGAAACACAATGAAGAGTTATTCCAAGGAACAAGGCGAATGTGTTGTAAATTGAAGCTATTATGGTTCTTCTTTATTACTTTCACTGTTGAGTCATTCATTTCATTAATTGGAGAAGACGACTTGAATAATTTTCGTTTTGCATTCTGCACTTCTTGTGGATTGGTTCTTGAAAAGGAATTAGAAGGTACAGTAAGTTTATCATTCATTTCGTTAACAGGAACTCCGTTACCAGCTTCTTGTTGTTCCAATTTTCTTTGCCAAGAAAAACTAAGACCCATTTAAGTAATTTCAAATAAGGCTAAATAACAGAAAGGAAATTGAAAGAAAACATCTCAGCTAATTTGAACCATGCTTCGTATTTCGCGCTACAAACCAATCAATCATTCACACCAAGGTTGTCCTGGTAACAGTCTTGAGCGTAGAAAAAGGCTGATCCAAAAGTAGTTTTCCTATTGTCTTAGTTTTGTAAGGTTTCACCACCATTAGTCCATTACATTATCTGATTCTGAATAAGTTATCAGACACTACAATTACATCAAAGATTAGTTTTTTATCAATGAAGATATCTTCCAATCATTACTTTACTTTCATCATTGAGCATAATACAAAGGTTTGTCAATCGATGGTAGCTCGCTTGAACAATGTTTTGAACGTAAATATAAGAATTCGAATGAGAGCTTAGGGGCTTAGGGCTAGCTAGTAGCTAGCCCTAGACACTGCAGACAGTATGAGATGAGTGACCCACACCCACTCGCCTGCACTTACATACTTTGATTGGTATGCTAATCTAGCGTTATCGATATAACATGCGACTATCTAACATCTCATTATATGCGACGAGGAACTCACGACTGACGAGGAGGGTACTTTAATTTTAGCTCAGTTTTTAAGTACCGTCGTCACGTGACTTTGCAATACAAGTAGAGAGTTTCACGCCTTCTCGTAAAAAGTATGTGATATAATTTATAATTTGAAATATTATTACAGGAGCGATGAGTGATGTAGGCTATTAGCGCTATTTTAAATGTGTCAGTCATGTGAAAAAAAGTTATATGTGAACTTATATCAGGTCTTTAATAAATTATGATGACGATGACTGCACAAATTATGTAGGCTAATCCTGAAAATTCTATTTTGTAAGCTGTATAATTGGATTTCATTTACAGCAATTGCAGCGTGATAATCTGCCAGTTTGAAAATAAGCACAATTTATCTTTATTTACAAAAATGTTTCTTTGCAGACTATGTACATATCACTTTTTGTCTTTTACTTCCATTCATAAAAGCAAACAAATCATGTTAACGCATCCTATGTTTTCTAATAATAATGAAGATTCCCTACCTCAGGGAACCTCCCTATACTTCATCAAAAATATTTGAAATACAATAAATCTCTTCTGAAGAAAACAAGTTTGTTGCTCCGTTCTATTAAATTAAGTAAGAAGCAGGGCAACGATTGCAACAAGGATCACACAGCCCCCCTTCTCCTAGATTAACAAATGATTTCTTCCAGATTAATTGTTATTCATTTAAATTCTTTAGTTTGGCAACAAATAAAAACATTAAGTAAAAATCACCATGTCATTAAGAAAGTTGTGTCGATTAATGACGATCCTACCAAAACAATCAAGGCATAACTCTACTAAAAGCAAAGGAAGTAATGAAGTTTCACTTTTAGGAGTTCCTTTCTCTGGTGGCCAGGTGAGAGATTTTAGTTAGATCATTATTAAAATTAGCTGAACAGAAATTCAAATTCCTTTTTTCTCCAATTCTGGATGAGTGCAAGTATAACAAGATACCGAGTCAGTTGTACTTAATTGGTTACACTCTAACGAAATAATTGAATAAACTTCTGTAAATTATTTAACCCCCCCCCCCCCCCTACCCCATTTCACAGGGCCGGATCTACTTTTTGAGGCCTAAAGCACCAATCTAAACAGGCTTAAAAAGTGTTGGCGCATTGCTCAATCAACCGACCTGAATAGACAGCGTTTACAAAAAGCGATAACGTCTATACAAAAACGTTTCTCTGTTAGTTAAAGATTCATTTATAAAAGATCTTAGTTTATCATAATTTTGTTGAGTCAAACAATAAATCAATTTGCTAAGTTTTTTTGGTAAACAGGCCTTTTCATTTGAAAAGGCCTATTTTTTCTTGGGCCTAAAGTTGGTGCTTGTTGTGCTTACGCCTAAATCTGCTGGCCCTGCCATTTCATATTGGATCATTGATATAGAAATACCTTCTGACCTGCTGCTAATTCAGTAAGAAGATACATATTCCAAATAGCAAGCACGAAGGATTACACGTACACATCATCCAGAATTAGGAGGATTAGCTCAGATGGCAGAGCAACCAAAAATGAGTACCATCCTCAGATAGCAGATGGAATGGTCCAGAGGGAATTGCATTGTGAGTAGCTGCGGCGCATCGTTGCGCATTGACAATCAAGACCTATCTGCCATGAAATCTGTTGAAATTGATCTGCAGTGTCGCGGCTGAGATCAACAAAGAGCGTTTAAAATCAAATAATGGCTCTCAGCGAAAAAAGCCACTCATCTAGAAATAGAGGAGTGGTACGGGTGCCTTCGGTAGGGCGACACCGTCTACATTACTTTTTTTATCATCCAGAATAAATAGAAACAATAGCTGCTCATATTGCACTGTTTTTGTGAACATTTCGGATATTTTGTTTTTGCCAATGTCGATAATAATTAACCTCATCTAAAGTCAAGGCTTGATAGAATATCCCCCGTTCACTCAGAATATTACACTACTGAAATTTTCTATATTATTATACCTTATCTACCTTTATTGTGATTAAGAAAACACTTGGCTGTAATCCAACAGAATTTACATCTGAGGAAGGTAGAATTTCAATGCGGTAGGCCCTTAATGACAAATCAACATATACAAGTGGATTAGATAATGGGAATGAGCATGGCTAATTTACAGTATGACGTAGTGACTGTATAATATATCTTATATTAGTCCTGCATGATTTATAATTTTTTTTCTTATAGTAGGCCTAATTTGCTTTGTTTGTTCTCAGCCAAAGGATGGCGTGGAGCATGGTCCAAAAGTACTACGTGAGGCTGGTCTTGTAGAGAGAATTGAAAAACTTGGTAAGTATAATCAGAATATAGATTGGAGATGATTTTAGAATAAATCTAAACTGCCAGAAATTAATGTGCATTGATATCGCTGATCAACATAATGAAGTTTAACTCAAGCATATCTCATTCAACAAATTTGCAAAGGAAGTTGATCTGTATAGCATTTTTGCTAGTTTTTCATTTCTAACTATTTAGGCTATGTTTATTTTTATAGGAAGAAAAGTTCATGATCTTGGTGATTTAGAGATTGAACCTTTTGAAGCTGAAGTAGTCGAATATGATGGCGCTAAGCTATTAAATCCGTATGAATGTGGCTCTGTTAGCAAAATGGTGAGATTAATTTATGACGATTTACTTATAAACTTTTTGAGAGAGTCTTTTAACATTTAGGACTGATTGCAATGGAAATGTATCTGCACAGGTACAGCAATTTCAAGCAGACATCAGGAACATGAATTTTGCTAAAGGCTTACCGGTACTGATGCAAAAAAAGTTCATGATTTCATGAGCGGTTCGTGATCTGTTCATGTTAAAAGGTCCAGTTTTCATGATGAACAAGTTCATGCTAATTGTTTAACATAACGTTCATGAACCGTTCATGAAGTCATCAAACGTTTTTCGCAGAAGTAATTCTTTTTAAGCTTGATCCATTATGCATGTTTGTCAGGATTGGAGTCCATATTTTGATGACAGGTTCTTTTGATTTTGTACTTTGTCTCTTCTATGTTACATTTACAGTATAAGTAATATGTATGATAAAGTTAATAATAATAATAATAATCAAGTTATATTTATGCAAAGTTATAAAGTTATAGTAATAAAGTTAGAAATAAAGTCACCAAGATTAGACATTGTCTTTGTTACTCAGAGTTTTGCGCAATAGCGCTCATCAGACGGTTTTTATTCAAAAAAAGAAAAGTGTGACATGCTCTATCGCGCGAAAGTACAAGTAACGGAGCCAAGTTTAATCTTTGACTTTAATTTTATTTCTATACTGCTCTGGCATATCTGCATCAAGCACTCTATTGATGTTTTGCCGTCAATAGAGTCAGTAATAATGTCAAGTTAATGTAATTTGGGTTAATCTTGTGCTTGTTTGGTTTATAGGTTGCTGAGAAAGTTAAGGAAGGTGCCCTTGCAGACAGAATTTGTGTTACAATTGGTGGGGACCACAGGTGAACAACTTAAAGTGCACATGACACCAAAGCAAGTTTTCCGGAATTGGGTAGCCCATGCAAAATAAATAGGGATGATGACAATAACTTTTCGATTTGGACTCTTATAATCTGAATTATTCAATGTTGAAAGTGCCACATTTCGAAAATATTGCTCCTTCGAATGTCGGAACTCAACAAGAGAGCTCACTATGGGAAAATAACAAAGTCTAGACTTCAAAAAATAGTAACTTTTTTCTCGCGAAAAAGAAATGGTCTACTTCCCAGAACAGATGCTTTTTATGCTGTAAAAAATGCTTTGTATGCACAGGAGATCGACCAAAATAGAGCAAGGAGAACGTCTTGATCATCATCAGCAGCAAAGAGAATGCAAAGCGTTTTGCTGTTTTTGAAGTACTCAACTCCTTGTTCAATGACATGCGTTGATCTAGTGTTTCAACACGTTTTTGACAGAAAAAATCCTTTTATTCTAATCTAATTAACTTATATCTATATTAACTATCCGTTTTATTTAGAAAAGATTTATTGTTTTGTTATTATGAAGTAGGTATAAATGTTTTCAGTGTGATATTGTTAAGCCTGTCATTGTGAAGTCCCAAATGATTTGAAATTATTGTTGTTTGTGTGAGTTGGTTATTGTTTTCTAAATGTTTTAATTTGAAATAATTAGCAGCAGCAAGATGTTTGAAATAAACTATTACATTGCTTAAGCCTGGTTTCCATATTGCAAATTTGCCTGCGTCTTTGCCTGCGACACTGCCTGCGTCTGTGCTGCCGGAAATCATCAATTTTTGGAGCCATTGTTATTACCGGATGTCGTTAGTGTTGCCTGCGTCGTTTCAAAGTTGAGGGAAGTTCAACTTTTGCCTGCCGTAAGGAGCTAAATCAAAGGCCTCCGACTTCCTGACAGCAAAGTAATGAGGTATTTTGTTATGTGATCCATCACATAACTTATTTTACCCAATGAAATGCTTTCATAAAAAACGTGGCCTTATCTCCTGCCAAAATAAAACTTCGAAATAAAATTCTTTGAATTTATTCTGATTTGTGAAGTTTGATTTTTATTGATTTATCAACTAAACCTCTGTGGTTTGTTTATTTAGTTTCTTCACTCTATTTATCGAATTTAGTACTGATTTTAATATCATTCATTATTGTTTACTATTTTATTACATGTAGCCATATCGCTCATTCCTACGTTTTTTACATAAAGTCATACTTTATGCTTTCTTTTTTCTTTTCAACGACGACGTTTCAAAGCTATGTAGCTTAGTGTAATAAAAGTACTAGCTTGTAATAATAATTGAAATTGAATGATCTCCGTCATCGTTGCAGGATACAAGTGGAAAGAAAATGCAAGTCTACAACATTTAAATTGAATGGATTTTCAAGTATACCTGACACATTTGCTTTTGCTGGCGGAAATTTCCTAGGCTGTCGCAGGCAGTGCCGGCGGCACAGACGCAGGCAAATTTACTATATGGAAACCAGGCTTTACATAGGATTTATTCGTCACGCCATTTGACACTTGTATTGTTTAAAGATGAAAATGAGTTAATGAGAAAAACATGTTGAAAGGTTGAAAAGTTGACACTGAGATGAATCACATTAATTTGAACAAAATATTAGGAAAAAGTTAATTTATTTTATAATATCTTTTTTACGCTTCCTGTCTAGCCAAACATACATATAATTTTAAATTTTTTTACGGACAGAAATTTTTTGATAAATATTCCAAAAGTAACAGTAATTAATTACTTTTTCGGCGAAGTAATTAGTAATTAGTAATTAATTACTTTTTTCGGAAAAGTAAATAGTAATGTAATTTTTGAATTATTAGTAAAAGTAATTTGTAGTCTAATTAGTTACTTTTTCAAGTAATTTTCACAACACTGTAGCGTATACTGTTGAAATTTTTCAATGATAATCAAAGATTTTTACTTTTATTTCTCCAATAGCTAAATGTTTATTGAGTATTAATTGACCCCAGACAGATACGTGCACTTATAGAATTTGCTCTCCAGGGCTATAATGTATAATTTGCAAGCAATATGTCCGCTGGAGAAACAGTTCATGAGTTCAAAATTGTGTGCAGAATACAGTTCAAAATTAACTGAATTTTCAAGGACTTTTCATAGGATTTTCATGAACACTGGATATGTTCAGAGTCTGACAAGCATAATGTCACAGTTCCTCTTTATTATTTTGTAGCATAGCGGCTGGTTCTGTTTATGGTCACACTCAAGCTCGTGGAAGTGTTTCAGTTCTCTGGGTAAATCTACATCTGATAAAATATTATTTTGAATGATACAAATCAAATAATGATCATATTAGGCCTACAGTTATTTAAAACAGTCAGTTTAGAAAGATGGCCTTTTACAGGCTCATTTGATAATTTTGTTTTTTATAATTTAATTCTGTGATCAAAGAAAATTTTCAGTTACTTTTCAGATAATGCTGATTATCTTACCCTGTCTCTTTATAAATTGCTCAAACATTTCCATTGCGCATTGTATCGAAATTTAGTGTTGAACATTGAATGAACAATCTATTATAATGATATTGATTTGTCAATTGATTGTCATTTAGATTGATGCACATGCTGACATCAATTCTTACAAGACTTCACCGTCTGGAAATATGCATGGAATGCCTGTGTCATTTCTATTGTCAGGCATGGGAGATGTAAGTATGCTTAATGTCATACCATACACTATAGATCAATAAAATTGAAACTTGTGGAAACCTTGTGAAAAAGCAAGAACTTGTAAATATGTACGGTCCATAGTTTTTTTACCAGTTTTTCGCAACTTTATTGATTCATAGTGATAGTGTGTCATTGCGCAAAGGGTGTTTAACTGAAATTGAAATCCTCCCTGCTATGTGATTGTATGTTATAAAATGACCAAATAGCTTCTACAGATTCTATTAGTGACATGTACAAAAAGCTGTTGCAATTTTGTTTACATTAACATGAAACATTCTGGAGTTATTAGAAGCAAACTAGCTAATAATTGTTTTTATTTTCAATAGTTTTCTGGTGTTCCTGGTCATGGGTGGATAAAACCATGGTAAGACTGAAGTCAAAATTGTTTCGTTTCTTTATCAGTACAGTAACTAGGTTTCGAGTGGGTTGCATGCAAATGCATGCTTACATTGAGTTATGAATCATCTGGCTTAACTGATTCAAAATAAATTTATGAGGAAATCCTATGTAGTATAAGCTGATCAAAGCCTCAATTTAATTGAGAAAATATTGTATTTCATCTTTTGCTGTTGAAAGAAGCAGAAAGTATAGAAGTAAATAATGGAGTGCACATGATTTTATTTACAAGTTAGGTACTATTTAGTTTATCCCAAAGCATGTGGAAGCTGTAGCCATATCCCTCAAAAATGCATGCTTTTATCGAGTTGTGAATCATCTGGCTTAACTGGTTCAAAATAAATACAATAAGAAAAGAAGAAATAAGAAATACAAGAAGAAATGTATATAAAAAAGCCCATTGAAACGGTAATTTAATGGAGAAAATGAAAGTTCTTCAGCAAATTAGCATCTCAATTTATAGAGGAAATGCTTTAAGCATTGTGAGTTCATTGATTTGAGTTTGATTTGTTGGTTTTAAAGTTAATCTAGTAGTTTTTATTGTAACATATTTGTATTTGTTTGAAAATGTTCGAATTCATCTATTAAAAAAAAATTTGGAAAAAAATTATTTTTTAAAATTTTAAAAAGTTCATTTTTTGCTGTTGAACGAAGCAGAAACTTTACAAGTGAAAAGTGATACGCATAGGATTTTATCTACAAAATTAGGTACTGTTTAGTTTATCCCAAATCACATGGAAGTAGTAGGTTTGTCTAAATTAAATTATGTTTCACCTAGCTGCCAGCACCGGCACAACCCATAAAATTTCAATGATTATTCGTTAAACTGTAGAATTGGAAACTATTTATTATTTCTTTATATCTTATTTTGTTAATTACAGTCATGTCAATTGTCATGTACTTTCTTATATATTTATATTGTTGTCACAAGGTGAAAGTAATGCAACTGGAAAGTATTCTGACTATTGTGCCTGCGTAAACGCTCTCGTAAGGTGTTCCAGACATATCCAGACATAAAAATCTCATCAAAATTCCTCAGCATCCGTCTGACTCTGAAAAAGTTTTCATTCTGTTCAGCTAGTCGAGACGGCAATCCATACCCATTATTGACCATCCAACTATGTTCAACTGCATGGGCAAACAATCCAACTTTGTTGGTTCGACAAAGTCAAACAGAGTCAAAACGACAGAGTTGGATCGTTTGCTCAGGCCTTTATTGTTAATCCTCTGTGAAAAATGTTCATAAACGTTAAATGACCCAATTTTCATAAACTGTTCATGATCAGTTGATGTAAAACAGACCATTCAACGTTCATGAACTGTTCATATTATTTAAATGAACTGTTTATGAAGCGTTCATGGAATCAGTGAATGTTTTGCAAGGATTAGTATTGTTTTTCAAGTGGTCATCTACCTATTTCATGTTCTTTTTCAACTGTTTCTCTTTGTTTAGCTTGAATCAATTCAATATTGCTTATATTGGCCTAAGAGATATTGACCCTGGGGAATAGTAAGTACTTATTAAATAGTATGAAATGATTTATTAGTATCACAATAAAAAACTTAATGAAAGATATTGAACCTTGTTTATGCAGCCTCTACAAAACAAGAAAGGGTCTAATTTAGGTTTAGAAAATAAATCTGTGATACTATGCAAAAGTTTGAATGATGTGTCACCTGTGTGGACTGCATTCTAAAATGATTGCTAGCAATTTGATTGATCAAGACGACGTGTGGACACGCTTTTAAATGCGGTTATCGGAATTTAGATCCACGCGTTCACTAACAACAAACGAGAAATCCATATTGTAAACGAGGCCGCTTCGTTTACGATATGGATTCCTTGTTTGTTGTTAGAGAACGTGTGGGTCTAAATTTTGATGGCCACGAACAAGAGCAGGGTGTCACAAAGTGCGGGAACCCAGGAACCAGGTTCCAAGAAGGCCAGCACCAATTCCGAGGGTTTTCAAAATTTTAGAATGATTTTTACAAAATTTCATAGTTGTTTATTATTTATTATTATTAAATTTTGAATTTTATAATTTTTATTGGAAGTTAATGTAATCAAGCTTCGGAATAATCTATTTCGAAGGTTTTATGACTTTCCTTCGGAAATGTTTAGAGTTATTTGCGTGGCTTTTTCTTCCGAAGTTCCGGAGATAATTTAATGCGATACAATCATTCAGGGTTCCTGCGTCTGTGATGACGCTGGAGAACAATACAATGGTTTCAAAACAATTGTATGCATGAATGATTAATGTAATTTACAGCCTACGTGATCAAATTACGTTGAGTTACATCTGAATATAGCAAATCCCAAGCTGCTACTTTTTTAATTTCTCAATTGAATTTTCAATTACTGAGTATACATTTAAATTGATTATATGAAAGGATATTCAATCTGTCACAGCTAATCGCCATTTTCAAAAGATGTGTTCTAGTTGTTTGGTTAAAACCGTGCAGGTAAAGGTCCATAACCGCACACATGCGGGTATATACCTATACCTGCATGCTTTCAGTGGTTGCTATGGAATTTCATGGGTTGTCTTGACATAACTGCTAAACACGTGGTACAAATCCACCAATCATGACTCAAGTTTTTTTCAAGTGATTATTAAAAACATTTAATTCATTATGCAATAAATTTTATAAACCAATCAATTTCACCTTTGAAGAGTCTAGACTCCAGGGAAGGCAACACCACCCTTGCGAAATAATGGTTGAGTTCATGATGAGCGTTGCTGGCAGCTGATACAAGGTGTATCATCTTGACAATGTATAATGGTGTTAATGTCAGGAACTCCACAATTATTTCTGTCAATCCTGTAAGCATTTCACCCATTCTGATCCCATGCCCTTGAAAAGCTAAGTTAGCAGCTGTCCTTGATCTACAGTTTTCATACACTTTCCAATATCTGTTACAATGAAACCCGTATATAACAGTTAGCTATGAGAAGTAGATAAATTAGCCAAGATGTGTGTGTGTTTTCAAATTAGTGATGCAAAGAATCAAATTTGATTACTTATATTTGACCACTTTTTGGTGAAAATAGGTTCTGCCGTTTTCAAACCATGATTATAAATTTTAATTTTCTGTTTATATATTATCTGATTGTTCTACTTTACAGTAAAATCCTTTATGATATGGGTATCATGACATTCTCAATGTATGATATTGATCGTTATGGCATTTCAACGGTGACGGAAAGAGCAATTGAAGCTATTAACCCTAGGTACCTATGATAATTCCCCTGCTAAAACATGTTCATGAGTTCATGAACGTAGATTAGTTAGCACATAAACACAGTTCGCAAAGTAATGGGCTGCTATTGAAGTGGTCATACAAATGTGAACGATTTCATGCTCATGAACGACGTTTGATCTGAACTGAAATGTTGAACTCATGAAATGCTTCTCAGGAGATGATAACATTTTTGCAGTTAGGCTCATTCATTATCCCTTCTTTTATTATCTCACCTCTAATTTTCATTTTGGTGGCTATTACTTGCTGGTATACCAGTCACTTTGTGTTACTTTTGTGTTAAAATTCCAGGTTTATTATAGGTGTGCATATACTGTATAAAAATACATTGCATCCTGTTCCTCCATCCATGTATAATGGTTGCTTCCATTCAAGCAGTTGACACTCAATAAAATTTACCACTGTGAAACTACTTCATGAATTTTTGTTCATGAATAGCTAGTAAATCTATGGAAAATTTAGAAAATTTTAAAGCATTTTAGTTTTTCACAATTTGTCAAGATTTTTATCCATAAACATATTTTATCGATGCTCATCATTCAAATCAATTCCAATGTGAATAGTATACTGATTTGAAACACTGTTTTTGGAATTGTGTCTGACTACACTCGTAAATCAACACACAAATCACAAATCACGAATTGAAGGGCATCCCCCTTGCTTTCGTCGTAAGTACGCATGTGTGATGACGTAACTCGTGAAAGATCTCGTCTCGTCAAATAATCTGAACCTCTGTAATAACAAGAACTAACATCATAAGCTAATATTTGATGTTGTGTTAATTATATCCATTTGGCAGACGGTTTTAACTACGGTATTGAGCTTATCTTTGTCCTCTCTTTTTAGGCTTGACAGACCAATGCATCTGAGTTATGACATAGACTCTCTCGACCCTCTTTATTCACCCAGCACCGGGACAGCAGGTACGTAATTCAACTAAGATCATATCTTACATATAATATGAGCTTCAATTCCTCTCTTGGAATCAAGCTTCATATCTTTTAATTATCTACTGTAATAGGGTAATTGAGCTTAAACCCTTCACCTTATTCTGATATTTGGAATAGGTCATTGGTTGGTGGGAGGTGACTATAGCAATATGCATGAGCTAGCAGTCCAAAGGTAGACCTGACACCACCAACCAAGACCGGGCTTAAATATTAATTAAGCTTGTATTATTCATGATTGCTTTCATGAAGAAAACGTATTTTGATAGTGCAATTGAACACTGTGAGTATTTAAAAGAAAGGAAGGAAATGTACTAAAAACTTGCTGATTGGGATACTGCTTGGACATCAAGTTCAGTAGTTTTTCAGGGGAACGGGAAATCATCATCATCATCATCATCATCATCATCATCATCATCATCATCATCATCATTTATTCAGAAGTACAGTACCTGATAAGTGTGCATAAACTGATAACAGTATTAAGACACTTTTTCCACAGGAATAAATGCACATTGAAGATTTGGGTGGTTTTCAGTACAGTTTCGGTACCCTCCAGTATTCCAGTATGTTTTCAATAGATTTCAGCAGAAGGTTTTCTAAGATTCATAGTGTAATTATGTCACTTATGAATTGCAAACATTTTAAAACTAAAGAACTGATGGGAATATTGTGATAAAATCATAGCATATCTTACTCAATCTGTTCATAGTTTTTACTTAAATATTATTAGTATTATAATTTTTTTTCTTCTATTCTGGTGATTTCAGTTTATGGTGGACTAACATTACGAGAGGGATTGTTTATTGGAGAACACATAAGTAAACTAGGTATGAATGTTCTTCTGAATTAATGCACACAAATTATCAATAACACGAAATATCTGTTTCTGCTGATAATATTTAATGGATTATTCTCATATGATTTTATTCAAATATCATACTGGTGACTTCTTTGGAATTTCTCTTGCCTCTCATTTAGAGACTTTACAGATCTGACTTTGACGTGGTCATACTATTTCATTATCATTTGGAAATGGCTGATACTTCACATGTTAATTTCTGTACAAGAACTCAATGCTTTTGTAATTTACCTCGTTTGTACCAGACGGTATTAATCCATTTTTATTAAACCAGTTACGCACATCTCTATTGCCGTCTAAATTGTTCATTAACAATTCAGTCACCTATTCATGAACTTTAAATGGACTGTTCATGAATCTTTATAAATGGTTCATGAAGTTATTGAGCTGTTCGTAAATAGTTTATAAAGCTCATGGACTCATAAGCTGCGAATGAACAAGTGTTTTCAGTCATGGATATGATTAGTCTGCGTTACAGACCGCGATTCATTTACAAAATAATAGGGTCTGTGTGATTTGCACAATTCTCTGTCCAGCCACTCTACGAAAACGTAGAGCGGAAGTTTCTGATCGATGCATGGTAAATCTATTGTTCTTAGATAATAAATTCATTACCTCTGTTCGATCAATTAATTGTCATAGCTACGAAGCCTAAAATAGAACTTATTGCAATCATGTCAACTGAAATGAACAAAGTAATGTGAGAATCCCGGTGAGAATCACCCTAATCTTGCATAATTATGTGACATCAATCTTATTACGATACGAGGCCCGGACAGAGAAAACGAGCAAATCACACAGACCCTATTCTTTCGTGAATGAATCACGGTCTGTAACGCAAGCTAGGTTATGATGTGCACTTGGTTTAATCATTTCCTTTTGAATTTAATATAAAGGACTTCTTGGTGCTCTTGATATTGTTGAAGTAAATCCTAGAATTGGTCAATCTGCCAAAGATGCAAATTTAACTACAGAAACAGCCATGCGTATAATTGAAGGCTGCCTTGGTAAGCATAGATCTGGCTACACATCAGACCGAACATTTGCATACAAGTACCATCATTTTGATGATTAAACTTACTGAATGATCGAACATTATAGAGATTTTATAGAAATATTTTGAAATCTTATAATATAATCAAAGTATTATATACAAACAACCAATTTATAATTACATATATTGCATTGGTTGATATGTGTTATATACATGTGAAAAGCATACTATTTATTTACTAGCCCATGTAGAAACTATATCATACTAGATGCTCAGTTGTTGAAATGGAATGGCATTTGTAGTCTTTTTACAATATTTCATAGAAAATAATCAAATACGATTGGCTAACTGAAACATACTATTCAAATGTCATTGTTTCAACAGAGTTATCTACTAAATGTAGGCTATAGACTCAAATCACTTGATTCACAGATATCTGTTGTAGTAGCTAAACAATTAGCCCTTCATTAGCCCTTCATGCCTACATTAGCCAAGTAGCTAGATTGTGAACTGCTACAGTTTGCTATTTCCATTGTCATGTAAGCTATGACTCACAATATGTGTACTATAAATAGTTTTTTTTACACCAAAAATGATATAACAGAATTACATTAGTAATTTGATATTAGTAATCATCTTCATGTAGAATTGTATTTTTACGATTGCGTTCAATCGTACCTGAGTATCGTCTAGCATAAGCAATATCATCAATATAAGCAGTGTTATCAGTAGCAGATCGTTTTCTACCATCATCATTAAATGTCTGTGAACGTGATAATCGTCTTGATTTACCCATACTATCATTTGGATTGTTTGTGGAACTAATACGTCTTTTTGGTGCAGTTTCTTCAATATAAAGACCATGAAATCCCATAAATGGTTGTATAACACGTGCTGCTAATGCTTCTAATTTCATATAATTCTCATTTGGTTGATGTGTATCATGTACAGCTGCTAATACTAATAACATTTGTTTAATAGATGATGATACCTCTTGTTTAGGCTTAAGTGCATCATCTATTTTTGTTTTAAGTAAAACAATATCACGAAAACCAACTAATGTAACTGCTCGAATCGATAACCCTTGTTCTTGTATCGGATAAAATATTGCTAATAATGTTGGGAAAATAATAGTATAGAACTGTGTCCATACATCAGCAAGTTTTTCTAATAATACCGAACCAGATTTTTCTTTAACATTCTCACGTAATATAATCATGCCTTTCTTTAATATTGATTCTTGATAATATTCACATATGAATTGACCAATTTCTGAATCATGGACATTCCTTACACGTTCATTTAATACATCCAATTGTAAACCTTGTAATTTTTTCTTATGAAATAAATGTGTGATTGAATTTTGTAAAAATTTCCAATCATCATTATTCATTGCAACAATTGACTTTACTTTTGATTTACTTGGCGATTGTATTTGATTGTGATTTTGATCAAATTTCCTTCTTGGTAATGAGCCATAATTCTGACGTGTATTGTTATGCAAATCACCACCCATCATCTTTAGTTCTATTCGAAACTGTTAACAAAATAATTTATATACAACTTACATCACTATTTTCATAATAGGTACCAGTATGCAGTTTCCAACAAGGTTTAACCTTCCGGAATCTTAAAAAATATTGTTTTCATTTTCTTCTGAATTTTTTGTTGATGTTTGGCCTATAAATCAGAAGAATATTAATTTTCTTATGAATTTGCTCCAACCTTCCGGAATCTAAGATCCCAGGATCCCCACTTTTGTCGAACCCTGTTGGTATGACATTGTTCCTTCAAAAAGTTGATATCTTTGGTTTTTCGGAACTCTAAAACAAGGGTAGTTCCATATATAGAAATCATGAGTTTCTCTATATTTATAACAAATTTTCAAAGAGTTTCATATCTTTTGATTGAACTTGGCTCTCGTGTATGTATACTGTACAGTGTACATCCCTGTGAAAAAATTATTGAGTTCATGAACTGTTCATGAACACCTTATAAACCTTACAGACAGTTCATGAACAGTTCATGGACTGTTCACTGACATTGCATGGTCTGCTTCTCATAAGCAGTTGATGAAAATTGGATCATTAACATTCATGAACTATTTTCATAAGTGTACTAAAGTATAAGGTAATCACTTAACTAAAATTAGCGTGTGTTACCATAGTAACCAATTTTAAGCTACAAAATCGTTAAAATGGATTCACCTTTACTATCATTATTGCTTGATGATGAAAATTGCATTCTATGGACTTGGTTTGGTATGACAAACTTATACCCGCCCCTTTTGCTTCTCCGTAGTTTGTATACGGCAGGTGTAATTCAGAGTCTTGGTCTCTGGAATGTGAAATCATTGCAAGAAGAAACCAATGCAGTTGAAGCTGCTTCATAGAATTCTCTTCGATTTCTCTTTCCCAATAAACTCGTAATGGTGTTACATATTCTATACTGTTACAGTTCTTACGGTTAAAACATTCTTCACAAGCAAGGACATTTTTCCGGATATTCATAGTTTAATTTTACAGTAGCCTGCATATAGACGAGCTTAAACTTTTCTTTATAAAGGTCCAGGCTGCATTATAGCATGCATTATAGTACATGGCTGCGTATAGTTAATTACGGGACCCTTTAAAATCTTACTGTAACCATTACCATCTATCAATATTAACCATTTATGAACGCTTTTTTACATTTTGAAACAGCTGTTTAACTTTTCAATTTGTGTCAAAAATGTTGAAAGCACCGAAGAACTTTATAAATATGATCAACTTTATTCTCTCGCTTTACATTTAATTTTATTTAGAAACAAAATATGATATTACAAATAACTCCAAAACTTCAACATGTGTCAAAAATCCCCAACATTTAAAATGAAATGTAGGCTATCGAGAAAAGACTGTTCAGACACACGATAGAACCTGTTCTATTATATGCTTCTGAAACGTGGGTTCTATCAACCTCACTATTGACCCGACTTGACTCAGCTTATGACGCCATGCTTCGGCATGCTTTAGGAGTACATTGGCCCAACTTACTGTCTACTGCTAAACTTAGGAAACTTTCCCCTTCTGCCTCTGCTATTGCTCACCAACGTCAGATGTCTTTTTTAGGTCACATCGAAAGATCAAAGACGTATGCCCCTCAACCGCTGCATGACATCCTTCATTGGCAACCGAAGGAGATGCTTCGACGGGGCTATGGTAGAGTAGTATCTTTTCATAATGTTTTGTATCGTGAATTGTGTTATTTAAAAGTTTCTTTGTCAGCTATGTCTGACCGTGTTTTGTGGCGTTCTTTATGTAGCAAATATGTAAGGCGTAAGAGGGACGGCACATTCCTATAATGTGACTGTCTATACTACTACTATCGAGAAAAAGATAGTTATATAACAAAATGGATTTTTCTGACTAATATATATTTTACACGTGTTTGATGGTTTGACTTTGCAAACAAGCCAAAACACGGAAGACGGTCATATATTATATATGAATTGAATATGTCTGGTTGAAGATATTGAAGTAGAAATGCAAACATATGTATTAAACCTGTTTGTAATTATATTGAATATTTATTATTTAATACAAAGCAATGTAAACTATTCTAGTGACTATGCTCTCACCTTGAAAATGTGTAGATCTTGAACAAGCTTCTTCTTCGGCTGATCGGCTAGCAGTTTTCTTCACAAATAAAAAGTCATAAAACATCAATTGATCATAACAAACACAATCAACTTGCATTTGCATGAGAAAGACTAATATCCTGAAGGGTATGACCAATTCTATTTAATTCTTTCTGCATCATTGGTTTAATTAAAAAAAAGTCTACAAGACGTGTCGACATTAAATGGTCTTATAATCGTCTAAAACACATTCATGAAATAATATTGGGACAGAGAATGGAATCAAGGCTTTCTGTGACATGATAACTCTCATTTTAAATTGGAGCATATGTTTTAGTCAATAATAAATAGCATGTTATCATTACGCTAGAGGAACAAAAGAACACATTTTGAATTCACAAAGAACACGCCTTCTGACATAAGGGGATTCCCTTGGTCATTTACGTCATATTTGTTTATGTCGTCTGCTAAGAAAAGCTTTTTATTTACCCGACTTTTAAGTAAAATCCACTGGTAAAATCAGACAAATGCTTCGTGATATCATCATCGTGAACTTCGTTTTTCATATTTACATAAATAGTATCAATTATGATAGTATCGAATTTTCTACATTCATAAAAAAATTGGGAACCGTGAAATCCAAATTTGTTTTAGTGTTTCAAATTACAAATTATAGGAAATTTGTAACTGGAAAAGGTGTACGGTGTACCCGGTTGGTGTACAGCCGTAACATGATCCAAACTGTTCATATGCTACTCAGCTGACTACCGCCTATGTTATTACATGTTGAAACAATGGAAATACTGTATTAAATAATATCCGGCAATTACTGCCGCTTGTTGAAATGGAGTCCGGTCAAAACACTCAAAACCGTTTGTTTGCATTTCGTGAGACATGGAACTAGTGTGAAAATTCCCATAATCCTCTACTCTACTACTTGCTGTTCAAATTAAACTATCATGGCGGATTTTCATGTGAGTCCATGTGGATATCTAAGAGATTGATATTTGGATATATGCTACTCTTATCTTATACTATTAATTGGAGATTTGTTATTTGAAGATTTATGACCATGTCTTTCCGACCGCAGCAGCCAATGATGGGACAGCCTCCACTGCCAATGATTCCCGCACCTTTTAATCCAAATCAACATTTTGGTGTCCGCGTTCCCGTTGGCGTTCCAAACATGCCGCCCAGTAAGTGGAAGATTTTATCTCTTTATTATCATTTTGACATTTTTATACGTTTATTTCAAGTAGTTCTCAATGTACAATCATCAAATTTTTATTTGCAGACATGCCAATGCCACCACTTCCAGTTGGTGCACTACCACCCCCTCCTGTAATGCCGGTGAGTGAATAATAAGAAAAGTCCACCTCAGACCTTCAGTCCTGAGTTCTCCTGGATTGGGTTTTGAAGTTTGAAAAAAAATTAAGCTAGGTCAACTTGTCAAGTAGCATTGTGAGTTGATGATTTGAGGATAGGATGAATTTTATGTGCACAAGACTGCAGGTTGCAGAATTGAGCTTGCTGTAACTTGTGTGCAGAGAATGGCAATCACATAGGCCTACATAGCCTGAGTGCCAGACTGCAGAGAAGCGCACTCTTCGGGAGATTTCGAGTGCGACATAACAAACTGTAGCAGTTTTTGTTGATGTTTGTCCATGATTAATCAAAATCTGGTTATCACTGTTGTACCATTGTCAAACTCTGCAAATTCGCCTTCACTGGTTCAAGTTCAAAAGAAAACCAAAGAAAAAAGTTTGAAATTTGATAGGGCGGTTTATGCATATAGAAAGGTTTATGTAAAGTAAAAATTATTTAAATGAGCTACACTTTAATAAGACTTGTGATCCTGTGCTCACTTGCACTTCAACATTTACAACCTCTGCTCATACCAAATCTTGGAAACTGCCATACTCTCCGAACTGGTGCAGGCATCATCTCTCATCATGGCCTATGCATTATATCCAGAGCCATCTACAAGAGTTGGGACATGCTTTCATGTGCCGCTATCGTTTCCTAAGTTACAGGGTACTCATTTCAAGTGAAACGCGCGGATAATAAAACCTTTTCCTGCACATGCACGCCTGTTAAAAATGTGCGGTCCAGGCCAAAAAGATCAAAAATGGTGTGAGTGTCCCAACTCTTGTAGATATATGACTCTGTTGATGAGGCAAAGAGAAAAATGTTTTAACTTTTGTGGCTAGCAACACGCTTGATGTGTGTGATCCTGAAGCATGGATAATAAAATGTTTGAGAGAACCCACTTTTCAGATGCATATAGTAGGACAGTTCTATAAATGTTTTTTGTCTTAACAGCTATGGTCTAATTCATTGGTTGTGTTTAAAAATAGATTCTAATGTTGTGTATCAACAATTAAACATAACCCTATGAGAATGCATTGAGCACCTTTGGAATTTCTCAACTTCAGGACTAGAAGAGTGCAGGCGTCGTATTCTCGTTTGATTACTTCCCATCAGGGTTTGATAAAATGGGGATTCTGGGACTGAGAGTCCCGGAAGGCTAGCACAAGTTCAGAAGGAAGGAGAAGAAAATGCTGTATTCAAGTTTTTATAACCACAAGAAAAATATTTTTTCATTCTTTTCTTTGGAAGATAAGTAAAAAGGTGCAGTTTCTATCATATTTTTATGACCAATAGCCCCTAAAATATTCAGCTGTGAAAACATTTACCTGATGTAGTCACCCAAAAAATCTTGAGAAGCAAAATTTTAAATCCCGGAAAAAAATTTTTTTTATTGGACCCTGCTTCCCATGCCATACAGTACTATTTAACAATTAGACAACGAGCCCGAGTTGTCTACCGTCGAATAGTCACCGAGGCTGCAGCGTCGTGATTTGGAGAATGAATTTTAATTTGACTTGATTCAGATTTAATTTTTAAAACAAAACAGTTGGATATTAATACTTCCTACAAAATACAGCCCCACAAAATAGCAAACTTGAGAAGGTAACTATTGAGTATCTAAAAATATATACACGTTTGCAGTTTGTAATATAAAAGTTTGTTGTTTATAAACTTAAGCTGACTACCGAACTAATTTATATCTGCAATAAAGTAGCGAGAAGTTGCAAAAAGATTGTTAAATAAGATTAAAATTGTATATGCATAGCCTACCATTAAACAACTTCATTTCTTATTTTGTTGCTTGCTTTGTTTTCTCGGGCACGGAATTTATAAGAGTCTCGTATAAAATTGATTCAAAAACATTTGCGAATCGCTTGTTTACTTTAGAATTTTGCGAGGGAACTTGCCAACGTTCACTATGAGAAAATAGTGAACTATTGAGCAGCCAATCAGAATGCAGATCATCGAATAGTACCCTAGTCGGTTTCGACTAATAATAATTATTTGATGTTAAATGTCTTCAGCCTGGTATGATGCCACCACCTATTATGAGACCCACGCAATCATTATTACCAACACCAACTAGTTCATCAACACAGAATAGCTCCTCTGGTTCATCAACAGTGCGAAACAGTAGTGGTAGATCATATAGAAATGATAAAGCAATATCTGATATTGGTGGCAAAGTAACAACTGTATTTGTTGGAAATATTACAGAAAGAGCATCAGATGCATTGGTTCGTCAAATTCTTATGGTAAGTAAATTATGAAGACACAATTGTCATGCAATAGTTTTGTGTAAAGACATTACGGGTAAAATTATCGGCTAGAACTCCCAAGAGAATTCTCAGACTTGAGGATTTCAGCTATTTTTACTTTTAAACTACAACATTTGCATTCATCCTACATATTTGTTGAAGAAAATGCAATTTGCGCAGACTTTCCAGTGCATGAGTTCGGAAACACTTTCCGTTGTTTTATACCTTTCAAACGTTGATGAAGTAGGAGACTCGGAATACAATAGGCCTATTGTTTTCAAACAATTAAACTCATCCACTGATAAGCTCTGACCTATGCTCTATATATTTTATGCTTTCAATATGCTTTTATGCTCTATTGCTCTATATGCTTTCATGCTTTTGTAATGCTTTTGTGCTCTATAAGCTTTTATATTCTATATGCTTTTATGCTCTATATGCTTTCTATATGCTTTTATGCTTTCTATATGCTTTTATGCTGCTATTGCTACTGGCGAACCTGTCACACTCCATATATGGATCCCTGTCCAACCAAGCACCTGTCACACTGATAACCAGTGGAATTAACTATCATTAATCAACTTACCAACTCTTACCCATATGTGGACAAAAGAACTTACCAACCTGAAAACCTAAAACATTGCAAGGGATAGGGAGGGTGGGGGAAATCGAGTTATGCGAATAATATATATAATAAAAAACTTCAGAATAGTAATAACAGTAAAAATTGCTCTGCCAAAAACCTTGCACACAAAAAGCTCAATTAAACTTTTGCTACCGCTAACAACGCTTTCCTCTAAAGGAGTGACTAACCCAAAACAAGATGTGCCTAAATTAGCACATTGTTTCATCCTTCTTACCCAGGCTCTTCCATCTGTGATGCTTATCTTATTTGTTATAAAATAGCTTCCCACGCTGTTATCTAAACTTTGTTACTTACGTCCGTAATCTAACGGATGTGAACTAACTCCCGCCTACGAAATGAAAGCTAGCCCCACTAGAAAGGGGGGTTTTATGCAATGGCAAACAACGGTGTCTGAGTCTAATTCAGCCTAAAATTGTAAATAAATTAAAATTGTAACCACCGTTTAATCCATTTTGAATGGATTTTTATCCGTGATTTAATTCATTCCGAAACTCAAATTGTCCTACCATTACTAATTATTTATTGATTTTTCAATGAATATTCTCTTGAGCAAATGTTTCTAAGAACTGTATCACATTAATTTTGTTTTTTTAATTAGAAATGTGGCTATATATCAAATTGGAAAAGAGTTCAAGGCGCCACAGGAAGATTGCAAGGTTTGCTTGATTTTGACATAATTTTTATTTGTTGCTGGTCAAGTCAATTGTGGTTAATTTATTTATTTGTAAAGTCCATGCAGGTTGCCACAAATGCTTCAGCTTTCCGAAAACTAGGCTGTTATCAAAAACCCTCTTAAGAATTAGTTTCAAAAATGTTTGAATTCCAAAAGAAAATGTATCATTTAAAGCTCTGAAATGTGATATATTTTTGAAACATGATGAATTAAAAATATAGCTTTAAAAACCAGTCACATAGAACAGAACTCCATACCAGAGGGTATGGAGTCGAAATTTTCATCTCTGAACGAACTCCAAAACCGAAAAAAAGTCCTGATAGAAGCGTTTGACTCCGAGTCGGCTCTGAAAATGTAAGAAAAATAGCCTCTGGCTCCAGAATATTTCAGACAATTCTCCAAAAGTCCAAAAATTGATTAATTTATCAACCCCAAATTAAGCAAACGAAGAAAGGTAGGGCCTACCCCTACATAATATATTAACATAATTGGAAATATTTTGCCAATCCAACTTCTATGTAGAAATATCTAGTCAATTTTCAACGTTGAAATGCTTCAAGAAATTACCAGGATTTTTCATTTCTGCCCCATTCTTTGTGACAGCCTGAATCCATGCAATTTAAAAATGTAGCCTTTGTTGCTAACTAAAGTTTTCTGTTTCAGCTTTTGGATTTTGTGAATATGCCAATGCAGATGCTGCATTGCGAAGTATCAGACTATTGAGTGATTTTCAATTGGGAGAGAAAAAGCTTCTTGTAAGTAGTGATGCAATATGTGTACCGTATATATAATTTTTTTCTGTAAGTAAAACTAAATTCCAAATTGCTTCTGTAAAGCTATGAGTTACTGATTGGAGATGACTGTCTCAAAATTTTATATAATTTTATTTTTTAAATCAATGTTACATATTATATGCTATGCTACTTCGGTCTGTCTCACAGTTTGCTTCCACAAAGGAAAGCAACATATTTCAGAACTTTATAATAGTTTTTGTTGTCATTATTTGATTTGCAGTTTGCCTGTAATTAGTATTTTTAACATAGGTCAAAGTTGACTCTAAAACAAGAATTGAACTGGATGAATATAAGTTGAAGAAAAAGGAAGAAAAAGAGAAGGAAGGCGGGGTAAGTTCTCTGTGTTATGTTTTTATTCTTGGTTGAGGTATACATGATCTATGTGAGATGCAATGCACAGGGGTCTACAAAATATGTATGTGCCTGCAACCAAATTTTCCCTTTCCAAAGTGCCTGAATGTTGTTTAAGTTACTGAGTTATGAAAAGACATTATTTTAGTGAGAGTAACATTGATTGGAACATGTTTAGAATTCATAAAAGTTACTTATCAAGAAAGATCTGCAATAGACACTCCAAATACAGAAACTTGTGCAACCTTGATACTTGCGCCTGTTGGCCTAGTAATTCTATTGTTTCCAGGATGTGCCTGCGACCGACGGTCCCAGCGGTCCCCGTTTTATTGAGCCCTGGCAATGCATATGCATACATTGTGTGAATGTGCAATGCCTGATTATTGCATAGGAAGATTATGGTTATAACCATGTGCAGGGTCCAACAAAACCCAGCAAAAGTGAGAAAAATACATCAAATCGTCCACGTCTGATTTACACATTTCACATAGCTGAATTGCATAACACAGAATGGTGCAAGGAAAACTGGTTGCAGCCAACGTCATCGTACAAATTCCCCTATTTATTCGATTAACGTCATTGAACTGTAAGAAAAAGTCTACATAGAAAATATATTAACAATAAGGGCCAATAAGACCAATATGCAACCCATTTATAGTTGTTAGACTTTTCGTAATTCATGCTACTCAACATGGATTTATTAAAAAGGAATCCAATGACAATTCACCATGATTTGATATCAAAATTTCTTCACCGACATTGATACACGTAGTAACTACATGTTGTGACTATGTTTCCAGAAGGCTGGCCAACATTCAGAAGAAAACTCATTTTGATCATTTTTCTCCTCGAATTTAGAGAAATGACAATATTATAAGGAACTTTTCAGATGAAAAGTTTACCTAAGTTGTTTGAATAAAAAGTCAGGTTTCCGGAAAGGATAAAACATTTGTCGAACCCTGTCCCTGTGTAATTGAAAATAAAAGACTTTTCTAATAAAAAATAAAAACAACAAGGGCAATTATAATTAAAAGATCATGTTGATCTATTCTTTATAAAAAGAGCCAAATACCCCTGTGTTATCTAGATAAAAATCACAACAACATATTAAGGAATTGATTTTTCTAGAGCTGGAATACTGGAAGAATAAGCATCAGAGAGTTAAGTGGCATCTGACATTACAAAAGCCGTAATACCTCTGCGCAGAAGTTGGCGACAACATGAATAAAAACAGGAGCGTAACCACTCTCATATGCTAATAACGCTCAAATATAAATTTATTACAATATTCTTGAACATTTCTGAATATTTAATAATGAGTTGTGCTTGTCTTTCTGTTACCATGAACCAAGTGTACTGCATTGATAACAGCCGAAGAGCCTAACAACTTTCCCCATTAATTTTACATTATTTGTTTCTCGATCGTAGGTGGTTAGTGAAGACTATGATGTCGAAACTGATTCAGCTACAAAGGTAAAATCATGTTACCCATTGTTTCACTCTTTAACAAAATCACTTTCCATAAAA